>RPOG01000734.1:0-66949 GCA_008086565.1 Thalassoma bifasciatum | reverse complement strand
AATTCGTCTTATCCCATTGGCAGATTTTTTTTGACTTGTTACAAGCAATTTACACCTCATTTTTGTCTTAAAAAAAACTTGAAATAAGACATTTTTATGACCTGGTCTGGTGAATGTGGCTCAAATTAAGAACAATAAGACAATTTTTACTACAAATAAGACAGAATGACTTGCTTAGATTTCCGTTTTTGCAGTGTGCTACATCAAAACCAGTATCTCATCCTTTTAATCTTTACACTTTTTCATTTTTAATCATGGATTGAAAGATTTTTCCTCCTACATTAGACAAGACTTCCCTCCTTAACTCTAGGACCTCATGCCCGTATGACCCCCCCCCCTTAGACTTTAAATATTTGGCTGTTTTAGGAGTGCATATATATTTTTACCTCAATACATGCTCCTTAATTGTATAGTTTTTCTCTGATATTCAATTTGTTTAGATGTAACATTTCCAGGGTGTCCTTGAGTGTCTTGAAAAGCATCATGAGTGAAACATTGTTGTATTGTAATCCCACATGGCCCTCAGGTCTAAAACTCACGAATCCAAATCCAGGATGAAGCCTTCTTTATTTTTCAATTCAAACTTTCAATTCAGCTTATGATTAAAATGTAAAACTGAAATTTTCATTTGCGTCATATTATCTGCCAATAATTGGAGAGAAAATCATTTTTCTGTGGTGCACCCATTTGTTTCCCATTATTCAAGTCAAATTTTCTTTACCTTTTTTTTATTATTCCTCTATTGCGTCCTCTAATTTCAGCTGTTTTTATTGAATGCTTTAACCTTTCAAGTGCTTGCTTGAATAATGTGTTGGGTTTTTGTTTTACCAAAAGCAGGTTGAGTTGCCTTGTTTATGGCGTGCTAAGAAACGAATGCTGCATCACTATGGATGGGAATTGATAGGATTTTACTGATAACAATGCCCTTATCAATTCCTCCTGTGAATTTTCTGTGAAGAAAAACTTTACCGGTCCCCTGTGTCAACATTTCATTGAGTTTATGAGTAAATAAAAAGAAAAGCTGGTTGATGAATCTGCACATCTCTTGACAAAATTGAATAGTAGTAAGTAGACATCTTTGCATGAGGTCACTGGATCCCAGATCTCCAGATGTGAATACATAAAAATATCGAAAAACCGCACATTATGTGGCGTCGGTGTGTAGTTTTGTTATGTTTTATTAACTGAAGTAGGCCAACTAGCAATGCTTGAGTTGTTAGGAACCTTGAGCTTGCCGTAGCTATGCTGAATCTTTTCTTTTGTCCTCCTATTGGAAAACATTTGCTTACACATTCAGAGGTTTCAGAACTGTTTACGAAGACTTACTGTGAAAGCAGAAGTAATTTTGCCGCTAAGCTAAAGTAGCTGGGGCAGAAAAGTTGGCGTAAGATCCATCCACACATGTATGATGTAAATAATCAATAAAAAAAATCGAAAAGCAAAAAGACTTCTGATGTCAATGGATTGAACCATTTCTTATTGATTCTTAACAGGAACCAGTTTCCATCCCTATGACGACAAAGAACGTCGTTATCATTTTGCTGCTTGTGTCAAATTTGACCTCTTCTACACTTTTTTTTGGACAGCTATAAAACATGATAAACTTTGATCTCGAGAGTTGAAATTTCCAGAGTGACTCAAATATAGAACACAATTATAAACTTTGTGCTTTTGCATAGCTGTGATGGAATTTCTGTGGCCATTCTGGGTCAAATTTGATGTTTATGTATTGGAACAGATTTTGGACTGTAGGTCAGATTTTAAAAAAAAAAAAAAAAAAAAAAAAAGGAGGGTCTGTTTTTTGTTAATTATTTATTTGAAGTTTAAATACAAACTTCTATATCTTTAGTTTTGTTCTTCATTTGCTTTGTAATTTTGGATGTTGTATGGGTCAGTGCTGTGTTTAAGACTTTGCAGAGAACCTGAAAGCATTTGTGAGCCTTGAAGACAGTTTAATTTCTGTAATGACTCATTTTCATCTAAATAAACATTAGATATTCAAAGTTAAAAAGGATAATGAAGAGCACCATCATTATTTCTCTTTTAATTTTGTGCTGTAGTTAATATGTCTGACCACAAGGTGGAGCTCATCATCTATTGCTTATCAGTAGAAAATCCTGATAGTATGATTTCCTCTGAGCTGCACTTTCTTTATCATTAACACTGAAACAACCTGAACAAACTGATGTCAGTTATAAATAATAAAGTATAATATGTCAAATAAAACAGGTATTACGAAACTTCAAGCTCTTTGTGTGAGTCATATCCAGCGCTTTTCTCACATCGTGTTTGATTTCTGTGCACACATTTGTTTAAATCTGCTTGTTGAGAGAATGAACCGTTTAATGAGCGCACATATTGACGATCCAAACACTGAAGCATCATCTTCTCTTCATTACTGTCACTGATATGCAGAATGTGTTTGTGTTAAGGGTTTTATTTGAGGAGGAAGTGACGGCTCATGAGAGTTTTCTGAGGAGACTGTCAGCCTCGTGTTTGCTGCCAGCTCTGGTTAACAGGCCTGATGGACAAAGTGTGTTAATGAGCATCCAAGCTGTAAGAGAACAAAACTTTTTGATTTTGAACCCATTCAATGAAAAAGAACAAAACATGTTTTTTGTTTACAGTTTGTTGATTTGGCATCAGCACACATTAGTTTGAGTCATTCTGTGCTTTTTCGGGTGATTTCCTCAAGCAGACAAAATTACGTAAAATTTTCTTTACTCTCTTTATTTAACGGCATTTGCTAGTCTCCAAATTACTTACTTAGGATTAGTCGGTCACTCGCGTCCCCTTCCTACGTCGAACCACCAGAATTATCCTACCAAGACTACACTCTCCCCTTGTTTGTATCAAACGTATTATTCGATATAAAATTTTGGTAGTGTCAAGAGCTTATTATGTCTGACATTTAAAATCTGCCTGGAAATGCAAATGAAGCCACTAAGTGGTTCCCTGCCAGAATTTCAAATTACAAATCAGAAAGTACATTCGCACGGAGAAGACAAATGGGACGAACAGCTGAGAGGCTGAAAGTCATTTTGGAGACACGGTCCAATCTGTGGTTCAAGTGTGAGTACAAACTAGTGAGATACACTTAAAATGTTGAAACTGGAAATAAGTTTGAGAGGCTTAAAAACTGTGCTAGACTGTGTATCTTGTAGAAAGTTCCTTAATGACGAGGGTAAAAACATCAGTTCAGCTTAGCCTGATCCAAACAGATGAGTGCTGGTTTAGTTCAACAAGTTGAGGAGGGACCCCATGTACAGAGGCAACAGAACGATCAAATCTTCATCAAAAAGCATGATGTGGTGCTTATTGATTGCCCTCCTTCTCCCCATGTTTCTTGTTTCTCTAAAATTTTCCAGTCAAATATAGGCTGAAATCGTATGGAGGGGCAAAACTACATAAAGGCCAAATAATAAATTTGAATAACTATCTTAAATCTGTACAACAGTGGTGTGTACAGACTTTCTGGAGGGCAGGGGAAGGCACATATTGCATGTTTTCTTATGTGTGAGAGTGTATTAGTGCGTTCACACTGACAGTATGGGCAAACACTCTGCAATTTGATTTCTCAGCTAGAGCACTGGACTCTTCTTGCTCAACTTTTTTTTACCATTGCAATCAAAGAATAACACCTGTGAACAGTTGTGAAATGGGATGATAATCTCTGGTAAGTTGTAGTATAAGGGCCGCTTGAAGAAGTTGGAAAAAAAAAAAGAGAAGGAAAACTCAAAATTTTTGAGTTTATAAACACAGGAATCTTTCTAACTTCATTCCATGACTAACATGCTGTACTTTTTAACAACTGTAACTTAAAACTACACCTTCTCTCAGATTGCTTTGGCAGAGTTTTTTCCAGTTGAGTCTTCTAACCGCTCTCATTCAAGTGCACGCTAGTTGCAGGGCTTTTTCACCTCAGCAACAGCAGTTTGTCAACTGTAGTGTGTAATATAGCTTAAAGTAGTAGTTTTAAGGCTTAACTGTTGGATTTTGCCTCTCACAAGGTAAGTTTGCCACACGTTTTGACCATAGACTGTATAGTAGATGGACGTAGTCTCTGTGACATCACCTGTCTGTTTCTGAAGCCTTATTTTGATGCAAAACTTTCTTACCCAAGTCACAACCCAAGAGTGAAAAAGATGAATGAGCCCCCAATTTGCAATAACTTCACTCCATGGCCATGAGAAACATGAAAAAAAAACATGAATTGAAGTAAGTGTGCTATCTTCTTCCTATTCTTATCACCTCTTTTGTATTTTTTTGTATTTTTTACCACCCTCTTACAGAGCTGACTCACTTATTTATTTATCTATCTATTTACCTCCCTATTTATTCATTCACTTACGAGTTTATTTTAATTATTTATGTTTTTATTTATTTATTCTATTATTTTCAATGATTTGAGCGCGCCAGTTATCATTTCCACTCTAATTTTTTAGGCTGTTTTATCCTTTTATTACCTTATTTATTCACTGCTATATTTCATTGTTGTTTTTATCCTCTCTATTGTTCCTTTTTGCTTTTTTACTCCTTCTCACCTCTGGTCCTCATGGTCTCATCATAGGGTCTTGCACTGCCTGAGTTATCTTCTCTTTTTGCTTCTGATTGGTCTGTACGATTATTAATTTTTATTGTTGTTCACTGTTTGATTCACTGTTCTTTTGTTTGCTTGTTTGTTTGTTTGTTTGTTTGTTGATTTTGTCTCTGCTGTAAAGCACTTTGTGAACTGTTGTTTTTAAAGGTGCTCTATAAATAAAGTTATTATTATTATTATATTATTATTATTAGTAGTATTATTTTAATAATGTAACCACAATCAAAGCACAAACAAACGGTATATGGATGTCAATGTTTTGCCAAGAGAGAAAAAAAACTTCATACTGGGGTCTGACTTTTATGCCCACAAAATAACAAGCTAAGATGATCTACATTGGACCATCCAACTCTTCCATAAGTAGGAGGACAGAGTCAATTTGTTATAGTCTGAGGCAGTGACCATCACATGTGACATTATTCTTAATCAGAGAATTTGAAAAGGAATTTTTTTAACTTGTAGTCTTCAGTCTTTTGATATCTTGAAATAAGACATTTTCTGAACATGCGAAGTGAACGCGGCTCATATTAAGTCAAAACAATAATTTCTTCTACCAAAATAAATTTAAAAAAACATAAACAGGGTTTGATATTTCAGTTTTAAAGTGTTTTTGTGCCGTTTGGCTCATTTTTTTTTAGATAAGAACAACAGTTTTGAAACAAGTCTTGTGTCTGTTGTTGTTTCTATCAGACTTGAAGAGAACACGATATCCCATAAGCCTTCCATTAGAGAGCAGAGGTGAGCCGCTGTGAGTCAAGGGGCTGACGATTAAACCAGTAAAGTCTGTAAGAACAGAAAAGGACTGGCTGTGCTCTGAGACTGGAGAGATTACAGATAACAGTTATAAAAATAAAAAAAAAGAAAAACTTTTTCACTTGCAATTCAGGACTGTTTGTGATGTGTTCGACAGGAGGAATAGAAAACAGACTGAGTTCGGCCGTTTGTTGTTGTGTATGTGTGCGGTCTCCTTTGAGATAAAGCAGAGAGCACTTGTAATGGATACTTAGCTTTGAATGAGTTATTGGCTGTTTGTTATTCTCTGTTGAGGGAACCAATTTGAGGGCTGCAGAGCAATTAGCTATTTATGCTCAGAGCGCTGAAGAAAAAGTACGGTAACACCTAAGAGGAACCATCACCGAGTCAAAAGCCCTGAATACACCTCTCTAATACCAAACGTTTCCTTTTGTGTTCGGCCGGGCTGTAAAGTATCATCCAGGATTTAATTGTGTTTCAAGAGGAGGGAGCTTCATAATCGCTAATAATAGAGTGTATTACCCCTCCACTTAAAGAGCTACCATTAAACTATAGCCAGGTTATGTTATGGCGCCATGGGGGGAAATGGTCCGCTTCAAGTTCCCATAAAATATCGAACCGGGTGTCATGATGAATATTCATAAATGGCTTTAATGAAGACCTCACATTGATTAAGCCTTTTGATTACCCGACATAGAGTCACTTTCGGTCTTATATTAACCTAATGCCACTGAAACCCTTCATGAAACTCTGTCACGGGTGTAACCTTTACTTCTACACGCCGGGCGACTGCCGTATTAACTGTTCCTACTTCTACCTACCTAAGTCCGCTGAGGGGACGAGAAGGGCGGGTTTCGTCCCCTCGTATGTCGACACCGGGCTGCACACGGAGGCAAGATTTAATTAGCTTCAAAGGCCTGTTTTAGAAAAACCTGTTCCAGCCTGGAGTCAGTGAGAAAGGAAAAGATTTGTATCCCGTTTAATTTTCAGAGTGGATGGAGCTGGCACCAATTTTAGAAACACCTCAGAGGCAATCTTTGAGGAATAACTAATTGAGGACACTTTTTATCAGTGATTCGAGTAAAGTTTTGAAGTGAGGAATAGATAAGAGGCAGGAATTGGTCACCTTCACTAATTTCAAGGAGGCTCGACTGTCTGATTCCTGAGGCATCAGACACTCAAATACGTTTTTTTGCTGCCAGTTGACTGGTGCATCATATTTATTGGTCTTAGATGTTTTTTTTGTACCTAAATACCAAAACCAGTCCCAAATACCAAACAATACAACATGATATGATAAAATACAGTATATTATGATGCGGTATGATCTGGATTGTTGCAGTACTGCTTAAGTTATGCTACAATACGATTTATAGATATTGTACGATACTATAGAATATGATGCATTACAATACAGTGCAATACAATACAATACTGTGCAGTACAATTTGGTACGGTACTGTATGGTACCATGCAATACAAACCCATTTGATACTGTACAATATGCTTTTGTGCAAAACAGTGTGATTGTATGATACAATACCAAGCTATTTGATACAGTACAATATGATACGATATGATATGATATAGTGCAATATAATCACAACAGCAATTTTCAACCTGTGGGCTGCTCAAGTATTGAAAATGAGCCTCCAAATCATTTCCAATATAGCTTTGATTTTTGTATGTGTGTGATTTGAGACCGGATAGTGGTGCTGGTGGTTGGGGGTTATTATAAAAAGATGACAATAATCCAGTGTCAAATCCTCTTGTTACTTCCTCTTGATTTTCTTTTTACTGACCTCATTTTAAGCCACTAGCATATGATGATTTTTGCCTGTAGGCATGTTACTGGAGTAACATTAGCTTGACAGGTTTTTTTTCTGGGAAAGGGGTGGTTCAAGGAAACTTTTGTGAGCCCAAGCAAACTTCTCCTTCTCGTATTTTTTTTATTTTTTATTGTAATGTTCCATAAATATAAATTCACACAATTGACTTACAGTTATGACAGACCACTGGGGGTGCTAGTGGACCACTAATGATCCCTGGACCATAATTTGAGAAACACTGTATAATCCAACGATACGAACCCTGTGATAAGTTATAAAATGTATGATATAGAATTAAAAGATACAATATGATGAGTCACGATATGATACAGTATGAGACAATTTAAAAGGATATGATAGGAAAAAATGATACACTATGCGACACATTTTGACACTTTGGTATGATATAAAAATATGTGATATGGTATGATATCATGAAACAATATAATATTGCTCAAAACAATGCAGTTAAGTAAAATATGATGCGGTATGAAACTTGGATATGGTGCAATATTATATTATTCAATGTGATCCAGTGAATGAAATGATACAATAGGATATGCTATACAAAGAAAGGACTTGATTTGACACAAGACAACAAGATATGATGTGATAGGACAGTTATATAAAAAGGAGTGATAAAACAACACATTTGGGAGTGTTTCAGTTAGAATATTTTAAAGACATTGTTCAGCTCAAAATATTCCTTCAAAATTTGTCAGAACTTGAATGTAAGAGGAGAATGAAGACTTTGAAAATTTTGAGTGAAATCAAATTGTAAGAAAACCCAGTAGACTGAGGTTGAAGCTAAAGTTTTGTTGGATAACTGTTTTACCAAATCCCACGATGTCTTTCAAACCTCAACAAACACAGATTTGTAGTGTTTGATCTTGTTTGACAGAAACAGCTTTGTGAATCTGAAGAAGAAAAATGTTTTCTGTTTTTCCATCCAGAGTAGAAAAGTTTTGTAAAACTGAACTAAACTGACCTTTTGACGCCAATTTTCTCTGAAACAAGAAAGTACATATAAAAGCAAATATGATGTTGTTTTTTTTAAAGGTGTGCTTATGGGGAAACAAGCTAAAACAAATGAGTTTTGGTTCAATACCTTTTCATTCATCAAGGCTGAAAACAGGACTTGGGTTTTGTGACTTTGATTAGTTTCATGTTCACCATCATCCTCAGTTGCGACACTTCACTTTCATCCAGAGATCTGAGCTCAAGCGTCTTTTTATTCAAACCAATTGTATAAATACAACATTTTTTTCCCAGTGTGTGATTGATTTAACGCTTCCTTCTGATTCCTAACCAGCCGAATGTGTGCTAATGTCAAAAATCATCCCTGTTCATATTGCAGAAACGTCTTCAGACTAAGCTCATTATGCTTTAAGAACCCCACTGAACCTCTACATATATAAATCACTGCACAGTACCAAATTATGCAAATCCCTTTCTCTCTTAATAACGTCTGCATCCCACTGAAACGTGAAAGCTCNGTCCGCTTCAAGTTCCCATAAAATATCGAACCGGGTGTCATGATGAATATTCATAAATGGCTTTAATGAAGACCTCACATTGATTAAGCCTTTTCTAATGGGCTGTATCTCAGTGAAAGCCAGAATATAATTGGATTACGGTGACTTTGGGAAGTACTTTGAGACAGTGCCCACATTGGAAATGAAGATGTGCGGCCCGCTGACGGCATAATTGACAAGGATGAAGATGGATGGATTCAGGCGACTCCCCTGCTCTTCCCGCCCAAAGCAGGGGAGCATACAGCTGTGGCCCGCGCACACGGAGGCAAGATTTAATTAGCTTCAAAGGCCTGTTTTAGAAAAACCTGTTCCAGCCTGGAGTCAGTGAGAAAGGAAAAGATTTGTATCCCGTTTAATTTTCAGAGTGGATGGAGCTGGCACCAATTTTAGAAACACCTCAGAGGCAATCTTTGAGGAATAACTAATTGAGGACACTTTTTATCAGTGATTCGAGTAAAGTTTTGAAGTGAGGAATAGATAAGAGGCAGGAATTGGTCACCTTCGCTAATTTCAAGGAGGCTCGACTGTCTGATTCCTGAGGCATCAGACACTCAAATACGTTTTTTGCTGCCAGTTGACTGGTGCATCATATTTATTGGTCTTAGATGTTTTTTTTGTACCTAAATACCAATACCAGTCCCAAATACCAAACAATACAACATGATATGATAAAATACAATATATTATGATGCGGTATGATCTGGATTGTTGCAGTACTGCTTAAGTTATGCTACAATACGATTTATAGATATTGTACGATACTATAGAATATGATGCATTACAATACAGTGCAAGACAATACAATACTGTGCAGTACAATTTGGTACGGTACTGTATGGTACCATGCAATACAAACCCATTTGATACTGTACAATATGCTTTTGTGCAAAACAGTGTGATTGTATGATACATTACCAAGCTATTTGATACAGTACAATATGATACAATATGATATGATATAGTGCAATATAATCACAACAGCAATTTTCAACCTGTGGGCTGCTCAAGTATTGAAAATGAGCCTCCAAATCATTTCCAATATAGTTTTGATTTTTGTATGTGTGTGATTTGAGACCGGATAGTGGTGCTGGTGGTTGGGGGTTATTATAAAAAGATGACAATAAATGAAATAATTTTTTTAAATGTTAACTGTCAGTTATGTTTTAAAGGATGACAAAAACCTTCAAATAAGTGCCTCTGTATTTATGTGGTCTGAGGTGGGTCATTACATTTTTGAGACTTAAAAGTGGGTCCTGAGTTGGATAAGATTGGGAGCCACTGTAATAGAATATTATATGTTTCGGTAGATACATCGCGATACAGAAAACCACTTGCCCCCCCCCCCCGCTCACTGTGGCTGATTAATCTTGCTGTTGTTGCACCTTCCCGTGTCCATTGTCAAATCCTCTTGTTCCTTCCTCTTGATTTTCTTTTTACTGACCTCATATTAAGCCACTAGCATATGATGATTTTGCCTGTAGGTATGTTACTGGAGTAACATTAGCTAGACAGGTTCTTTTTCTGGGAAAAGGGTGGTTCAAGGAAACTTTTGTGAGCCCTAGCAAACTTCTCCTTCTCGTATTTTTTTTTAATTTTTTTTAATTGTAATGTTCCATAAATATAAATTCACACAATTTACTTACAGTTATGACAGACCACTGGGGGTGCTAGTGGACCACTAATGATCCCTGTACCATAATTTGAGAAACACTGTATAATCCATGTGATAAGTTATAAAATGTATGATATAAAACTAAAAGATACAATATGATGAGTCATGATATGATACAGTATGAGACAATTCAAAAGGATATGATAGGAAGAAATGATACAATATTCGAAACATTTTGACACTTTGGTACGATATAGAAATATGTGATGTGGTATGATATCACGAAACAATATAATATTGCTCAAAACAATGCAGTTACGTAAAATATGATGCGGTATGAAACTTGGATATGGTGCAATATTATATTATTCAATGTGATCCAGTGAATGAAATGATACAATAGGATATGCTATAAAAAGAAAGGACTTGATTTGACACAAGACAACAAGATATGATGTGATAGGACAGTTATATAAAAAAGAGTGATAAAACAACACATTTGGGAGTGTTTCAGTTAGAATATTTTAAAGACATTGTTCAGCTCAAAATATTCCTTCAAAATTTGTCAGAACATGAATGTAAGAGGAGAATGAAGACTTTGATCATTTTGAGTGAAATCAAATTGTAGGAAAACCCAGGAGACTGAGGTTGAAGCTAAAGTTTTGTTGGATAACTGTTTTACCAAATCCCACGATGTCTTTCAAACCTCAACAAACACAGATTTGTAGTGTTTGATCTTGTTTGACAGAAACAGCTTTGTGAATCTGAAGAAGAAAAATGTTTTCTGTTTTTCCATCCAGAGTAGAAAAGTTTTGTAAAACTGAACTAAACTGACCTTTTGACGCCAATTTTCTCTGAAACAAGAAAGTACATATAAAAGCAAATATGATGTTGTTGTTTTTTAAAGGTGTGCTTATGGGGAAACAAGCTAAAACAAATGAGTTTTGGTTCAATACCTTTTCATTCATCAAGGCTGAAAACAGGACTTGGGTTTAGTGACTTTGATTAGTTTCATGTTCACCATCATCCTCAGTTGCGACACTTCACTTTGATCCAGAGATCTGAGCTCAAGCGTCTTTTTATTCAAACCAATTGTATAAATACAACATTTTTTTCCCAGTGTGTGATTGATTTAACGCTTCCTTCTGATTCCTAACCAGCCGAATGTGTGCTAATGTCAAAAATCATCCCTGTTCATATTGCAGAAACGTCTTCAGACTAAGCTCATTATGCTTTAAGAACCCCACTGAACCTCTACATATATAAATCACTGCACAGTACCAAATTATGCAAATCCCTTTCTCTCTTAATAACGTCTGCATCCCACTGAAACGTGAAAGCTCGAATTAGTCTGTTCGTGGTGCATTTACACCAGCTGACGGCCTGTCCAGAAGCATCACTGCGAGGCAAAGAAATCGCTGTAGTCATACATAAACTGCTTTATGTGACGTGCAGGGTACAGCCTGGGACAAAGCTTGCCGGGTATGTTATCGCTGGGAGAGGCAGGAACACAGCTGTAGCATGTGGTCACAGAACGCGCACTAATGAATGAGGTGATAGGCAAGCTGCAGAAGCAGAGCTGACGTCTCCTGGGTCTGATTAGACTGTCGCTTTAATGGGCTTTTTCTGGCAGATCCGCAGAAATGTGCCCATGAGCTTGTCTTTGTTTTGATAAATACTTGATTTTCTCGAAGATCTGAGCTTGTAAAACAGAAGCAGACAAAAGTGAAAGACTGGCTTTAGCATTGTTGTTCCCTGAATTTGGTGTTTGCACAGCTTTTTACTAGACTACAGCAGGGGGAAATTTTCCAGTTTCCCTCCAAGCAGAAAACATTACACAACTTTCTAGCATCATGGAAAGTCACCTGGTTGAACCCTTGAGAGAGAAACATGTGCGAGCCTGTCTTTTTATGGGTGAAGCAGGCACTTAAGGACATTTTACGTGAGAGAGTCCTGTGGGAAAGTGCAGGGATGCGTGTCGTAGGTCAGTAAGCATTTAAAAGCAGCGGAAAAGCTTGTTCTTAATTATGAGTTCATGTCAGGCTGAGAGACACAGTTTCCCAGGAGAAAAAATATCAAAAAACAAGACACATTTTCTGTCTCAGAACTAAAGAATCGGAACATAATTTGAGAAAAAGTAAAGCAGTGAAGGAAAACATCATCAGAGCAAAAGATTTTCTATCAAATCCTTCTATTCAAACAGCAAGACTATTATGTGCGGGAGAAAAAAAGTGAAGTGAAGGCAACTCCTTAAGATCTTGCCAAGGTTTGGGAAATAGGCTGAAATTGCAAGCCAACTTATCGTATTGTAAAAATGCTATTTTTTGCAGGTTTTTTTGCATTTCCGCATTGTCTCATGTTTTCCGACTGGAAGTTGCCGCTTGGCAATGATACGACTCTCACTAAGATATAGTGAAATAAGACGAGATTAGATGCAGTTTTATTTGTTGCTATTCAGTGCAGGAAGGTGAGGTATAGTGTAACATGATCACCATTTGGATCTATTATTTAAATGGCACCTTAATGTCTGCACTGTTTTTTTTCAGAAAGTTTGCAAAATCTTTCTTCCACAACTTCAGAACAGATTTTTCTTTCTCTTTTCGCTTATAGGCTCGTATTTAATTTGACACATAGTTTTTATGTATACTTCCTTTTAAAGTGTATTTTCTTTTTCTTAATTGATATATGAGTGTGTGGGAGGGGGGTTTGGCTGCAGGTAATTTTTGTAATAATATTGCATTCTATGTCTTGTATGTCTTTGTAACCTGCTACTGGATACTGTAAATTTCCCTCGGGATCAATAAAGTATCTATCCATCTATCTATCTGGTTGTGTGTGTGATGTCATTTGTTAGCATTAGTTGTGGCGTTTTGAAGTTTATTGACAGCAGTCACTAAATCGGAAATGCAGACTTGCTTTCACTTTTGGGTGACCGAACTGTTCATTATTCCAAACCAACATCAAATAAGTTATAAAATAGGCTCATTAGAGACCAAGAAATTAAATTAGCTACTCAGGCCTAAATATTCATGTATCTTTTTTTTTCGTACAAGGTTGTCAGCATGTTTGTTATTGCTGTAAATATTGACTTTAAATAATGAGTGTGCATGAGGCTTTAGAGGTTTCTGGAATCAGCCTCAAGTGGACACTTGAGGAACTGCAGGTTCTTTTTTCCCCTATTATTTTCACTTTGGCTATTTCAGGTCATGATGCCGTTCAGAAACGATAAAAATGTATGACACAGGTGAGTATGACTGCATGATTCCATGTTTTATTTAAGATAAAAAATGCCCCTAAATGGTTCAGCCTAGGATAAATGTTATTTTGAGTCAATTTATAAATTTCTGACTGAAACTGGATGGAAAAAAATTTAACAGAACTGTGAAATGTTTTTAAAAAAGTAAGAGACAGTCATCAGAAAGATCTCTGTGCATGGGTTGGACTCTTCTGCATGTGTTGTGAAATATCAGGTACCTTTACCTTACTTGCCCTAAATCTGTCATTAAAATGAAATCACCCAACCGCTTTGATGTGACAGGTCCCAACCAGTCAGTTGGTTTTATTAGGCAGGAAAGGGATGGGCGGCTTAACCTATGATCTCATATCAAACAGTGGGAACCACAAAGTGCTTTTCTAAGAAAGAAAAGCATTAGACACAAGTGTTAAATGGTCAGAGAGATTGTGAAAGAGCCATTTAATCATTAATATTTCATTGTTTGTTCTCGTTGTGGGCGTAAATTTAATAAAATATGACCTCAAATCACCCTGTTACAAAGAGATAAAATGAGTTTGTAAAGGTTAAGAGCTGCAGTTACCTTTAAGAGTCAGTAGATGGTGTCCTGACAGCTAATGTTTCTGCAGAGGAGTCTCAGTGCCTTATTGATTGTCTCATATTCATCGATTTGTTTACCTGCAGCAGACAGGTACTCTATCAAACTCATATTAGAAGCTTCATGAAAACAGATTTTTTGGAAGTGTGAGCTAAGCTACTCTTGTACCCTGTATCGACAAGCGAGCACATGATCGATTACTGCTCAGAGAATCTTTGAGCGTCAAGAAGCCACTCAAAAACAAATAACGTCTGCCAGGATTCAAAGCAGAGGAAATCTGTTATCCCTCAGATCCCTGGTCCAAATCCTCTACTGTGGAGAATCACATCATGCACTGTGCTCATTTCCAAAAATCTGCCCTGATCAGGCTGGTTAAACGCTCATCCGGCGTGGAAGAGAGGGGGTGGGGGGGGTCTGTGTCCTGAGTCACAGACCACCTCAGGTCACAGCCGGCTTCTTTAGCTGCACTGTTACAGAGCGTGACGGAAAGAGGGGAAAGGTGTCCTCACCGCTCCTCACATTCATCTAAAGTTGCAGCAGCAAAGACGGAGAAGAAAACATGACAAATGGGCGGTCAAATGCAGCCCACACCTTGCCAACCTCAGCAGGGACCCTTTAAGGCACAGAGGGTCACACACTTACAGTGGTGTGTTTAACAAAACCAGCTTAAAGAAAGGAGACCGACACATTTGTCCATGCAGGAGTTTGGGTTGAAGTCTCACTCATCCTGTCACAATTCTAATCATCACAACCACCAATGTATCATAAATATCACTTACCTATTGTCCATTATAGTCATGCAAATCTTAACATTGTTGCTTGTTTAGCTTAGTACTTGAAACTTGTCCTGAGTTAAATTCCAGCCCTTTGGCTCTTTGTTGCGAGTCATTGCCACTTTTTTCCTACTCATTTTAGACAAAAACCACTGTCCAATCTAATTCAGTGAAAGAGTAACTTTACATTTATGTCTATGACAGCATATTAGGGCCTGTTAGAGCCTAATTTGTCAAAATGACCCAAAATGTAATACAAGATTTAACATTTGAGCATGTTATTACATTTTGGGTCAAAAGTTAAGTTTTGTGCTCGGCAACGATTTTCGCAAATCTTAGGAAACATCTCAAGTAGATCGCATGCATTTTGTAGAACGCACTGTTTTGCAAGTTGTTTGTAGAATACATTTTCGAGGAAAGTACAGACATCTTTAACTCTGCATATGTGGAGTAAAAACATATCTTTTTGCACTGCAGAAGGTTGTTAACATTAGAGTTCCGCGAACGGACGTATGCAGCATCTTTGGAAGTAAAAAGGAAGAAAAAAAATACACAGTATGGCCCTGGACCCTGACCTCGTATCCATCATGGCTCTTGAGTTACATGCCTTCAGCAATTCACCCACTCACATAATCTCCAACCAAACACAGCCTCCAACTCTTTGTTCGAATGTCTCGAAGCGAATGGCTCACACTTAAACCACGAGCGGCTGAACGTTTCTGTAGGAGTGTGGGTCAGTGTCACTATAGCAAACGTCAATTTCAGTTTAACCCTGGTGGAGTTATACACACGCGGGTCATATATAGTTTGTCCTCGAAGCGAGAGAGCAGATGCACAACGCTCATAAGGTCGCAGCTCCCCCATTCGACAACATGTTGGAAAAGTGGCGAAGCACGAACTTTGTTAAGCCTGTAAGTCACACAAATCACAGGCAAATACAGCTTAAGAAAGTGTGTTCGACCTTGCGTCTGCCGCCACTTCAAGACTCCGGAACAACAAAAACATCTCAGCCATTAGAGCGAAATAAATAAGGGATAAATGCTCCCTGTCACTCGCTCTTTGTATTCGTCCCTTTCAGAGGAGTCATCTGAAAGCTTTCTGTCATTGATGTTTTTTTGAGGGATGAAGGAGCAGGCTTTGTTTTCATCGCCGCCTCCCCATTGTGGTGTTTTGATAACTTTCGCTTTTGAAGAATGAGAGCGAGCGAATGAGGCAATCAGTGTTCCTTCAAGAGAGAGGTGGAGGGGGGCGGGGGGGTTGGCTGCACGAGCGAACCATGCAATATTAATCCAATCTGTGGAGGTGGCTTGGCTTCCAGGCTGCCCCCTACCCCCCCTCCCGAGGGTGCTTCTCCATTACCTCTCCCTGCTTATCTCTGATTCCTTCCTACTCCATTATAAAACCTCGTCCAACTCGAGGAAAAGTTACGCTGGGTTTCATATTCTACTCATTTCTTTGCCTTTTGAAGAATGGAGTGTCTGTTGTATAATTGATCAATGAGGATGAAGCAGCTTTGACAAATTATTGTGAGCCTTTCTGGTATCCTACTTCTGTTTTTTAATGTTTAGGTGATATATGAGGCTTATTTAAGATAAACAGAAAACCACCGTAAATAAAAAAAGCCATGGGAAATGTCACTCACAATCACCCACAACTTAGAGTCATTACTTTCATTTTACCACGTCTGATTTACTCTTTACTGTTGCATTACGCTGATGTGTGATGGAAAAGAATTCTGCTTGACAGTGAAACGAATCCAGTTTTCAAGCGCGTCTGTTTAAGTGTCAAGTCAGACTCCTTACAAATACACCCTGATCGTTGAACAATGCATGAAAAACAGGATTAAAGTGAAGTTTGTTAAAAGAAAGCCTGACACCAGCGTGAGCTCGCATCAAATCTGCAGAGATCTCATAACTTAATCTGACGTGCGATATCTTTACATTTGAAAGTTTGACGCTCAGAGTGAAAGCCCAAATTAGTTTGTATGTGTCGAAAAGCATCCAAAAAGTATCTAAAAGGAAATGCACGGCACATCTATAAAAGTACACACTGAGGTGTCTGTGTTTTGTGATGTATTTGAGAGCTTCTCTGTAAAAGCAGCAATGTAACATCATCTCACAGCAGCTCTGACGCTATTATCAGTTTTTTTCTACAAGCTTCAAGTTGCGACATGTCTGGTGTTGTCAAAAATCCATTTTATTTCCATTTTATAACATTTCTTTGAAGCTTTGAAAAGGATGTGGTGAACATTTTGGGGGATATTGTGACATTTAATATCAGTATTGCAACAACAGTTTCGGTTATTCCAAAAGTTACCTTAAATTTTCTGCATAAACTTTTCTGATAGCTGCAACTAATATCAACAGATAGCATGGAGTCTACATTGCTTTGTTGCTTCTACTTAGCGACACTGTTTCCATTGTTACTGTTTCCATGCAACTTGAATGCCAATTTTTTTTGTAACATGCATCATTGACAATATTAGCATTAGCATTAGTATTATAGACCAGCTTGTTGAAAACAGGAACATTAAGATGAGAAATCAAACACCCCAAGTTTAACATTTTTTAATCAGCTAAAGAAATATTTTCATCATCGGTATGTTTGAAAACAGGTTTTTTTTTTGTGACCCATATTTGAAAAAAGTCTTCTCCTTTTTTATCAAGCTGCTGGCATTAAAATTCAAAAGAGCTTGAGTTTTCTTTGCTGCATTTTTAATCTTCATGCATGCCAAAAGTTAAATTTGCTTACCAACAAATTCTTATTTTGTAAAGGTTTTACAGTTCACCAGCTATTTAAGAATTTGGGTTTTGTCTTATTGTGATAAATTAGTTATTTGAGGGGTGAGAGGTGGATAAATATGAAGAATAAAACAACATTTCTTAAGTCATTTTTCCCTGGCAAAGTTTAAATCTTGTCCACTCAATAATAATATCAATCAATGCATATTTGGGGGAATTATTTGCTGTTATTCGTATACAAGAGACTTCACACACAATACAAAAAGAACAGATTGAAACATTTATTTTAGAAGAAGGAAATGAAGATTATGCATACGTTTATTATTGTAGCTGTGCTGATTTGCCTACAAAGGTAGAAAGACCCTGGAAGCTGTAGTTGCTAATATCTGATTAATCGTTTGTCAGATTTCATGTGATTCTTGAGGGGGGGCAGTGGACTAAAGAACCGAAGAAATGTTTTTCAAAGAAGATGGTCAAAGAGGCAGACTGCCATGCAGATCTTGAAATCAAGTCTCTGCTCTTTCAGCTTTCTTATCCATGACCATTATCGTCTACATGGGAATTATCATATATTTTGCTGATGTATTTATTTATCTATTTAAAGGGACAGTGCATAGTAATAAACATTCTAGTGCAGCATTGATGTAAATATGTCGGACCTTTAGTCCTTGGTAAATCAGAGCAGAGTTCATAACAATAGAAAAAGATAAATAATGACAGATAGAAAGAAAAAATCATGATAGCATTAAATTAAAAACCCATACAAAAAGTCTTAAATTAATTGTTTTAAAGTACGGCAATCAAAAAACCCCATATGATTCGTAGCTCAAAGAGCAGCTGTGCAAAAAAAAGAAACAGCTTTGACATTGAAGTCCAAGACAAGTAGGGAATGATGAATCTACTCAAGTGAAGTAGATGAAAACTGTACTGTTCCAGTATTGAATGAAACAAACTAAGGTACCTTCGAACACAGCATTCAGTTAACTTTTCTCTTCAAATCTTCCCAATTCCACACACCACCCCATCTAAGAGCCAGCTTTAAAATATAAATGAGAATCTTTGAATCTGCTCTTAACATTTTCTACAGAAACTGTTCAACAGATGTGATGGTTTGGAGTTACAGAGGTCTATTTCAGAGCAGGCTGACACTGATTTTAAAACTATATTTAATTCATAAGAACATGTTCAAAAGCAGGGCTTGTCAAAGCGGGCAGATTGGATTTAAAATGGCTCTAATACTTTGATGGCCTAAACGTCACTAAACATCCTGGTTAATTAGGAAAACTCATCGCAGACATGTTTGCAGAGCGATGCAGACAGATGATTAACTGCCATCTGGCCATACATTAATAACTCAATTTCTGCAGTGACGTGCCAAAATTAGAAACAACTTGGCTGAAAAAACAAACTTCAGTTTATATTTGTATTGTGGGCTTGCCGAGGATAATTGAATGTACACAACAGGGCCCCTTCTCTCTGGGCGTGAATATTCAAGACGTGGCAGGAAGAAAATTAACAGCTCTTGTCCACAAGGCCTCTTTAGAGCGACTGTATCCCAATAGCACAGGAACACTCTCCGGTTGCACTATCAACAGTTTTAAATATTTAATCGCGTCTGTCATAGGATCCTGCTTTTGACATTGACGCCAACCTTTACAAGATGAGCTGCCAAGTGTTTCTGTTACATGACCTCTCAAACTAAGTCTTTCTAAAGCGCTGCACTTCAAAGATTAAATGGTTTGAAGCTTAAATCAAAGAGTGAACAAATGCAAGCCCAACATTAAATATGCTCTTACACCAGAACTTTTCTTTTCACTCTATTACAATGACTTAAAACCATAAACATCAGTTCTCATTTAAAAAGTCTGTAGTTAAAATGACAAAAATCTAAAAGAACTCATCATTTCAAACTGTATAACAAACTGATGACAAATACCAAAGATGGATTTTTCAACCCCACTCGTGGAGTTACACCTTCATAAGTACTTTTCTCCTGGGCAAAGACCATCATTAAGTTCAACAATGGCATGATTCCACTAAAATGTGAAGCTATTTCTGGTAAACTTCACAGTAATATTTCTGTGCTGTACTCAAGTATGATTTTCCCCCCTTCAGTGCTGCTCTACTGCAGGACAGTACAGCCGGTGGTCACACTACTACGACATGAACCAGACTTCATGGCACATGCACGGCCGCCAACGTCACTGTGAAGCATCTGTTTACAAGACAGGGTTTCATCAGAGTCAGCAGATTAGAGGACATGGAGAACATCGTTACAACTTTACTCACTTTGTAGCTTCTGTTGAGTTGTTTTGGACCAACACAGCCCTCTAACACCCCACCACTGTTTAAAATAATTGCCGAGAGAAGCGATCGCGGCGTTCATACATCATGTATTATGCATCATGTGTGCGTGCTCGTCCATGAGGTGAGCAGCGCCGTAGAACACCTCTCCCAACTCTGCTGAAGGCAGGGAAGTAGGCTGTGCTTAAGCGCTATGTACTTACTGTCATGGGGCTTAAGTGCACAGCATGGTTGGCCAGTATGACCACACCCTTATAGACACACTACAGCTGATTTGCTGAAGTTCATGCCACCTGACTGCCACTGGTAATTTGTTGTCTGAAACTAGTGAGTCTTTGCCATCAAACCACCAGTCCAAAAGGTCTGTAAGCCAATAATAACATGTCATCATTTTCTGTAGTACAAAATTGAAAGGGAGTCCTATACACCAAATTTTATGATAATTTGTGAAAAAATACCAATAAAATGAGAGAGACAGCCACTGTAGACTGCAAATATACAAAATGTGCATAATATAGATATATAGTCAGATAGACGAATAAATATTAATATAGTTATGAATGAATTAATGAAAATGTTAATTTTGAAAAATGCAAAAGAATAGCACAAAGCATATTGAGAGTTAAAACAGAGAAACTTTGCAATTTTGTGCTGACTCAGACGAAGACGAAAAAGCAACAAAAAAATTAATAAAAAGAAAGAAACTTTGCAAGTAACGCAAAACAAAACAAACTTTATATCACTTAATTACCTTCTTTTACATTTTCAAAAGGGAGTGGAAAGAAGAAAAACTCAATTTCCACCCCTTCTCCAGTTTAATTAATGAAGGTCTAGTTGGCCAACCTTTCATCTTTATGTCTCTTTATATATAAATTGAACCATATCCACCTTCATATACATACATGCATATACAGATACATACCCACACATATATAACCTACTGTGTGATATCATGTTATTTTTACCCATTGTCAACTATTGATGACACTGCATAATACAAATAAACCCCTTCAATTCCTGAAATATGTCACCTTAAGTTATTATCTATAGACAAAACGATACATTGGATAAATACCAAAAGCTGGAGCCTATCCTATTAGTTGCAAGACAGGGCAAACCATGAATAAGTCAGCAGCCAATCACAGGGCAGAGACAAGACCTCTGCTTGAAATAGAGTCCAGATTGAGTCGGAAGCAACAAATGAAATACTAACATTAACACAAGCAGTATCTTGCAACCAGGTTGCTTGAGTGGCAGCTTGTTGCATTACCCCTTGGGGCCGTGGCTGCCAAAATATCCAAAACACACAATACAGGACTTCAAATTAAAATATTCAGCATAGTGCTAATATTACCCTGCTAAAAAATGAAATAAGTATCTGGAAACACAGCATATTTTACATGGTTAACTCATGTTATCTCTTTATGGTTTTAGTGGTATCACTGCAAAGCTAGTGCAGTTAAGGAAGCATAAGAAGAATTTCAGATGGTGGTTACCAAACAATCCACAGGCTGCTGTCCCCTGGGTAATTGTTCACTTCAGAGAGAGTAATCATAAGAGGAAGGACCAGGTGTTAAAACAAAAAAACAAAACAGAGAAAACCCTGGTAAGGTGTCTAGAGATGGTTTCATGAGTTCTGGGGGGGTGTTTTTGCCTTGTTGTCACCTGGACGACCGCCTCTGTGACAAACCGAACCCAGAGCATCAGGGACTCTGGAGCGAGTCCCAGCAGCAGCAGCAGCTTCTGTAAATAGCATGTTTTTCTCCCATGTGTCCTTGCTGCTGTTGTAGGATTTTGCTTTGAAAGGAAAAAAAAAAAACAATGGAAAGGTTTCAACACAATCAACAGTACGAGGAAATAGCAGCTCTGTTACACAGAAAGCTCCCTGGAAGGCAGTGCAGCATTAAAATGCAAGGCTCCCTGGAGTTTACCTGTTTGCACCGCTTCTTGTTTTCTCTTCTTTTAAATCACACCCAAAATGATAAACAAACATTCACTTCTGAAATCCTGAACATTTGTCTGGCCTATTTTTTCGACTTGCCATTATTTTCTAAGCTTATCATGTTTTATTCATTGGGTCAGATTTTGATTTCAATAATCCCATTGTTTTGCTCCAAAAAGTAATCTACATTGCAAATGAGGGATCCGGTGCGCTCATTTTTCTGTGTTTGACAGTCCTGCCAATCCTTCCTCTCATATATGGCGGGGCTTAATTCCTGCTCATTTTTTAATTACCACTGCAGCAGTTCAATATCACAGCCTGATTAAAATGTTATAGAACCTGGGTTCAGCAGTAATTACTGATTGGCTGGCTGGAATGTGAAGAGTAAATTATTTTATTTGAGGAACATAATTACATCCACAAAATGCATCACTGTGAACGATTTAACAGCACCTATCGGTTCTGGAGGGAAGGTTTAATGGGTCATTTTTGCAAGCCCTACTGGACATTATATTGACTGGGAATGAGGAAGGATCCTCGACTGATTTCAGCCGCAGTGTTGCTTTTGGCAAAGCTGTGGTAGAAATCTCTTTAAAGCAGAGGAACACAAATTCATGCAGAAACATTTTCATGAATTACTGCTCGTGGCATGTCACGTTTTGTTGATCCCAGAGGTTGTAGAAAACCTTACTTGTTACACATAAAAGATTCATTTATTAGTCTTTTCAGCACTTATGAGGATTAGGTTTTAGATAGAAGTTTTAACAAAGATTGAATAGATAACAAAGAGCACAGATGACAATTAAAAAGCCTAACATTTCAAAGATGGAGACAGACATTAATTAATCCTGAGTCTTTCTTTCACAATCCCTAAATCTTTACAGAGACAAAAGGCTTCAGAAATGATTTTGGAGTCTTGAGTTACAACACAAATGGTGTTACTCACCAGAAATCACTACTCCTTTAGCAAACATGTTGACACAAAGTTTCAAGATTTAAACCTAAGAAACACCAGGTGTGTCTATAGTGTCACTGCTAGAGAAGTTCCCATGCTTCCCACTCCATTGAAAAGCAGCTCCTCATTCATAGTGGGCTGTAAAACCTCAAACCTGGCCTGGCTGTGCTCACTGTGATGGTCTTTGTTGTGGTCAAGCAAATATTTGATCCAGTTTTCACACAGTTTATTATATTTTAAAAGTCACTGGACATTTTCAGGTAGTTTCCAGGCTCTACTTCCTTTCCTGTTTGATCTGCTCAACATGAATTGACGCATCACATCTCCAACATCTGGCAAAAGTAGGATGGTTCCATATCTGCTGCAACCTGCCGGAGCAGGGAAGCAGTGGGACTCAAATACGCCCCTAACTGAGTGCAGCAGGGCCGGAGTCACTTCTGGTATATTTTGGACGCTAGTTGACTTAAGTTGGGAGGAAGCCAAAAATCGGCCTGATTGTCTTGGTATGTGTCCCCAAGTTTAGGGGAATTTCCCCAATGGGTAAAGAATAGGAAGTACCAGATACTGGAAATGGATTAAGTTGAGCCAGGTCTTAATATTCAGGATAAATTGGTTTATATAAGAGAGTCTGGGATTCGTAACACGTTGCCTTCCTGCGCTGAAGAAAGCATGGTATCGGTCAAAATGTGGCTCCATAGATCAACAGGTGGTGATACCGTCTGTAACCCTCTGATGCATGAATTATGAAAGTCAGTGTCAGGATTTTTCCCTTGAGTGTTTTTGTCTTAAGGCATGAAAAAAAGTTTTCCTTTTTTTTTTTTCAACGCATTCAACTTAAAACAGTGTGAACTTAATGTAAATGACTTTTTTTGTTTGACTTCTTTCCTTTTTTTTTGGTAATTTCATGAATAATCTTTTCTTAATGCTTTGCGAAACATTTTAACTCTCTTTCATCCATATTAACACAGAATAATTTATAGTTTTTACGCCGTTTTACCCTCAAATGTTTGTCTATAACATGTTCAAATATATATATATATATATGTTTGGAAAAAGAATTGAAAATATTTTTTCAGGCCCTAATAAGATTAAAAATATCCTGACACAGGCTAATATGAATTTCCAGCACATGAACCACTGAATTTAGGAGTAAATAAGTTTTAAATAGGTGTCCACTGTAGTGACCACTATGCACCACAGGGTTACGATACCTGTGAGTGAAAGAAGCACATTTATTCTCACACTATTTTTTATCTACTTCTACAACGTTTCAAAATAAAACACAGTGGAACTTGATGGCTCAACATGGGGGAATGCGTAAGCAAGTGTCGAACAACTTTGCTCTTCATGCTCGGAAAGTTTCTGGAACTGTTTCACCTTAACTGCACCTCAACTCTCCATGTGCTGCTGCCCAGACACATGCAGCTGGTGTTGTCTTTTATATTTCTCACCCCTGCCCCTCAGTCAGCATGAGTCTGCCCCTGGTCATCAGTATTCTGTGTAGATGTATTGTTCTATTGTCAGCTCCCTTCAATGCAGAGTCGGCCTTATCTGGCTCCAGCAAAGAGTAATGACGGCCCAAAATAACGTGTGTGTGCGCGCTGAAAAGGAAATTATTCAAATGATAAAAATTAAACCGTAACCTTTTCACCCTCCGAGTTGATTAGTGCCGAAAAACTGATTCCATGCTAATTACGATTCTTAACAGGAACTGTGAAATTGCTGAAAAAGTTCACAATAGTCAGATTAGAACACACATTTCAACAAAGATGAAACAGACTTTTAATAAAATCAAAGAAAATGCTTTAAATGTTTTGATTTATCGCATTACAGGGGTACGATCATCTCTGTTTCCGCCTGCCAATTTCTTATCTAGGGAAACTGGAGCACAACAAAAGCAGAGGCAGCGTGTACATCCATCATCAAAACAGTCAGAGAAGCTTTGATCTCACTTTTTGCCTTTGCACCTGGAATCAGGAGGAGTTAAAAGATGGAAGCAGAAAAGGCCTCTCGCAGCTCGTCCGACAATGTCTCGTAAATTTATAGCTTTGCATTAACCCTCGATTCAGTGCAACTGTTGTGTCAAAGACAGAAAGTAAGCAGCTTTCCGTCTGAAAGATCAAATACGAACAAGTATCAAAGTATGAACCCCCTGGCCCCATCTCTGTTTGCCAGAAATATAACCACATCTGCAGAATTTTACGGCCCGACTGCCTGTTGAACACCTAAAGCAAGTTGATGACATAGTGCAGCAAGTCTCCACTAAATATACATTCTGCTGGAGCTTTAAATTTGACTCCAAAGCTGCTTCATATTTGCAAAAGCCTTAGAAGATGAAAAAGCAGAAAGGCAACAGAGAAGGTCCTGATAAACTGAAGGAAGACGGGACATTAACACCAACAGTGTGGCAAAGAAACAGTTTGACATTTGAGAACTTTCTTTTCTCCCGCAGAGTCAGGTAAACGTACTGATATGACTCTTTCATCTGTTCTTTGATTGTGAACCCAACTAACTGTAGCACCAAGGCCGGAAAAAAGTAACTTTCCATTTTCAAGTAACCTTCAAAGCTTACCAATTAAATTAGTGTTTAGTTTTACAGAAACTCAAGTCAAAATAGAGGCTAAAACCTTGTCATGTATCAGACTGATTTCAATTATTTGTGTTGCTAAGCTAGCAGCTACCTCTCATAAACATTGAGCATCTTCATCAAGATAACTAGTTAACTTGTTGTTGTCTGTATTTTATACTCAACCTACAAATAGACAGGTATCAGTGTTCTCTCAACTGATGCAATGAGGACTGTAAGTTACATGCTAAGCTAAACTAGCACCGCCAGGTTTCCTCTCTCCGATAGTGCTCAAAAATTTTTAAACAATTTTTAAAATGTTCAACTATTATTTATAAGAGAATCAGAAACTACCTGACTTTAATCCTAACAGAAGCAATAGTCTTATGAGGACACCTTGCTAAACCCCAAAGATAGAGCGAGCAGTCAACTAGCTAAGCTACGCCAAATGTTTATAAGACGACAAAGGGACAACAGCTGGCCAATATGAAGACTACAAAATCTTCCAGAACAAGTGGAACTAAGCAATTAACAACTTTTCTTATTGTTGTTTTCGCTAACACTCAAAGTCCCTATGAAACTCATAACGTATCATTTATTATTTTTTCTATAGACTCAGACTGAAGAAGTCTAGTTCAGTCCTGGACCCTGTGGAGGTGGAGGCTGACAAGAGAACTATAGCCAAGCTTTCATCTCCAATAGACTTTTCTAATCAACTAATTTCTACTTCTACGTTTCTAAGCGCCACTCAGTTGAAGCTTGTTGCAGCAGCATTGCATTGCTGCTGTGAGTGTGAACTTCCCCTCATGGGATGAATAAAGCATCTTATCCTGACTAATCTTATTTTTTTATATAGGTTATGTGCTAGCAGTAGCCACCACATTCTGCTAGCTTTGATGTCCAGCAAATTACTTCCTGTTTTGAGGTTTCATACAAAGATAGCTCACCAATATAGCGCTGTATTAGCTTATGAAGCCAGTGCGAAAGTGCAATTCTGTAGACTTCACTAGAAGACTATCCTCACAGCAAAAATAAACGTGTACAGCCTGGTTCAGAAAACAGCTCGGGT
Organism: Thalassoma bifasciatum; assembly: GCA_008086565.1. NCBI lineage: Eukaryota > Metazoa > Chordata > Actinopteri > Labriformes > Labridae > Thalassoma > Thalassoma bifasciatum. Next base: position 40,440 of record RPOG01000734.1, on the reverse strand, counting down.
CTGAATAGCTCTGTCTCTATCAGCAAACATTGTAATGGGGTGAATTTTTGGTAGCTGTCTGCAGGTTGAGTTAACCTTTTCCAGTACGTCCCAGACGACAACAGGCTTCAAAACTTTGTATCAGAAACAAAACAAATGGGTGATGTCACATCCATATATTACAGTCCATAACCAGAATGCATGCAAGTATAAGAGCGTGTTTGTAATAGTAGCAATGCTAGCACGAGACACCACAGTCCGTTAGCTTGACTGGCAAATGTTTTGAGTATACAGTATATACGATAGCTCACGAAACACCTAGTTTTGGGAAGTTTGGCAAAAAATAGGTGATTGATTCGTATTGATCTCAAATTCTCTTAAAAAGTTAATGAGAATTTCTTTTATCAATGCTAAAAATGTAATTATTTTAAAACCATAACACAAAACCTCAATTTTGGAGTGTTTTCAAAGTAACAGGCAGGACCCAAAACTAAACAAGCCATAAAGCACAAAAGGACAGAGGGGGGAAAAAATACTCATATAGCCGAGAAGTCAGTCATCAGAGGTGTCATCCATCCAGCCGACGGCCTCCAGACACTCTTCATAAGGGATATTTCAGCACACACAGGCCCAAGTAACAGGATAAGGCAACTGGAGACAGCTGTCACAATACTGACGGGGAAAGTGCGGTTCTGAAATAGCACATATCGATTGTTTGTCACCTGTTAATAATGGTCGAAGCTCACAGAAGATAATTTGACAGAAAGATGATGAACCTGCCTTTCAACAGCTGAACTTTTCATAAAGACACAAAATTAGCTTGAGCACAGATTTTGCAGCATTTAGGTTACAGGTTTTTTTTTTATTTCCTGGCGTCTTATCTGAGCAGAAAATTCCCACTATTCCACTTAAAAAAAGCAGAAAATGGTGTCAATGAGTGTGAGAAACATGCCATTGAAGTGAATTTAAAAAGCTTCCAAGAGAGAATTAAGGCAATGAGGAGTCACTGTTTATCAGAGTTGTTATGAAAGTCGAGATGATTGTCTTTGATGTCGGGCTTTGAAGCCTCTTTGAAGCGTCTCTTGCCAACGCTGAAAATCTGACTGCTGCTTGAGACCTTCAGCCACACGAGTGTTTCTGTGATCATCACATGAAGTGTTCTCAATGTGGATGGTACAAACACTACGAGCATTAAAAAAAACAACAACAAAAAAACATATAACTATCTTGTATAATTTCATGGCAAATATTTTGGTTCCTGTTTCTGTTTCTTTTAGCCTATGCTGCTATTGCTGTATACATCCCCTGAACCTAATTTTTTTCATTGAGAACATGTTTGCTCTACATGAAAAGGGAAACGTGGCTGTTAATCTTTTCAGCTGTAAATAAAATTAAACTTCCCCAAGGATACAGCAGACTAAATGTACTGAAGGCATAGAAAGTGTAAGATGACATCCAATAAATGTCAGTGTTGTGTTAAATAAAAAAAGTGCAGGAGATGATGTACTGAATGAGCCTGTTCTATTGAAAGGCGACTGAAAAGACCTTGTTCTAATGTTTAAGTCTCACAAGGACACCTTTCAAAAGATTAGTGCAACACTGACCCATAAATAAAGCAGGTTTCATATCCTGCAGCAAAAATGAATGAATTACAGGGCTTGGAAATCCAGGAGTTGACACATAGCAATTCAGAAGCTACTGTCTCTTTAAGACTCCACAAACCCTCTTCTCTCTGATTGGCTAGTCTTTTGGAGGCTTGGTTTTCTGAGGCTTGCTTCTCCAATGTTTTATGAACCAGTTAGGTGATCCTTATGCACTGACCTCATCATTTCAACAAGTCATGAATTTATCTGGAGATCTTTATGGTGTGACAACATCACTTCAGCCTGTGAAGATCTCACAAAGATTTACAGACCGGTTCGTGCAGTTAACAAACAGATTTCTATCACATATGAATGTGTAGCTGTTGAAAATCTGCACAGGCTAAGTATGAACATCCATCATTGTTACTTGTGATGTAACAAGTTGAGCAGATTCTGAACAAACTGTTAAACTGTATGAACAAAGGGCTGGGTTGACTCACTTAACATTTGAATCAGGGAATTTGTGAACACCCACAAATATGAGTGACAGGAGTATGATTTAAATTTTTTTACATAATTTTGAAGTTACAAAAATTTCCATTGTGTTTTCACCCCTGAAACAAGAAAAGAAAACAGATGTGTTTTCATATGAATTGATGTTAAACCATTTGCTTGTTTCCACATTCTCCAGACGCTATGTTGCATCAGTCAAAAAATGTGTCATGAAGAAGAAAAGAGCATATGTACATAGCATTCAAATAGGATTTTCTTTGGGGGGGCATTATGTTTGTTAAGTTCTTTTCAATTAATGTTTTTATTGGTATGAGTGTGAGTAGCATGCAATTGTCACAAGCCTAGAGTAATGTTTAGAGAGTGAATTACCATTTAAAAAACATGTTAAATGATGTTTATTTTGATGTATAAGTCACTCCTGATTTTAAGTGGCAGGACCAGCCGCTATGAGAAAAGTGTGACTTATGGTCCCAAAATAGTTTTCAAAAATATAATGTATTTAAATTAGATGCTATGTTATGAGCAAAATTAAAGCTTGATTCAGCAAATGTATGATGTTTGGTCTCATTGGTGTCAAAATTGTGTTGTTTGTCTCTAGACACAGAGTCTATGGTGTGATATGGTCTATGGTGAGTTTTCCTTCTTCCCTGTACAATGTGTTCTCCCACGTGAGTGATGTTGAACATGAAGAGCAAAATGCGGGCCAACGTCACGAGCACAAACAAACAAACAAACAAACTGACAAACAGAGCAGTGAGGCATAAGAAGGACAGGAAAAACTAGTCAAGCTCTGACAACATTTCTACCTCTCTGTTGTGTCTAGGTTAGTGCTCACTCTGTTAGACTTTAAATGTCTGTTATAATTATCAGTTTCCAAATCTTGACGATGCACTAATGCTGGTGAAGCAAAACAGGGTCCAGCATATTGATGGATATCGATAATTCAATAAGCTCCTTACCCATCAGTTGTAAATATTGGATTCTGCTAATGAGAACACTCTAAAACCACCACACAACCTGTTTTATTTCCTCGTCTTCTCACATGAAATATTAACCCAGCTTCCCTGCCAATAACCCTGATGAAAGTCTGTGGTAAATTGGCATGGCTACCAAAGAAAACACAGCTAACCGGGTTGATATTGACATTACGTCTGCCAAACGTTGGCATGGCAATCAGCCCTGGCTGAGGAAACCTTGATGAAAAATGACATCAAATAAAGAAATGTAATTCCCAGTCCTTCTATTCTGCACACTGGCGGTGGATGAAGACGAGTATTATCAGAGGAGCATTGAGAATCTTCAAATGAAGTCCCGTATTGTTTACCTTCACATGACAGAACCTTGAAGTGAGATATTATTCTTCAATTACTCCCATCTCATTTGAAGAGGATATAAATTCTATTAACAGCCTCCAAGCTTTGCTGAAAATTAAAGATTGCGTCTTTGTCGCCCTTGAGAGCATCAAAAACCAGGACGAGGATACAGACGGATGCTCTTTATCTGCTCAAAGGTTAGTAAATTAAATTCTGAGAGTTCCAGTGAAGGGCACAATTCTCATTTTCTTTGACCACAGTCTGAGGAGAGCAAACACCATTATGAGCAGCAAACCAACACGAGGACCGGCAATCTTTAAAGAGAATCTGATTGATTTTCTCAGGAATAAGCCATTATCTACAATCAGTGGTCTTCAGATGAGACGGGGGCAGCTAAAAGGACACAACAGAGACAAATGCACAAAGCGGATCATCGTATGTGCCGGGTGGTTATAGCATGTGTCAGGGTGTCAGAGGAGGACAAAGGACATTCAGAAACTTTTATACTCTGCATTTCTGAATCATTTATCTGCAGCTGCAAAGTTCTTTCACAGCTCATTAATTCCACAGAAATGAAAGAATTTTATTCTGTTGTTGTCTTTGTAACCCCTGAATGTTTTTCTCCTTTTGTAAGTGAGATGATATCTGGTGTTTCCACTCTAGAGCACTCAATGAATCATCTTGTAACCATTGTGACAGTATTTATGTTTACATTAGCAGTTAGTATAAAGATATCAAGGGTGAAACAGGACCAAGGACCAAGAACAATGTTACATTTCTATCACTACTTTAACTTAATGATTTCTCTGAAGCTGTATAATGAAGTTTAAAGAGGGGCTATTGTGCTTTTTTTTTTTGGTAACCACAGTAGCTATACATAACTCACAGCTGTTTTCACAGAAAATCCAGATTTTTAGCCCCCTTTAAAAATATTTTGTTTAGGTGTCCTCTCTTCAAGACCCCAGCCCCACAGAACCCCTTCCCTCTGATTGACCAGTCCTTTGGAGGCCTGTAGGAAGCTGGCCTTGGTGTTTGAGGCCCGCACCTCAAACATGTCTTCAGCTAATTAAGAGATCCTTATCTGACGATGTCATCAATTTAGCCAGTCGAGTAAAAATCTTGTGCTATTCTCAGAACAGACCATTTTGAATAATTTACAGACAGATTCAGACATGGGTTTTCTACTAAAAATGAATATGTAGCTTTTTGAAAATCTGCACACATTTTGTGTCAACATCCAACACTGTCATTTTTTATCCTTATTTAGAATATTTGGACACAATGTACCCCCTCTTTAAATAAATTCAATGAGGCCCATATAATAATACAATGTTCTTCAGCTTACATTTTGTGAAATGATGGTTATTGAAGTAGTTTTTGGAGTCTTTCAAAATGCATGACCTATGTCTTATACCTCAGTCAGCGTGTGTGTATTTTTTCAGGTAATGAATCATAGATTTCTTTAAGTCTCAGATGCTTCTGCAGTCTGTTAAACCAAACATTTCTCTGTCAAATCAGAAACATGCACGCACCAAAGTCTTTCACTTACCTACCCTTGTGTTTCTTGAAGTCTCTTTGATCTCCAAGATGATAAATAATTCAGTCGACTCCACTCACAACAAACTAAATACATGTTTTGTCCGGTCTTAGATGTTCACGCAGCTTTCTCTGTTTGAGGCATTTCTGCCAACGATCTGAGAAAATAAGGAGACACAGCTGCTCTGCCTGAGCGCGTCTCCTCAACAGATTTTTTTTATCCCCACTGTGACACGAAACTGAGGATATTATGAAATAAGGGTTTTATTTCCCTCCAATTTTCTAGGGTTTTATTAAGCCTTATGTGATTATCCAGTTAGGATACAATTACCTCAAATGGTTTGGTGCTTTTTTTTCCTCTCCAGCCATTTCCACCCATGAAAGATTTTTTTCTCTCTCTCTTTTGAACCTCCATCCCAGTGAAAGGTGTTCATGTGGTGGCTGAAGTTGTGTACACAAGTGCTGCACTCAAGTTAACACAAGAAATCAAAACCTGTCAGGTGCTTCAGCCGATCTGTGGACGTGTGGTTAATGAACAACATTATGTGGTATTGAAGTTGGTTAAAACCCTCAGGAGTGGAGAGGCTTTCACTTCAGACTGAGGAATAATGGATTATTTGGTAGTTCAGACCAAAGGGGGTGTGAAAGGAGAAAGATCTCAAGTATTTTCTTCTTAATGAGTTGACAGACTCGGCAGCAGTTTCAGGATCAACAGATTATTAGATTAATCGTCACATGTTTTCTTGAAGCTAGGCTAACTATTACAGAAAAAAAGTGCTACCTAATGTAAAATGTTGGTTGCTTGGCTAAAACTCAGTGATATGAACATTCAGAGAAAAAGATAAAGCAGATAGCCTCTAAAGTCTTGGGAAAGAAAACAGGTTGTCTTCTGTGATAACTTGTCTATTTTCAATTAGCTCACAAGCTAGCCATGTTTTAGCTTACTGCTGTTAATACCTATTGTTGTGAAACAGCTACTGTTATTACATACATTGTTATTTCATGACAACTGTGCTATGAAAGCTACTGTTATTGACTTTCTATTGTTTATAGAAATTCCAGCTAGGTTCGTGGAATTAGCTTGTTACTACTGTTAGCTACTGTGGTTGGATGGCTAATGTTAAGTCTTAGCTACTTTGGTAAGACAGCCAGTGTTATTATTAGGCTATTGCGGTGAGCTTGTGAGTACCGTTAGCTTCTGTAGTTAGATAGGGACTTTTTTATTCTTGCTACTGAGTTAAGATTGCTACAGTTATTTCATAGCAACTGTAGCTCAACATATACTGTTATATTACATTTATTGTGGTGAAAAGACACTATTCAATTGCTGCCACTGTTACCACTTAGCTACTGTTACTACCAAGCTAACATGGCTTGGTAGCTCTTAATGTGTTCTTGCAAATACAGCTGTAGTATTTTACAAATCTACTGTGGCTAGCAACTTCTATTGCCTGACTACTGTGGTCAGATAGTTGTTGTTATTAGCTTGCTACTTTGATTAGAAGATATATCTGAGCCACTACAGGAAGATAGCTTACTGTTTTACCAAGATACTATGATTAGATGTCCACCAGTGCCTTTTTGCTAGTAAAGCAAGGTAGCCATTGTTATTAAATTAGTGGATGGCTACTAGTATTCCCTAGCTACTGTGGTCAAAAAACTTGATATATGACTACTTTGTTTATAATGCTACTGTCATGTTTTAGCTACTTAAACTGTTAATAAGCAACAGTAGTAAGATGACTGTAGTAAAATAGCCTCTCCTTTTAGCAAGCTGCTGTGATAAGATTGCTGCTGTTTCTATGTAGCCAGTGTGGTAATATGGCTTCTCCTGTAACCTTGGTCCTATCACCAAATAGCTAGTGCTGTTACCTTACTACTGTGATAAGATGATATCTTTTAACTAGCATGAGTTGAGAGCCACTGATGTTGCTTCCAATACTTTTTAATACCAATCTAAGAGATACTGTTTTTAAAAAAAAAAATACTGTGGTTGGCCACTTTTGTGAGAAGCTAGTGTGGTTTAAAAGCTAGTTGTTACATTGCGATATTGCAAATTTGTGTAGATAGCTACTGTTATTACCTCGCTACTTTGTTGTTTTCCAGTTCTGGGATTAGAAACCAACTATTATTTCTTAGCTTCTACTCACAACTACTATACCATAATACTATAAAAAAGATGCTATTATTTCATAGTGACTGTTGTTTTATTGCTTTTTACAACATTAGCCTCAAAGCTACACAATTTTCCTTGAAAGCAGAGGTGACTCTCACTCTTCCTTTGCCTTTTATTTCTCTTTTGCTGTTGTTCTGGTCCCCAGCCCTCATTTTAGAGATGATTTAGTGTGGGAGATCTAATAATGGACCCAAAAAAAATCTTGGACACAAATTTGGGACATGAGTAGAGATGAAGGACACGAACCATATTTTTCTCAGAGTCTTTAAATGGGCCAAAACTCCCATAGCCTTGTCAAAGACGCAATCTCCTCCCCTTGGGAGTAAGAAAGCATATTCCTTGCTCACACCAGTTTGGTCTCAATAAGTGCTCGGGCAGAGGATTCACTGGCTTGAAATGTCTACAAGGTGAGACGTGAAACTGCAGTCATGTGGCTTAAAATGTCACAGTCTAATGGTTCCAGCCCTGACTGCAGCATGTTTGTGCCATACTTAAATTATTCTGTTTATCTGAGGTAGGAAGGTGATTCCAGAGGGAGCTGAGAAATGCTTAAGACTCCAGCCTTAAACATGAATGTACACAGCGTGTGACTGCAGCTTAAGCTCCGGGACTCATTATGCTGCACTCTGCACCACCGAACCACACGTTTGGAGAAACTGCAGACAGCATCCTTTGCACTCAAGGTTCAGCTCCATACTTCCTTAAAAATCCCACATTTTTAGATGTCATACCGTTTGCAGCGACAGTTTGGAAATTTATCTCTTCCCATTACTAGCCTACCTGCCTCAGGGCTCCGTTTAACGCCAGATTTACCTCATATATCATAACACCTTATTGTATGAGTGATGGGAAGTTATTGCTGCATATGCAATGATGGAGTCAGTAAATGTCACATCAAACTATGAGGTAAAAATGAGTTTATGCCCTTTAAGCACTTTAAAAGTGAGTCAGTGTGTAATATATTCTGCCTTTATGAATTTCAAATCAATGTGGGTTTATATATAAGTCATTTGTTATTGGCGGTTGCCAGGAGGGCTTGTAATTTCCCCTGGCATGACTTCAGACAGAATCCTGATGGCAGCCTTGATGGGTTTTAATAGGAGTTGAGTGAGGAGAATGGACTTAATTTGCATGTTGACAAAGGATGGAAGGAAACAGGGTTTTGTAGGCTGAAGCCCAAATCTAGGGGCCGGATCCTCCAAAGTCCAGGTTTCAGAAAAGAATATGTCACAAATCGCTGACAAGGCTCGCACAGAGCCAAGACACACAGCTTGCATATTGGTCACGGTGCAACAAGCTATTAGTTGTATCATCCCATCACATCTTGAGTGTACTCAGGAGTAGAAAAGTTTCTAATTATTGATTCTGAGAACACTTAAAGACTTAAAAAGTATGTTGAAAACTTGAGATGTTCATGTTAGTCTTTTGTTTGAAGCTAACTGGTGCTTAGACTCTTATTGTGACCTACAGGCTCATAATTTACCCATTTAGTTCAGATCCAACATTTACACAAGATGATCTTGAGATCAGCTGCAAGATGGTGTCATCATTTTTGAGACGTGTGACTGATAAAATGTGCTGTGATTCGTTAAACTATATGTACAGGAAGCAGAAAGTTTGTGTTAGTTTTTTGTTTAAGACTGTTTTTTTTACAGCTGAGGTGGACACCACCTGACTTGCACGTCACATCCACTCTAAAATATAATGCATGAATGTCGTACTCAGTCTGAATAGGTTAACGCAGTGTTAGGGTTAGCATCAGTTTATAGCTCAGCAAAATATTGATTACTTTTGATGTGATATCTTACAGTGAATGAAACTCTGAGTTTGCTGCTCATATTCATGAGGAGTTGTTTGCTGAGTATTCAAATGGGCTTTAAGGTGTTCATCTTGGAAATATCTGACTTTACAGGCTGACAAGAAGCACCTAAATGCATCATTAGTTTTAATCTCTTTGAGGATAAACCTTCTGAGAGAATGTCGCAGGTTCAGCTCCCCTTCAGATCATGATGGAGTTCAAACTGGTCTGCAAAATCCTCTTTAGTGTGTAAGCAGGTGATTACTTTGGCTAATTCCTTTTGGTCCTGTTGCTCATGTGTTGACAGCTTCATCTTTTATTTACGCCGGTCGCCCTGTGTCGCAGGTGCAACATCAGGGGAGAGGAACTGTCTCCTGACACGAATATCTGTTGTTGTTTAATACTAACTGACAGTCTGCAGATTGCCTCAGGTTATTGCTCCCACCTGGACCTGTGCTAACACGAATAATACAATTTACGACGTCCATATTTGTGATTGCGTGTGTTTGTCACCGTGCGCCTCTGCAGAATTACAATCTAAAAAAGCACTATGCAGCATCTGATGAAGTTGTTCGTACAAAATTAAGCTACTTACTCCAACTGTGCACGCATATGCACCCACGCATGCTCTCACCCTCCCCTGCTGTGGAGGATATTTTCAATTAATCAGCCTCTCTCATCAATAATGCATCACCCCTGCAGCCAGTCACTCTTCTCCAGCCATTTAATGAGGCAGCCCGGCCAGAGGGACACCATCTACACATTACTCCCATTATAGCCGAACGCTCGGGCGCAAAGCCGCCGTGACCATGCCCGGTTATTAAAGTAATGCCATCATTTGTGCCTCCCAGTCAAATCAAAACTGTCACAGACTATTTGCAAAAAGGACAAAAATGACAATGAGTAAACACGCCGCGAGCCAGTGTGTCACCTCTCAGTCACCGAAAAAAACTCAGGTCGCTGCAGCACGAAATCCAAGAGACTAGAGGAGGTTTGTCAGGATGATCAATTATTAAAACCAACTTTGCAGTGACACAGGAGAACATCACTGCTTGATGGCATTTTTAAACTTTGAATCAGAGCCCTGATTTAAGACGTAACCCCGAGAGTGAGGACAGCAGCTGTTGAAAATACACCCTTAATAAATCTCCCGGCTTATGCATACTTTGAATTCTCTGCAACATTGTAGACTCCAAATGGGAAGTAGTGTTGTACAAAAGCCTTAAGAGTCAGCTAATAGTGCTTCTTTTTGGCATTCACAGCAGAGAGTGATTAAGTGACGGATAAATTGGCGTGGTTCTAGTAAACTTCAAAAAATAAATCTGGCATAGAAGCAGCATCCATTAAGTCCTGTTGTCTTTGATTTCACTGATACATTGGGTGGTAAACAAACATTGCTCTGGTATTTTCCACCTAATTAAGAAGATGAGGGTACTGTCTGCATTTTAAAAGCACACAGTTTTTCTTTTTTTCCTTCCTTTTCCTCTTTAAACTTTTTGATAGGCACTGACATAAGCAACGTTTCTCACTTGGAGGCATCACTTTGCTTTCCAGCATACCGGCCTGCCCCAAGGCGACTCACTACTTCTGCTAACAACTCAGTTTTTCCATTTACAGCAAACTGCTGCGACTGCTTTCATGAATTCAAACACTGACTGTGTCTTAGAAAAGAGCCTTTGATAAATCCTGTGATATCAGGTGCAAAGAGTCATGTCTTTTGTAAACTCGTACATCAGTAATTATGATAATTTGAGGCGGAAGGGGAATAGGTGCTGACAGTTCTTCAGTCAGAAAAAAAAACCCATTAGAAATACTCATCACTATGCACAGTAAGGGCCTGTTTCCACTGACAGCATTATTTACACTACAACAATTTACATTATTTACAGAAGCACACATGACCTTAAATGTTATATCTTGCGCTTGTAGCATTTCTGCATCAGCTTCTTCCTTCTTGGCTGGAAGTTGCCGCTTCATATATAGAGGTTAGTTAGCAATATAGCCCGCAAAGTATATACAGTTGTGCCTCCAAGTTTAGTCTTCACCTAACCACTAACCATGAGTGATAGAAAGGTTTTGGTGTTATCAATCATATTTTCTAAGAAAAGGCCAAAAAATCAGAAATTCTGCTGGGGGGTGTAAACTTCTGGGCACAATTATAACTAATGTAGAGCTTTCTGTCATATCTGTCAAGTCTATTTCCTTCCTTTTTTAATACAAAACAGAGCAAATACTAAAAGTGGACACAGGCCCTTAAGCCTAACAAACCTCACTACCAAAGCAACTTTTTTTATTACATCCCAAACACTCAAATATGGCACACGTATGTTACCTATAAGCTAGCAAACAACAACGTAAGTAGTCTGAATTGCTAGCTTGCATATTTGTTGTTTATTTGTAATTCAGACAGATTAGCTAACTCAGTTTTAGCTTACAAGAAGTCAACACTACTTTGACAACATCCTCTAAATATTTCTTTACATTGTGTCACATAACGCTATATGTCAATTATACATTTTACAGAAAGAAGTATTTCGTGCAATACAGAGCATTTCAAAACTGATTATAGAGCATCGTATCAGTTTTGCATTAAATATTCATGTCTGCTAGCTTGCAGTCCTCTCTCTCTGTCTTCACATGGGTCTTACTCCCACTTTGTGCTCTCCATGTTAAACAAAAAACATACGAAAACTTATGATTGGAATAGGTTTGTGATCTAAATTCTGTTCAGTTAACTTGATTCTCTGACTGACAGGATTGAATTTGTGTCTACTCTAACACTCGAGCTCTATGTGGGGCACTTTGCGGGGTAGACTCTGTGAAATTTAGCCATGAGGGTGGTGGACAATCTGTTCGGTTTCCTGCTAAGACATGCTCGCCTTGGCAACATTTACAAGCTTAAATAGACGAAGCTAAACCTTTTGGCTCTTGTGCAGTTTGTCCCATACCTCCTAGTTATTTTTTGTTTACCATCCAAGACAAGATGAAACCACTTATAAGACGATGTCGTTTCTTACACTAGATGTTTAGTTCGAATTAAACTCGGGATCAAATTGCGAAACGGAGAGGGGAGCTCCCTTCTGCTCTTGTTCATCCCTCAACATCTTTCATCATCTCTCTTCTCGTTTGTTTTTTTTCCTCCAATGGGCCACGAATGGTGATCTCCGAGGAACGCAACCATATGAGCAGAGAATCTGACCATCTGGCTTCCTCTGCTGCTGAAAAATCACGGGGGATAAGAGAAGAGTGACGAACGTCCCCCGTCTCCCGCCTCCTGTCAGTGTCAAGATGTCTCTTTTAAAAATAAAACACTGTTGTCAGAAGCGGCATGGAGATAAACACGACGGTGGCGGGGGGAATGAAAAGGCCTGATGAAAAGTTTTTGAAGAAAAGAGCGAGAAGTTACTACAAGGAAGCGCGAAGAAAGGAAACTAATTCTAAGATGTGTCTTGGAGTGATTCCAGAGGCGCAGATATCCAACACTGGGAGGGAGAGTTGTGATATAACATCTGCGAGGAGTATAATGACTGGGTGAGGGATTCTTGCTCTGTGAGCTTCAGAGATAAGCCAGCCAGGTCTCCTGTCGATTCTTTATTGAAGGGAAGCAGCTTTGCCATTTCAGCTCCATGAAAAGCCGGAGAGATGAGAGTATGTAAGTGAGGAGAAATCCTGCAGTCCTACTTTCATTTCCGAAGACTTTACACCAATCTGTTGCTGCGTGATTCCCGAGGCTCAGCGTGACCAATGTCATGGCGACTGTTGCTTCTCCTGAAGACATGAATTTCACTAATTAGAGATCAATGACTCATGCTTGATGTAATTAGACAAAAGCTCAGACATGAATTCATCTCCTTCTCTTCTCTTGGAGCTATTGTGAGCGATAAAAAGCATGAAAACGGACATACCGCACCCAGATATGGTTCAGGAGAGTGGCGGCTGATGCTGCAGCGCTTTGACAGGCGGGTTATGGTTTCTGGAGCCCAGTAATGAAGGACTGCAAAGTGTGTCATCCAGGGAAAAAAAAAAAAAAACACCCCTCTCCTGTCTGTCTGAGCGTCGACCAGCCAGCTGGATTCAATCCTACACCTTGGAATAACAGCAGGCCTCAAACACTACACCTTTTTGCTTTAATATGCAGGAAGAGCTCATTAAAGCAGACGGCTAACCCCTTCCAAAAAACAATTTGTAAACTCACACAAGTCAAACAACAGCTGAATCATTTAGTCCTCTTTTTGTCTCTTTTCCAGCTTATGCATCATTCTACTTCCCTTTTTTTTCTGCACAGCCAGCAAACCGCAGCGGTTGAAATAGGAGAAACAGAGCAGCCGTGCACACAGTTACACTACAGTGGCTCAATTTCTACAGGAGTCAGAGCGGCTCAGTCTTGCCCTGCAAACCGGCTGCAGCGGACAGAACAACAGAGGGGATTAACCAAAATGTCAAGAGAGGCAGGTTAAGCTGACAGGATATTGGTTAATACTGAGAGGGTCCCACTTTCAAAGTCAAAAAGACTTCTAGTTTCCTGTGCAGGGGCCTTGGTCACTGTGTCATATTGTCGCACGGGGAATTCAATTTACATGTACTTTCATTTGACTTTGAGACACACAAGTGATCAGGGACACTGAGAAGACTTTAAGTATTACAGCTGACATGCTGCGGAGAATTTCATTTTATAACTTTAAAGAGAAACCTTTCTGTGGGACTGGTGCCCCCCGTGGAAATGGAAGAGTAACTCTAATCCATTTTGCTAATCTTGTCCTGAACATCTGTGAGAAGCATTTTTAGATTTAAAAAACTCAATAACTTGCTTCTACTTTATTCAGATTTTTACCATTTTGAAAAATTTTTCAGGGTGTTTGGATGCTGTTGATGATATGTTTGACACCTGCCCTGCATCAACATATATAACATAAAACATCCACTCTATGGAAATCCTCAGTCTTTGAGCTGTTAGTTTCCTTTTCTTTTTTTAGCCATATGGAAGCATCTGTCTTAATTCCAGTCTGTTTTATGAATGGCAATAAATCCCTCTCTGAAGCTTCAAAGCAATGATTTTATGTGCTATTAGTGATTTTTGTTCAGTTTAAGTGGGAATACTCTGTTTTCTTAAGTAACAATGTGTGGATCTTCACACTTAACAAGTGCAGATTCTCAAACCGCTACATATTCAGATGTTGTAAAAATCCCCAAATTTGTCTGTAAACTGATCAAAATAGTCTGCTCTAAAAAAGAGCACCGAATTCTCACAAGACTTGCTGAAACAATAATGTCACAACATAGATCTCCTCACATTGGGGGCCTCAAACACCAAGGTCTACCCACAGCTTTGCCCATGACAGGTCTCAAAAGAACTGGCCAATCAGAGGGAAGGGGGTTTCTGGGGCTGTGAGTCTTAAAGTGACAGAGGCTGAAATGAAGGTTTTCTGAAATACCAGTGTGAAAAAATATGTGGATTCATTTTTTTTTAAGTTTTAGATTATGTTAAACTTCTACAGCAGTAAAAAAAAAAGCAACAAAGGTAACAATATTAACGATCAGCCCTTAAAATCTCGCTTTGTACATGCTCTTTTGAACTGTATTAGGTTTTAAGTTGCTACTAATGCTACGACACAATATCTATGAACTGTCTCTGTATATTTTTTGTAAAATATATTGAATAAAAAAAGGCAAAAATGGAGCACACAGAGAACTTTAACATTTTTTAGAAGCAGTAGAGTCTGAAAAAGGTAGAAATTGAGGTTATGGATGCTTCTAGTTCAAAAAAAGCCTTTAGTTGGAGCGCAGATGGCCTGGCGGTCCAGGTTGCGTCCCATGATGGTGGCCCAGGTTCAGGTCTGGCCTGTGGCCTGTCCTCGGCATGTCATTCCCCACTCTTCTACTCTATCCACTACTCTCTCCTATCGTGTTCAAGGCACAAAAGCCCGAAAATTATCATTAATTTTTTTAAAAAGCCCATAGTGGGGACAGGCCCTTGAATTTCTAGTCAAACACATTTGGATAAGTTATCCCTGTAGAGAGGAGTGTAGAAGCAGCGAAATTCAATAATACAACACTTCATGTATCTGTGCTTGTATTTTTCAAGCAAACCAATCAGACAGCTCAATGGAAACAAGCTGCAACATGTTGTTGTATTACAGGAAGACTGGGCTGTTTCTCACTCATCTGGGAAACCCATACCCAGCCAAGATGAAATTATAACATTTTTATGGTGCATTTCACTTTAAATCAAGATAAACAGAAAATTGTTTCACTTGATGGAGGTGAAAATTGAGAAAATCAAAATCAATATGCACAAAGGGCCTCATAATCCGAACAGAAATAGTCCTAAAAACACCACAGACACCAAAAACTCACGTTTAATGTCTGCGGAATAATCTCCACACCCTTATTTTGACAAATAAAGAATGATAAATTGGCCATAAGGACTGTGTGAAGCCCAAAGAAGTGTTTCCTGATTTATGACTATGATTCTGCCTCAGTGTGTGAAATCAAAACACCTCATCTGCTCTGATTTCCCCGCGCTATAGGACCAGACTGGGCTTCATTAGCAGTCGCCGCTGTGCTTTATTGGCACGGAAGAGATCCCATTTTCACGAGGAAAATGACTCTGCCACCAACTGCAAATTGACAAGGCGCCATATTTCCTTGCAAGTCAACTCTTATTAATAGCGTTTACTGGGACGCGCGCCTCCCCCATCTCCAACGCGCTGTGGTGTCATCAGCAGGTGATATTGAACAGTGGGATGTTTGGGACCTCACAGGCTTTGTTTACCGAAGAGGAAATGAGTGAATATAGGAGACAGAGCACTGCCAGCTGCTTGCACCTCGTCTGGAAGAAGCTACGAGCCTTTTAAAGGACACACGTCAAGTCAAAGACACGCTTTCAAACTCTTAATAGTCTCAATCTGTAAACTAATTCTGCTGCACAATAGCCTCATACAGTATCGATGATTACTCCTCCCTGTGACTGATGGCGGCTGCAGCAAAGGTTAATTAATGAGCAGTGGCAGGAGCGATGGCTGCCGGCGAGGGAGAGGCTCCTCGGGGACCTGGACTCACCAGCGCAGGAAGATAAAGGTGGAACAGGGAAGGGTATGACTACTCAGCTGAAATTGAGTCTCCCTTTTTTCTCACTGGATAACCTCGGCGTACTTAATAGTCTGAGAAAGCCACTTGATCACTTCCCCGAGCTGCCGCGTGCAGAATTAGATTATAAAGCAGCTTTTCATCATTCCCTCTATAAAACCTTATTTCATGCAATGATTATGTATTGGTTATCAAACATCAAAGATAATGTGTGAGCAAACCTTCCAGCTTAAATTAGTTCTGCAAATCTGCCTCCTGTGATCAGACATCAAAAGCTCCTCGTAATGCAGATTTGTCTGTCTGTGCAGTAGCGGGAGGCGTTCATGGCGTGCTGTTCAGATGGGAACGCTGCTCCATACGTATAGATTTATTTATATCTTTCTTTAAGATGCCATCACATTTCAAGGGTGGAGATTAACTCTGCAGTTTATAGTGAAACTATGAGGCAGCATGATTAGCTTAGTGTGTTTAACGCTCCGATGATATTACACATAAGACATAATTTGAGGATCTTTTGGTTGCCAGGTTGGGAAATATCCCCAAATTTGTCAATTAAAGCAAAAAAAAAAAAAGCCAAAAAACAGTCATTATGTTAACACACATGCAGCAGTTTCAACTATGACCCTGTGACCCTGTGACAAGATGATGAAAAATCTTGCATTAACATAGAAATGTTAGGGGACTGAAAACTTTGTAGGGTGGATGCAAGGCCTGTAGCTGGCTATAAAAGTGTAAGAGCTGTTTACAAGACAACAGCTCAGAGGCCGAAGTAGAGGTGAGTAGATTATCAGACCTACATATTGAATGCTTTCCCTTTTTGCAGAAATGATGCAATAGATGTACATTTTGTAGAAAGGAAGTCTGCACATTCAGCAGCAAGCACAACATGATAATCTACTAAGTTGCTGTTGTTGTTGTTGTTGTTGTTGCCCGGTAAATACATGGCAATTTCAGTTGTCACAATAAGTGTAATAGACATGCACAAAGCAGAGTGTGGCGTCAGCATTTCCACTAAAAACTGCGACTTGCTGTTAACGGCACAAAAGACTGATTACCCCACCACTCTCTTCTTACTGAAATAACTGGAAGTATTTTTCTGCTGTTTAAAACTCCTTTGAGGAACTTTATTCATTTGCAAATTTTACATCACCTCTTGGTCTGTTGCTTCATAAAGAGACATCAGTGTCTCCATTTTTCTGCCTGTTTCATCAGCGGTTAAAATCTTCTCACATGAGCTTGAAAGTACAAAAAAATTAGATAAATTGTGATTAAATGATTTTCTGGGATTTAAAGCTCCTTGGAAAAACTTTTGTCACAGTTTTGTTTCAGATTTGGCACCCACATTCTGATTAGTTCAATATAAGATTGCATATTCAGTCAATATTTTCCATGGAAAATGTAACAAAAAACAATTTGATGATTGATGTCGAACACCTACCCTCTGGCAGCTGTTAAAAGCTGTGAATAACTTCACAAACATAGTCAGTTTCCTGTCTGGTAGTCTTTATAGCTTTTGTGGTTCATAAGGAGCTATCAGAATAAATTTCAGCTTGTTTCATTACGGTTAAAATCTCTTCACAGGAGCTTTAAGGTAATAGAAAAAGATAAATTTGCCCAGTCACAATTTCTGATGGATTAATTCAGAATAATTTTGGTTCATAAATCATTTTTTGTCTTCTGTCTTCTACCATTTCCCATGACTTAAAGCTCCTGTCGGTAACTTTTGAAATGCATGCTTTTGACCCCGCCGTTCTGCTAAAGACAGTTTCTTGTTGTATGTAAGTACCTGACCACTTTTTGAATGGTCTTGATTGCTTTTGTAGCTCGTATTGAGATACCAATGTCAATTCCACTCTGTTTCATTACCAGTCAAAATGTCATGACAGGAGCTTTAAAGCACAAGAAATAGAATCTAAAATTTAAACAATAAATTTGCCCAAAATGGACTCATTATTTTTACTTCTCTGTCGCCTGTCTTTATTTCTTTTTTTTTTTTTTGCATCACTCTGGTGCCCCTAATTTTATCAGCTTCTGATTTATGAAATGATTTTACTACTTTTGTAAATTTTTACCTTTTTAAATAAGATCTCACCATTCAATTCAGTCCATCTAATTCTCAAGGAAAAATAAATAAAAGATTATTTGATTTTGCTTGATTTTCCAACACCTACCCTCAGGCAACTGTTTAAGGCAGTAAACAACTTTACACACAGTCAATCCCTATTCTGGGGGGTATTGATTACATTTTTAGGCCAGAAAGAGACATCTGTATCAATTTCAGTCTGTTTCATCACCAGTCAAATTCTCCTCAAATGACCTTCAAGGTACTAAAAGTAGAAAATAAAAAAGTAAGATTGCCCAAAGTCACACTTTCTGAAGTACTGGTCTTCCATCACTTCTGTTTTCTTGGAAAAAAGAAAAAAGGAAAATTTTAACCTTTTTCTAGTGCTTAAAGCTCCTGTAAAGAACTTTTATCTTGCATGGATTAATTTGGCGCCCATCTTGTATCTTTTGGATCTTGTACTTGTGTAGCAACCTCATCCTGACATTCAGTCCAATGACACTTGCCATGGGAAATCGGCCCCCACTTCCTACTAGCCATTTTAAATATTTCTTCACTATACAAACAAACTTAACCTCATTTCTTGTGGTGTTGATTGCTTCATGTTGCTCAGAAGTGTCAGTATTAATTTTAGTCTGTTTTATTACAAGTTAAAATCTCCTCACAGGAGCTTTAAGGTACCACAACTAGAAAAAATGTTTAATTTAATGCAAAGATATTAATTAGCAGTTTGCTCCAAAACAGTCCTGCAATTATTTTTCCCATATTGGAGAAGCAGTCTCAATTTCAGGCTGTTTGATCACTAATTGGAATTTCATGACAGGAGCTTTAATTTACAATACAGCTGAAACGTGCCACATTTGACTAATTACAACTTAAGATTTTTTTGTTTTGTTTTAAGTTGTTTTTTGGTGCCAACTGGGATGGCCGAAAAGATTTCAAAAAGGAGGGCCAGGCCACCCCAATCCAGGCATATGTGCACACCCCTGTAAGGATGAAAAATGAAAACACTAACTCTGGATTCATTTATGTACAACATTTTCAGCATGAATGGGATTTCTTCTTTGAGTGTGTGTGCTAATAAAGATAATTGTTGCCTCTAAAGATGTTTTTGCTCATGCTAACTTACAGTGGACCTCAAGGTGGAGATCAGTCATTCTAGGTGCGTTTGGTTTATTGTATAAAGAGCTGAAATGCAGCCATTTTTTAGCTTGTTAGACTTAAAATGTACAGAATCAACAAATGTGGGGTTATGTAATGTTTTTCAGGTAAAACGTGGATGAAAAACTGTGATCCAAATGCTAACCAAAGCTCAAGATGAATGTAAAGAAGCAAAAGATGAGAACATCCTCTGAGATGTGGTGTGAAATACGAAAATACACAGAATGTACCTTGAAGTGTAAGATGCTTTTTCGGCACACTTTTCAGTCAGACTGGGCAGAATCAGAGCTCACTTCTGAGAGAGCTACACATATTATTTATGCATCGCTATTTCCAATGACTCTTGATCTGGGATGCACCAACAAAGGCTACTAAACCTCCAGTAAATACGAGTCTGAACTTGAAGAAGAAACCTCCCTTCCAAAGCATTCGCCTGAGGTTTCTCTGCTAATAACCATCCGTGCCTGTGCATGGACGGATTACGCAGAGAGGACGCTGCCAAGCATTAGACTGTTACAGGAGGGATCAAGAACAAATGAGTAATGAAATGACTGACTCACTGAGACCGTTCAGAGACATGAGACACGGCACATGCACTCTTAAAGCCTGCGTCTGTTGAAGTCCCCTCTCTGGTGGAGCATGGCGTAAGAATTTCCTGACATGTTTTTAATTGTTGGCTCCTCCTCGGCGTGCACGTCAGCCATACACAGCAATTAGGCTTCCATCATGCATGTCTAATAAAATGGAGATTTTGCTGCAGCAGAGACATCTGCATAAGTAGCAGTGAGCATAGTGAAAGTGTGTACAAATTAAGATTTATGTTCTGCCTTTTGTAGCGAGAGATAATAGCAGTTTTACACAAGTATATAAAGAATATGTGCAGCTGCTTAAATGATCATGTGGTGCATCTTTTTATCATCGTACAAGGCAATTCATTACATCCAAACAAAGACAGCTTATCAGTATATTTATGAATTTATTATTTTTTACACTGTCTCAACCTTCTCACAGGAAAAAAAACCCTTATAAAGAAAATGATTGTAATTCAAGGCCACAGAAGCAAGGAACCATATCCCCACGAGCAAATACAAAACAGAGTTGGTAACAGGATTGCAACACCAAAGTGAAAGCATGTCTGCCAAGTCTACACATTCAAAGAGCACAAACATCAAACGGGTTTTCCAGGCAGTCAAGGGTTTCAGTGTTCATAGAGAAAGAAAAACAAACAGGACTGTTTCCAGCTGAGGGAGAGATGGAGATTTCCACATGGGCACAGCGTGTTTTTCGCTCCTGTTTCGGATGCAGTAAGAGAGAGCCTGGGAGCAAGCGTATACATGTTACATGTGATCCATTTACAGTACCGGGGTGTTCGAGGCAGTCAAGAATGAAAGGTTAGCAGAGGAGGAGTTATCGCTCGGGCCGGGGAGCAGAACATCACAGAGCGGAAACGGTCTCTGACTTTTTATTTCACTTAATATTCACCGCCTGTTCAGCTCACGCCTCGCTGGACCCAACTCTTTCAAAACAAAAGCCCGGAAAAGATCATTGGATTTGTGATTGACTGCAACAGGAAATGGAAACTTACACTCCTTGCATTTCCTCCAGGTCTTTTTTTTTAAGTAGTGAAGATGGCATGGCAATAAAACACAGGAACAGACTCAGCTCTGGCGTTTTGCAGATTAATACGACTAGCTGAGGGGGATGCTTCGGAAATTGCTATGACTAGAAATGTGTCAAGGCTGACAGGTTTTCTTTCCCCACTATGATCCCTATTAAGCACTTCCCTCTGATCTAATTCAATAAATGCCAAAGGGAGTTAAAATAATCATATTCATCCCAGATTCTTTGGGAAATGTGTCTTTGGGAGCCCATAAATACTTCTAGATTTCTTTCTTGGAGACGTAAAGTCCTTTGAGGTTTCCATTTCCAAGCTAATTGAGCACATACAGTAAAGTTAGCTTTGGATAAAAAGTCCCATGTACAATCAAAGGAGTGAAAGTGCTAAGCCATGAAGCTGTAATGACATCCTAAAGCTTCAAAATAAAGTCCATATTCATATCATTCATATGTCTATAATAGAGAGATGCTCTCATCTGTCTTGAAATATATTGCAGCTTTTTACTATTAAAGGGAACAGAACACATTAGTTTGGGATATTAAGATTCTAGACAGCCAAATTAGTCTGTGAAAGTCTCTCCCGGAGCTACAAATTAAAAGACTGTCAATAAATAAGTGTCTTAATAAGCTTCATAACATTCCTGCACCAAATCTCAATGTCTCCCTCCTTAAGAATAACAGTTATGGAGACATCTTTTTGACATCACAGGTTAAAAATTGCGCATTTTTCTTCTCTAATTACGACACACAGCGTTACATCTTCACTGATATGTTGTTGGTTGCTGCGGGAACACAAGATTAATGCTTAAGTCTGTAAGTTTTGTTCCATTCAAGAGTGCTACAGGCTGCTGACAGAGAAGAAGAACAGCTTAAGCTCCCTCCCACCTACGTTCATGTAAAATATTCCTCCCTCACAAACAGCTGTCGCTGTAGTTTGAACACCAGAACAAGTAACTCCTCAGAGCTTAAGGTCAGTGCAAAACAAATAAACTTTCCAGAACTCATAAGACTGGCAGCTACAGTAAACAGAAAGTTCCTCATCAGCTGACCAGCAGCAGGAAGTTAACTGGCAAACCTGGAGTACCCCAGCCTCTTCATCACACCCCCACAAATGTCCTCTATCAGCCTCACGTCCTTCCTCGGCATGTTCTGCCTCCACATGTTGATGTTGGCTGGTGAAATGTCCCCCTCGTACATGAGGTTGAACAAGTTTGTCGAGGTGGTGAAGATAAGTTGATTCAGGGCAGCAGGCGACACCGGCACCCCCAGAAACGTGTGTATGGTCTCCGCCGTCTCCTGCGGGAAGTTGACGACGTCCTCGAAGCGAACTTGGAGGTAAGACTCCTCAGGGAGGCCTTCGCTGACTCGCAGGACTCCTGCAGTGTGAGCCAGCCACAGGTGAGACAGAATCAGGATGGGGTTTGTCTCCGATCGAGACAGCAGTGTCTGGATTACTTTGAACTCTGGCGCCACATTCGGGCACCCGTCCCTGATGGCGTCCTCCTTGAATATCAAGGAAAGGTGCTGGGGGATGTTCTTAAGGGAGTACAGGCTGGGTTTGCTGTTGTAAACCATGAGGTAAATCCACGCTCGAGGGTCTCTCACTAAATAGATCGTCCTCAAAGAAGGTCCAACAACCTCCTGAATGAAAGGCAGTTTAAGCGCCCAGCTTCCACTCCGCATGTTGAGGACCACTCTAGCATTTGGGTACTCCGCAACATGGCGCCTCATCTCCCTAACGTACTCTGCGTCTCTATCAAAACTGGCTCTGAGCTTGCCCTTCAGCTCAGACGCAGGCTCTCTCCTCCTGGATCTTTTCTTTCTGTCCCTGGAGGGAGAGACTCTCAGGGTCTGTTTGACCCTGCTGCCCTCCGCTAACTGAATGTTCTGCAAGTGCAGCTTTGTGTTGTGCACCAGCGAGTGCAGCCACCCCTGAATAATCTTAAATCGCCCTTGCAAGGCGTCTGTCCTTGACCACTCGCAGGCGTCCACCAGGGAGTCGAACTCAAACTCCGTCTCAGGAATGTCCAAGTGCTCAGTGGGAACTCGGATGTAAACAAAGTCCGAGCTGTTGTAGAAAAGGTGCTTGAGGATCTCGGAGCCTGATCCTGGAAGGGTTGTTATGACTACAGTGGGGAGGGGGAGGCGGTGCTGCTCGTAGAGTCTGATTTGTTTGTTTACTTCGCTTTTGGCACCCGCACCTTTCCATTTTACCCCACAGAGAAGCTGATCGCAGCTGTTAGACACAAACAGCAGCTCAGCAATCCACAGAATGAGCACAGAGAGGAGGGCGTAGCGCATCAGCCTGCTGAAGCAGACATAAAACTTTCTCTGCATGGTCAGGAATCCGATGGCCACACAGAGAATTACTCCTGCGACAACATTGACTGTGAAGCCAAAGTCAAAGAGCTGATTATCACTGCTGATTTGTTTGGGGATGAGTTGTGTACCAAGGCCAAATCGAGTGATCTGATACCTGTCTTCGACCTTACCGTGCCCCCCGAACCCTAAATAACCCAACCTCGCTCCTATATCTTTATAGTTTGTAGCTATGGAGACTATCCTCTCTGTGCCATCAATGGTTAAAGAAAGTCTCACCCCATTTTTGCTACTATCCACAAATCTACAGCTGGACACTTTGACGTATGGCCCGTGTAAAACATACGCTACTCTGCTGACTGTGCCTGTCATTGGGAATGTGACATTGACATACTGCGTCCACCTCTTTTTAAACTCAGCCGCCTGCTCTGCCTCTTGTATCCGGGTATCAGGGCTGTGACCCTGGCTGTCAAACCAGAACATTTTATAATGCGCGTCCCAAACATCCATCATGGCGCCGTTGTATCTGTCCATGAATTTGAAGGGAACGTATTTAAAGTCAATGTCGAGGTTGTGGAAAAAAGCGCTCAGGGACTTCACGGGTGAGTCGGCCCACTTCTCCACGTGGTCGAGCACGAGGAGAGTCTGAGAGTTGAGGAGAACTAAAGCCCTGAAGACACTTTTCAGCCTCATTGCGGGGGAGTACGCTGACACGGCCTCCCCGCTCACAAACATGGTGTCTCTGTGCGAGGAGGCGACGATCACCTCCCCTCTGGCATCACCCACGCCCTCATCAGTCCAGCGCAGCCACTTGGCGCACTCCCCCAACTGACCCTCCCACGGATTGTTACACTGACTTGTCGGAGACGGGCTGAACACTAAAACGTTATTAAGATAGCTGTACTTTGGGCCGTAAAGTGCTTCTGATACAAATACTTGTCCATTTGGGGCAAAAGTGAAAGAGTTTTGATCAGGGTGCTCGTGCCCTGGGTTGAAGCTGTTCCAGCCTTCCACCCAGGAGTAAGGCTTGTCATGCACGATGTCATAAACGGCACGACCACCCAGTTTGCTGGACTTAAAAGAAACAAAAGTATTCCCCTGTCCAATGGGGAGTCCGGCCCCGTACGTTACCACACCCCAATTTGAGAAAATGTGCATCCTAGCTTTGCCAAAGTCATGTGGAGGCTGCGGCGTGAGGTGGTTGTTGTACCATATGTACTCTGTGTGAAGTGTTGCCCAGCGCTGGGCGGACGACTGCCCCATGGGACCGTCCTTGGGTCGGTGCTTTCTAATTTGTTGAGCCAGCCAGTTCCCTGTCCCGTTCTTCATGACGAATGTGTCCAGGAAAACGAGCTGGCTCTCCGGCCCATAAAACCAGTTGTAGTTGGAGTCAGCGATGCCGACAGTCCTCTGAAACCCCGGCAGCAGAGTGGCAAAGTAAAACCAGAAGTGTCCCCTCAGCCAGTTGTTGTGCATGTTGTCGATGTTGAAGTGACGCTGAGCCAAGAAGACGTACTGTGTGATGGATTTGGCCGTGTAGCTCCCATAAGCGACCCCTTCATCCAGAGAGCCGTCGACGACATGATTGAGGAGGAACATTGTTTTCTCCATGTAGTTCACAGACACCTGTTTCCAAATCATTGTCTCGGGGTCGTTATGTGATCCAAGCACTAACGCACCAGTCAGGACGGCTAAGATGTTCGTGGTTTGATGATTCTGGAGATACTGTTTCCCCCAGCCTCGGTGCTTTGACAGCTCGTACAGCTCCTCCGTCTCAGAGCGGATTTTTTTTAGATAAATATCTCTCCGCTGTGCATCCAGGTGGGAGTAAATAAAGTCAAAAGCAGTAGCAAACCCGGTGAGAGAGTGCGCCATAGGGACTTCGTCGTTTGGAGCGCTGGTCACCTTCCAGTCCGGATATTCTGCCATCCTATCCATAAACTTGATAAGAAACTGCAGGGCGGCAGAGTCCTCTGGGCACAACAGGCAGTAGAGCGCCAGGGGAGGCAGGTTGTTCCCATAAATCTCATTCCACTTGCTTGTAAACTCAGCGTGTTTGGCGGGGGGCATGTAAGAGGGAGCGTTGGACAGCATGGTGAGCACAGCAGCCCGGATGACTTTAAATATGTGACTGTGGGTGGTGGTGGACCTTTGCCTCAAGTGCAACACATCCACTTGGTTAAAATACAGGTTGGGATGTGAATCAGTAGAGTGGAGCTTCAAATGCTCAGCAGCTCTGTCTTGTGTGAGCTTGACCTGCAGCAAATCGTCTGTGAAAATGTCTCTATCTGTGGTGTTGAAGACCCCTGAAAAAGCTGTCCCCACTGCAAAGAGCGGTACTAAAAAAACTGAACATACAACCCAGTTTAGTGCCATGTTGCTGGATATTTCTGGATACATTTCACATTGATTATAGCTTCATTCTTAAAAAACAGTGTCCCATACTTTCAGATTAAAAGTCCAAGTTTGATAAGAGTCCAAAAAATTAGATTTTGTAAGAGAAAATGATGCAGTATTGTAGTCTCATGCATGATAGTCAAAAAGAGGGCGAAAACTTTAGTGCAAAAACAAACGTGATCCATACCCACGTGTGAAAAGAGTCTGCAAAGGCGTCGCAACACATGAATGTCTGCTGATTTAAAATCCAAGAGATTAAAATCCACATGCCTTCATGCTTTCCTGCGTCCTCGTAGTAAAAGGTGTGCTCGTGAAGACTGGCATCTCCCCCCCACCTCGCGTGCGCCAGTAACTCATATTGATCTCCTCCCCAAAACATTTCCTCACGAACAAACATCAGTCAGCCCCAGTCTGTGTCCGGTCCAATCACAGCCACCCAGAGGCTCCGTGCGCAGCCCGAGAGAGCTGCAACATCCGCGGACATGAACCTCAGCAAACCCCGCATCTCCGCAGCCCTCATCGCTGGATGAGACTCCCCCAAACTGCCGCGTCCTTAAATCTCCAAACCCCGATTTGGGAATCTATCGTCCTGCATTGTAAAATCCACTGCGCTCCCCCCTTTTTTTTCCTCCTCTGTGAAGTCCAGAGAGAGGAAAGTTGTCGTCACTCCTCAAGTATTCAAAGCATGAGACATGTTTCGGATTGTCCGCAGAAAACAGTAGATCCAGAAAAGAGGAATAATCCGCGCGTAAATTTACCGCGTCTGCAGGTTTGAGTGAGAAATCCGCTCCTGTTACTGACACACATCTCACTCCCAAAGCTGTGCGAGTGAGTGTGTGAGTGTGTGTGTGTATGTGTGTGTGTGAGTGTGTGATCTCCGGACGCGTCTCCGTTTGTGTCCTCGCGACTGTTCAACACAGTCAGTTTGATTGTTTTCCTGCCTGGGTGGAAAATTTCCACTGTACAAACTGCAGAGGGAGCCGTGAGTTCAGAAGCACAGCCTCAGCTCGGAGTGAGTGAGAGGGCGGAATATTCATCTCATCAAATCTCTCTCTCTCTTTCCTCGTCTACTGTACGTCTCTCTGTCAGCCTGTGCGATGTTTGACTTACGTTATACCAAAATCCAAGTCATTTTTTACGCAGAAAATAAATCAAATTATAAAAGACTCATTTTTAGACCTTTTAAAAGCTGTTCTAATAGATATTATAGAGGCACGTTTTTTCAAGTACAAATTAGGACAACTGAAATTAAAGAAACAGTCCCTTTTTTTTTTTTTTTTTTTTTTAATTTAAACTCTTCCTAATGTCCACATAAATTAGGGACTACATACGGAAGCTGCCCACTTGTTAAAAATACAAATGAAACTGAATTTTTTTTTACACTTTTTTTTTTTTTTGTAGATGTTGAGACAAAAATTTTAAGATTAAAAGTCTAGATTTTAAGTGAAAATAAAGTCAAAATTTTGGGGAAAACAGTCAAAATTTTAATATAATGAATCTGAAATTTTGAGATAAAAATTTAAAAAAAATTGAGAAAATGTAGCAACTTTTTTTGATGTACAAAACCAAAATTTTGAGATAAAGAGTCAAATTATGAAAAGAAAATATTGCAATTTTGAGATTAAAAAGTCGACATTTTGAATAAAATGTGGATATTGTGAGTTGTATAAGAAACAGTATTATGAGATTAAAAGTCAAAATTATGAGAAAAAGTAAAAATTTGTCAGATAAAAGTTGAAATTTTCAGATAAAAGCTGATTTAGTGAAATATTTAATTAAATTATAAAAAAAATAAGATACTTAGGCTAAGACTAAGTATTAAGATTAAAAAGTCTAAATTTTGAGACACAAAAAAAAATAAAGTTTTGAAACAGTTAAAATTACGATATAAAAGTCAAAAGCATTTTCTTTAAGATTAACAATGGAGTGATTTTTACTTTAGATTTCAAGGGTCTTTTGGGACTGTCATAGCAATTCCCTAAAAGTCTCACTTTTGTACTTTGGCGTGTTGGTACTCCATGATTTACAATGAAACTATCATCACAAAATTGGTCATTTCTTAATGTTATTTCTCAGTATCTGTGGTGGGGTTGGAGATAACCTTCAGATCATGGATCCATTTACAGCACTTAGCTAACATTACACTAGTGTGCAAAGTTTATGAGATCTGAAATTGAAGAAAATTAAATTAAATTTATTTTAGGATAAAGGTAGAAAGCTGCAGTACCAAATTCAGCCACTGGGTGGTGTCTCAGTGGTAATTATATATGCTGGAACTTTAGCTTCACTTAGTGACCATAAAAAAACTCATAGCTATCACAAAAAAATCGTCATCTTTTTTCGAGGGTGTCAAGGTTGCAGCACACTGTAGCTGTTAGCAAGAAAGCTAAAAGCCCCCCCAGTTTCACCCCCCCACCGCCCTCACCCCCCACCTCCTGCTGTGTCGCCCGACAGGTTGAGTCAAAACAAACATCAAACTGATATAGCAGCCATTGGTAGGCTTCAAAACTGCTTCAGCCTTATTTGCACTTCAGTGTGGCACATTCTCTTTTGTATTTACTTTAAATGTTAGAAAAATTGTCTCATGTAAATTCACTCTTTTGTGTTACTTTTGAAAGTTGAACACTTAAACATCAAATCTGAATTATGCTTAAATGTCTGGAGTTAAAATAGAAGTGAGTCAGTCAAAGCTGAATGCCTCCCATGATAATCGACAGACTGGCTGAAAATGTGAGGTATACTTAGCACATCATTCCTATTCTTTGGGCACATGGGACAACTGCTGATTTTCCTTGCAGAATTATTCATTCTTAGGGAACAAACAGTAATCTCGTGTGCCCAAAGACTAAATATAGTATGATGAGAAAATAACCATCTCCAAGGAGCAGAATCCAGGACTAGGTGTCTTTGAATTAGTGACGAGTTGAATATCAAAGAAATCCACACATGTTCAGCTTCAGAAAAAGTGTGTTTTAATACAAATCCTGGCGTTTTGAGCATCTCCCCTTCAAGAAACGTTTGACATTTTCTTGTCTCAACACGCAGCCCTGCGAGCTCATCGATCACCGTGTATCAAGTGTCTGTGCAGCATCTTCATTTGACGATGAAGCCTTTTCTCCGTACATGTTGTCTGCAGCATGCTACCCCACAGGGAACACAGTGGAATGAAGTTGTTCTACCCCCATGATTCAAAGGAACACGCTCTGTGCACACAGTTAGTCCTATCAGTATCTCTGCAGGAGGCACGCAAAGTAATCTCTCAGGACAAAAATCTTTTATATACAGAGCAGATGCATTGTGGAATGAAACTGGTTTGCTTTAAAATGTGATTGTACTCGCATTAAATTGATTAAAACGACTAATAATAACAAAAGAATGCTCAAAACCTTTAAAAAACACCACATTTTACTTCTAACTTCAAAGAGAATTTCTTTATCAGCATATGTTTTGTCTTATCAACAACCGCCTACATTGCAAAGAAACAAACGCCTCCATTTTGCCCATTTTTAGACAATTACTTCATGACAGTTGCATTGTCTGAGAACATCTATAATTACGTGGTTGATATTGTGTTCACAGCTTTATATTTCTGCACCAAGTGTTTCTTCTAACACTCCTCTCTTGGCAACAACTGGGGTAACTTTCGATCTCAGCAGGGTGAATTTCTCAGACATGAATTTTCCACTAATTCAAAATAAAACATCTGATCTTTGGAGAGCAGTGAAATCCCTGTTGGCATCTTCACAGCTTGTTGTGAATTCTCAGAAAAACAACCACAAGGCTTTTAGGGATAAACAACATGGCTACAAGTAGAGGATAGAAAGGAAGAAAGATGCAGTACCACTGACAGCCACTGGGTGGTACCACAATAAGTTATTCAACATATAGTGTAAAAATCTAATAACTACAAGTCTAATTGTTATTTCTGGAAAATCTATTTGGATTAATTCATTCTAAGTGGACAACAAAGTTATATTTATGGGGTTAAGGTACAGCCCAATGTTTTAGGTTGTACACCCCATGAATTTAGCCCTTGAGCGGTTAACAGGCTGCACTATATGTCAACAAGAAGAAGATAGACAGGCATAAAGATGCACCACCACTCACAGTCACTGCGTGGTGCAATGAGTAGCTTTTCATAAATGCTGAAACTTTGGTTTAACAGAAAAACTTCTAAAAAAGGAAAACTTGAAAAAAAAACATGGTTTTTCTCAAAATCTTTTTCTTTTTTGAACAATTAAGTTGAATTACGCAATAAAACTTCTAGCTAATGCTCGAGAGAGGCACCTCTGGTTTGTGACGGTTTTGCCGCCCCTCCTGTGGCCAAAGGAGTATTGGCTGATTTTTGTTCTTGCAAAGCATAACAAGTATCAAAATCTGAATAGTTTATTTATAAAACATAATGTAAATACCTGGCTTACAATTATTTTTATTTGGTGGTTTTGGGTGTGCCATGAGGCTAGCCCTTTTGGCGGCTAACCTCTTTCCTGAATGTCAACCCTTACTCACCCTTCTCTTTCCACTTTTCTGTCCTTCATGAAAAGAGTTTTATAGTTTCAAAAATATTAGTATATTTCAACCTCATGTAATAAATAAACAGGTTTGTGTTGAATTTGGCACCCCCTGTAAGGGAGTATATCTAATTCTTTTGCAAACTTTGTCCTGATTTTCTGCCAGAAATGTTCTATGGGGAAAGATAAATAAACCTTTGTTTTGGATATTTGTAATGGTATGAATTTCAAAAAGCTGTTTCCACAGTAGGTGGTAACCTGCTTTGTCTGACACCAACCCCACAGCAGTATTAAATTTAAAAAAAGGTCATAGAAAAAATTTAAACCTTTTATTCATGGTCTGGATTGTTTCATATATCATTTGAAGGCATTTCTGTAAATTTAAGTAGATTTCACGACCAGCCTAAAATTACTTACAGTAGCTTTAAAGAGCCAATATTTTCACACAATATGGCATTTAAAAACAGCCAATATAGGCACTGATGATCTCTTGTGGGATCTTGTGGATTATGAAAAAGCAAATACATTCAAGTGAGACTATTTGAAGATGAATTATCAAGTCCTCACAGCGCCTTTACGCTCTTGTAGTCATGATGGAAGCGGATAATAGAAGCTCTGAGGTCTTAGTATAGAGAGATTGATGTCTACATCATGTGGTGGCGTGGATAAATGGGTCAAACAAACTTGAGTGCAGCTGATAAAATCTTCAGCTACAGTCGTAGGTGAGGTCAAAGGTCAAAGATGAGTTATTGTAACAGATAGTCGTAAAAGCTTACATCAATTTCTTCATTTACAGTGGTTTTGAAGTGCCATATTTCATAGAAATTGCTGTTGGTTCTCCGTACAGAGGCCTGGTTATTTAACTGTTGTTAGGAATGTGTAAATAAAAACTGATAATTACGACCTATGTTAGATGCAATTTTAGACCAATAATGTGTCCAGATTCAAAGGATGTATGTGGATTTTGTACCAAACCAAAGCAGTATGGTTAAATGTTGACATTGTAAACAAGTTGTTTTCGTCTATTCTGTGGTAAATGAAATGAAGGGTTGTTTTTGAAAAAGCAACTCCAAGCTCAACTTGGCT
This sequence comes from Thalassoma bifasciatum, assembly GCA_008086565.1. Classification (NCBI taxonomy): domain Eukaryota; kingdom Metazoa; phylum Chordata; class Actinopteri; order Labriformes; family Labridae; genus Thalassoma; species Thalassoma bifasciatum. Next base: position 9,303 of record RPOG01000734.1, on the reverse strand, counting down.
AAAGCCTGAGCTATTTCTGCATCAAGCCTCTGCCTCTTCTCCTCTCTATTTGACATGAATCTTCCTTTTGTGAGTGCATCAAATTTGCATATTTACTCAAAAATCTGACCCAATATCCTGCAGCTTGCATCCTTCTTCCTCGGAGATTAAAGATTTTCCCCAGGCTACGAGTTTCAGCCGCCATCACTCAGTGATGTCAGGGCTGGTATTTCTTCTCTGGCTGTAGCAGCAGTAGAAGAAGCAGCGGCTCAGCTCTTTGGCCTGGAGTGGATATGTGTGAGCGGAGGGAAAGCGATGCTTATTCTTTCTCTCTCCTCCACCTTTCTGTGTGTCTGACGTCAGCTGCATTGGTGCTCAGTTATCAGGTTACATATTGCCAGTAATCAGAGCAGTCGTTTCACACAGGCTTTGTCTCAGTCAGTGGTTTTCACAGATTTGGTTCACGGTGAGTTCACCCCTCACTGGTGAGAAATGTTGTCTTTAAATCCCTGTTTAGAAGTAGCTGCAAACTTCTTTAGTCTTGCAATGTGTTTTTATTTATTTATGAAGAATCTATAATGAGTGGGGGTAAAGAAAAACTGAATATGTACTAGTGTCTCTATCTTAAGGCGGGATATTTCCTTGATTTAATGAAGGAGGCCGCAACTTTGTTCTGGTATGAAATTAACTCATAAATCATTGGGCTTTAGCGCAATGCTGTGGCTTTGCTGCAATAATCAATATTACGACTTTAAATGGAATCGTACCACTGAGACTGCTTTTATGATTTTGTATTATTTATCACTATGTGTTACATTTTTATGAAGCTTCATTTCACAGTCATATATTTGAGATTTCAGCATTAAAGAAGTTTGGAAAATCATTTTCATACTTGTCACTTCTACATCTTGCAAAATAGGCACATGCATATGTTTAAGTGCTTATCATTGACTGTATGTAAAGATGAATAGTAAGCTGATCATTTGGAGTTAATACCAAAACCGTCTTCTCTAGTTGCATAAATAGTGCAATGGATTCACATTTTGCTGAAAGATGGTCAGTAGATTCAGCAGCACAAGAACAAAACAGTAGGTTGCTATTGTTGTTGTTGTTAGGTCCGCACATTGCACGGTGAATGTTTAATGCGCAAAGCAGACCGTGACATCAGTGTTTTCATTGAAAATGCCGGCTTTTTGTTTACAGGGCAACGGTGGAAAAAAACCCCCAGAAAAATTCAACTCTAGAGGCCATTTTCTAATGCTTTAAATAGGCTGAATCACAGTTTCCATGTAAACAGGAGGCTGAAACAACAATACTTTTGCGTTTCACCCTAAAACAGATGTTGTGTAAACGGCCCCTTGACAACTCTGTAACTGACGAGTTATGGTAAAATTCACTCCAATCTGTACTGTGTGTGCTTGTAGAGTAAGTATCTATTCAGACCAAGCAACTTTTTTTGAATCAGGCTGTAAGTATGTTAATTTGTCTGTAAATATATACGGCTTTCTGTGCGTGTACCCAGCCTCAAGTGGACACTTTGGGAGCTGCAGTCTTTAGCGAACAAAGATTGCTGCTTGGTTACATCCCATCTTTAGGATTCATATTACTTTAAAGAGCTCCACTTTTCTAAAAGATTGGACATAGATAAGTTAGATAGATCAACAAATAGATGAATCAACAAACAGATGAGAGCTAGTGATACTGACAAAATCATATTTGAGAAAACGTGTGTTTTGGTTTGACACATTTGACGAATGTACAGCAGAGGGACAAAGTAGGGAGCCTGAAATATTTCGCTTCACCCTTGAGGAGCTGTCATGTTGTCCACCTAAGGTGCACATATAAAATGTTGCATTCCTTCCAATATGTACTGTGTTAAATTTGATATGTAATTACATCAGAGTATCCGTGTATAAATCGATACGGTGAAGTTTTTCTCCTCTTAATTATGACCTGAGGTAAAAACTTCACTTAAATTGAGTGTTTTTGCAGCGTGCACCCCTCTGCTGTCTGCTCTACCCAGACTTCCATTAACTGCCCATCTGTTCAGCCTTTCTCAACAGACTTCCTTTGACTAATTTGATGCTCATTTTGTCGCCACCACTTGAATTACCTCCTGCTTTTACTTGAAACCCGCTCCTCCAAATGGTCTCTCAGCTAGACGAATGTACAACCACAAACCCTTTGAATGTTTACGCCAAAACTAACCGGGAGAACTTGTAATTGTCACAACGCTGCACCTCAGTTCCTCTTAGCCAGATTGGCATTCGAGTTGAAGAGTTCGTCTGAGTTTCCTAATTAGACGAAGACTCAGAGTGGGGAAATGATTGAACGATGTCAACTACAGGAAACTCACGCTCTAATCACTCTCATCTGCTGCTGCTCCGGGCTCGGGTTGAGCAGGAGGTCCTCAAGTTGTTGCTATGCGACATTTCAGGCACATCTGATCAGAGACAACAATAGGCTGATTTCCAAAAACATGTCAAACATCCTGAATCCTGAATGCATCAATGATTGACAGGTGGAAACTGGTGTCCACAAGTCTACTGTAGCTCTCCTGCTGTTTCTGTTTGCATTTTGAAACTTCATGAATCCTAACTTTGCTTGTCGGGTGAAACAAATCCCCAGCCTTGCTTGGTGAAAGCAGAGGTGTGTGCCCCTTATTAAAAATATTCCACGCTGTGAACAAAGGGGGGTGAGATCCAGGTCGTTGAAAGACTGCCCCCTTTTCTCCCACTGTAGAGAATTTCAATCTCCCCTGAAGACTCTGCAGTTTCCCAGCATGCCCGTGTCCTGCATCCGGCCCCTCTTGCTGCAGGCGGGGAGGAAAATTGGCTCCAACTGTTCAGGTTTCAAAGATGGTTTCAGTGCCTTCCATTAGGACCGTCTGTCAATCACAGCAGCCTCAGAAAACAAACCCTTGAGCTGCGATGTTTGCTGGGCGCTCACGGAATGGCTGTCCCTCAAAACTATTCGATCTGCTCTCACAGAGTGAACAAGACGTTACTATGAAAAGCTCAGAAATAGAAACACTCAACGCTGAAGTGCCCTTCATGCTGATACCACTTACGTCGATAAACATGATAGGAAACATTTGGTAACAGGAATGAGAAATAGATTTTGGGATTTCCTGATAAAATCCAGAAACTTGCATGAGCAGCAGAGCCCAATGCCAAACAGCTTCTGGTGCCCCCTTGGTACATGGCCCAAAGACCATGTCCTTACAGCCTCCAGTTTACCCCTCCAATTGATCAAACAAGTAGGGAAGGATAATGCTGTTCTGTAGTGTCCTAATCACCCACTGCAAAACAAGTTTGAACCATGGACTGTATAATCAGTGGACGTAATAACTGAGGCCTCCAGCAGATGCTCTGCCTGCATTCCGGATATGAGCCCGGAAAACTTAAAAAAATGATGATATCTGGTAGAAATATTTCTCTCATCCTTACGCTACGTTGGTATGATGATGTTATTTGGCTGCATTGTGTTCAAGTGTTTTTTTTTACTGAGAAGTTGGTTTTTCATTAGTTATTTGATGTCGAAAACCGTGTTATAAGCATTTTGCGATAGTTAACAGCTGCCGTTCGAGAGTGGTTTTTATCGGGGATATAAGAAACTTCGGGAAAGAGAGCCAAAAGGAGACTAAACCCTCTAAAGAAGACGAAATAAATATTTTTATTGCTCTTTTTTACTTGGCTCCATGGGTAATTCTCTACTGCGCAGACTCTGGCTGCACAATGGCGGCTCCCGTGACAGGGTTTTTTGGCTTCAAAATCGTAGAACGTTGACAGGCGGTGCCACACTGTCCATTCTATATACAGTCTATGGTTTGAACTTCCTCAAACCCTCGTTTTAGGACTCATGGAAGCGAGCCCTTAGGTTGCTCATGTTCTTCTTGCACCACTTTGGATGGGTTGGACAGGTAAAGCCTAGTGCAAGAAGGACATGAGCAACATAAGGTATGTACTGATCCATACCGAACCATTTTGTGGAAACAGGGCTTTGTTTTTTGTTGGGTTTTTTTTTATAATGCCTGACTTTTGGACTTTAAACTGGGTCTTAGTGGTACTGCTGGTATTATCGTTGTGTATCTCATTTGTGAGTGTTTTTGGGACAATGAAGAGATTCAGATTCAGAAACAAGAATCAGTTGCAGAATGAGCTGTTTGGCATTGGCAGGGAAGATTCGGCAATTTTAAGGGTAAGTGAACAGGGTCTCTAGCAGTATAACATTTATTGCCAGGAAGCACTGTTGCAACCACAAAATAATCTACCAAACACAAGTTTCTCTACTTTTGAACTTAATAACCAAAGTGATCCATTTCCTGTTACTCGTATGTGAGCAGAACCTAAAACAAAAGGGACTGAAGCTTGCAAGAAAAAAGCATCAGCAAGTGTTAATTTAGAATTTTACACCTTTGTTATGTCAATAACTGGTGTGTTCCAGATAAAAATACCTATCTTGTCTATACGATTAAACAGTTATACGATAAAAAACAGCATTTAAACGTTCAAAGTCCTTTATATCTCAATAGCAGTGTTTGTGTTGTTGATGCTTTTCATGGCTGGGAACATATGTGGCCTGCAGCCTCATTTTATGATAACCGTATGTATAAATTCTACCTGCAAAAGCCCCTCAGTGTGAGCCGTGTTTCTGGTTCTGTATATATTCAAGCTTTCATTGCCCCTTTTCACCATTTTACAGCTCCTTCCCACCAAGTTTATGCATTTGTTTTTTTCAGATTTGTCATTGGTTGTCATCGGGTGCACCGTTACCTTTCAGCATCATTTGCATCTGCCTAATGTCCTTAATACCTGCTGCTTAATGTGCTCTGACATCTGTTGTGCTTTCTGTTTGCTGACGCCTTTTCATCCCTCCCATCGCTCAGCCTGTTCGGCTCCGTCTGAGCGTCACTACTCTCTTCTCTGTTTGCACACTTCTTTGGTGGCATAATCGTTATCTTTGCAATTTGCACATCACTTGTGATATTTGCATTTATCCATCTGATGGAAACCATAGCTGGCAGGGAAGCCGGTGAGAATGTCTGACAGTTGCAAACACCAGGCATTGAAGTTTCCTCATTCATGACCCTAAATGAGCCGACTGTAAAAAGTAGTGTTATTTATTTAATCATATTCCACCTCTGTTTTTTATGCCACTTTGGGGCTTCAAGTTTTATGAGTATTGAGTTTCTCTCTCTCTCTGGTAAACCCATAGTGGTTTTACATGATTTACAGCTCCAAAGAATCCATATTTTTCTCACACTGGTGTTTTACAAAACCCCTTTTTGCAGCCTCTATCTGAACAGTTTCTTTCTAGTTGCTGTATCTTTAAGGCTCCCTGCTTCACAAACCCCCTTTTCTTTCATTGGTCAAGTCTGTCAGGGGCAAACCTTGGTGTTTGAGGCCCCGAAAACATGTCACAAACAAGTTAGGAGATCCTTGTGCGATGATGGCATCATTCCATTAAGTCCCTTTCTTAAAGAAGCCAACTGATGAGGAAGCTAGCTAAAAGTTTAGACATCTAATTTGAGCCTCTAGGCTTTATATTGTATGTTAAAAGTTGCCGTAAATTATTTTATTCCTAATCTAAGCTTAATTAGCTAGGCTTGTGGAGATTCTCATATGGACAGTTTTGACAGTGTTAACACACTATTTCAGGGATTTCTACAACATATGAATATGTAATGTTTGAAAATTAGCACAAGTTTAGTACAAACACCCAGCATTGTTACTCAATATCCATATTTAAAATATGGGCAGAGCAGAATACCCCCTCTTTAAACTCCTGAAACATGAAAGGGGGCTCCTACAAGACACTGTCTAGATTTTTTCCCCAATTAAAGTAGGGAGGAAGCTATGTAAAAAACAAAATCATTGGCAACCTGTCAATGCAACTTCATCAAAGTTTGAATATTAATGGACCACCATAAAGTTTATTGCTAGAGTTGAGCTTAAGTAGAACTCCCTGACCAATTTGTTTGCACAGGTGTGAAGGATTTGTGGATGCCTCTGTCATTTTCTGTGGCTTTTGTAAAATCTGGTATGGATTATATTTTGCATATAAGAAAAAGAAAGTGATTTTGCTGAATATTTTCAAATTTGAAAGCTAAAAAAATAAAAACATTCTTAAAGGTAATACATTCAAGTTGATGTGATGTTATCCCCGTAACCAGACAGTTAATTTCTTGAAGAAATTATAAAAGGAAATTGAGAAGAAAAGGATGATAAAGTTGATCAAGTTGTAAAAAAGTAGAATAAGCCCCAAAAACAGTTAGTGTTAAATTTGCACACTTGGAAGAGTTACTTTTTAACCTTGTATTTTGTCTAAGAAACAGTTTGAGGGGTGAAAATTAGTGTACCTGACGTGTTTAACGTTAAGCACTCAGCGATCTAAGTCCCGCTGCACGCTGCTCATGAAAGATTCACAAACGCAGGCGCTGTTGATACAGTACCTTTTCAATCCCTCTGAGGTGTACAATACAAGTTCAGAAACTAGCCATGAATATTTCAGGATGCTAATTTCAGCATCCCAGAAGATAATTTGAATTTTAAAAGGGCTCGCTTTTATACGAGGTGACAGGGAGAAGAGACGAAGATTGTGAATCTATTTTGGAAAAAACCACCTTGGACCAAACATTCAGAGCGTACAATTGTCGCTGTCACTTCTGCCATCACAGACTTTCTTTCTCTTTCTTTTTTGCCGGAATTGATTTTGTTCTGTCGCTGTTTGCTGATGCAGATACTGTTTTGTGTAGGACGACACATTGACTCCACACAGGAGCGAATAAACATCCCTTCAGAAGTAGTTCCAATCCCAGGGAGCGACGTGTGATTTTCTACGTAGGTGCCAAATTAAACATCCCACTGTGACGGATACATCATTTACTACCAGTGCGGTTCGAGCTCTTCGCTGAGTCGAGATTACAACCGCAGAGATGGAACGTTTTCCTCCCCCCCTCTTGTAACTTCCAGTGAGTTGGTGGTTTAATCTGACGCTGTCAAGAGCCATCTTTTCGCTGCAAACACATCAAAGAGTGCGGGTGAGAATCAGTGTTCTCCTAGGTGTGCATTATTCAAATAGAGGAACTCGATTCTCTTAGCACGGCTTCTACATCTCGCAGCTTTCACAGTGACATGTCGACGTGAAGAGGGGGAATAGGAGATGAGTTTCTAGTGTCACTCATGGCAGCATCCAGAGGGAAACCACAGTGTCTGAAAAGGGACTAAAAGATGAGACGCAGTGCAGAGATAACTGTGTCGACTTCACATCATGCAGTGTTTTGGCAGGGGAGCACAGACCTCACCCACAGCTTGCACCACTGGCCCTTTTTCTCCCAGTTCTGACTGTGATGTACACAGTCTGATGTGTGTGAGAGTCTGTGAGTGTGTGTGAGAAAGAGAGCTTTACATAAATTCATGAGACTATTTGGCCCTAATTAAAATCCATAAACAAGCGAAGTGCAAGTTCATCTGCAGTTCACAGCAAAATGTCTCATTGATTTCTTGTGTTCTTGTAATAGCCGAGGAGTTCTGAATGGTGGCCTTTCAGGGCAAATTCATTGGTTTACAAATAATCTTCCCCCCTGGAAAATCATTCTCTAAATGGATATTCATGCTACAAATGTTTTTTATTCCAACCTTGTTTTCTGTATTTTACATTTCTGTGATATTGTTTACAGGGAAATATCAACAGAGACAACAGAAGCAGCACGACTTTGAGGATTGGTGGGTCACACTCAGTTCAAGGTTTCTGCATCTCAAAACTATTTGGATTTATACCTTTGGGAGTTGGTACACCTCCATGTGGTCCCCTGAGGATAGACCCCAGAAACTTTCACTCATGAATCACTCATCATATAGTGCAAGCAGTTGGTCGAAGTTCTAAATTATACTGTGAAATATTAGGGAATGGTCACTGATGAACCTCTGGTTGTTATACTGACATTCATGGTTCCCAGATGATGAATCTTTGGGCTCGGTCACATTGGCCAACCATGCCATGCCTGAGCATAGTTCAGCCGTGAAGTCTGGCTCGTTTGACCAGTGTGAGCGCAAGTAAACTCTGCCTAAGCACGACCCATTTCTCCAGCTCGGCACATTTGGGAGAGGTGTGCCAAGGCACGCCTCAATTCATGCACACCCATACATGATGCATAATGCATGACGTATGACCGCTGTGACCACTCCTCTTGAAAATCGTTAAACAATGGCGTGTTTTGGAGGGCTGTGTCGGTCCAAAAAGTCTTAACAGACACCGAAAAGTGAGCAAAGTTATAACAATGCTCTCCATGTTCTCTAATCTGCAGACTCTGATGAATCCACGTCTTGTAAACAGAAGCTTTTTAGCAACGTAGTGACATAGGATACCAAGTACAACACTCTGGACACCCATGGCAGTATTTCCCCGCCTCCCCCCTAAATACAGATGGTAGAAATTCAAATATAGGCTGCATGAGTAATGAATGCATCCTTTGTGACACTACGTATTGGTTTATCAACTGCATGTATGAAGTCTTGAGTTCAGCATTTGGTTAGTACCATTTAGGTTTTCTAGAGCTTGTAGCAGCCATACTTGGGAGCTGATTTAGGCAAAAAAAGAAGGAATGTGTTGGGAAACGTAAAATTACCAACTTCACAATAGAGTCAGCCTCAAGTGGAAATACTGAAGTTCTAATTTATTCACCAGTTTAACTTTCATTGACAGAGTTTGCTGTTGAAACTATCCCCCTTTTCCCATCATACATCTTGAAAAAATGGCTTGTAGCTGCTGTGAGTGGGCACTCCGTTTTTAAGCGAGCTACAGGGCCATGCAATAAACATGTATTTTCCAAAATTCTTATGTGTTGTGTTATAAAACATTTTATGTCATCAGGTATCACTCACTATATATTGTGAATGTTCTACTTTCCTGTTGGGTAAGAACGGATGAATTGAACCCGCCGACCTGCTTTCATTTCCATCCATCCTCTGAGGTTTGCAGCTTGTCCTTATTGTCAGAGTGCCATCATTTCCTGTCTGGCTGACACACAGTACAGCTCAGAGGCCTGGCCTGAAGCTGCAGCTCTGTGGGCCACAGAGGCTCTGACTTCAAAGAGAGCCAGTAGAAAAGTGACCAGTGGCTGGATGTTCCCTGCATAATTCCCTGGCGGGGCTGAGATCTCGTGTTCCTGGCTTTGTTTAGGTTGCAAGCCTGACCTGAAGGCAGTGTGATGCTGTCTGGAAAGGATTTCTTGTGTCTCAGTTCCTCCATGATGCCAGACGTTTCTGCTGTGATACTCTTATTATCCTTTGAATGCATTGAATTCAGATAAAGCATTAGAGT
>RPOG01000733.1:4171-247743 GCA_008086565.1 Thalassoma bifasciatum | reverse complement strand
AGGTCCAGGTGTTCTCTGTGGCTCTAAACGAGCTCTGCATCCTGATTTAGTTTTCTTTTTTATAAATCTTTCTTAAAAACTGACTCAAGGTCATCTGGTCACTATTCTGAAATTTCCCCCTGTGGGACTAATAAAGGTTTATCTTATCTTATCTGACGTGAAATGTTGGTTTCAAGGGGACTTTGAGGACTTTCTGAATAATCTTTAAAAAGTATCATATCTCTATCTCTGATATATACCTGATCATAATCCCCAAGTTAAAATAAGAATATTAGTGCTAAAAATGGTTATTTTTAATGCTAATTCCTAGCTTCCCAAAAGGGACTAGATGGTTTGGACTGGACTGGATTGATTTACAGCACACTGAAGTCTCTATGACAACACCAAGCCAGCGGAGGTTTAAAGAAGATAAATCTGTGTTTTTCTGCTGAACATTTCTGTGATTTATTTAGCAGTACCAGTGGAAACAGGAGCTGGACTGTCTGACAGAAAAGGGACAGAAAAGCAGAAGAAAGCTCAACAGGAGAGTGAAAGAGCACAGACTAAAGGCTAAAACATGGGTTAAGCTGCTTCTGCTAATGTTCAGTCCAACACACATACAGCAGTTAAACTGCTCATGCCACTGTTCAAACCTAAGAGTCTATCAATAAAATAAAGATTTATATTGATTTACACATTCCTTGTTTGACAAACCCCACATCTATTTTATTTTTGCAAAGATTTTTTTGTTTTGTTTTTAGTAAAAAAGAAAGAACGAAAGAAAGAAAGAAAGAATAATGACTCAATGTAAGCCCAATAGTAGGAGTATGCTATGATATAACTAAGGGAAAAAACCAACAACTTCAGAGCTGCAAACACGACGACAGATGAAGTCTGTCTGGAAAACAGGAGATGAAAAATGCTTCTTGTGAAGATGTTCAGTGACCTGACAGTTTTGTTTGCTCTGCTGTGCTCTCAGCATGGATGACAGAGATCCATGTTTGTGTGCCAGACTTATTTTCCAGATGTAACTACACTGAGAGAAACTGTAGAAAATGACAGTTTATTGCATCTTCAAAACATATGGGAGACAAATTTTTCTTGCACCAAAATTTAAACCTGATAACATTATTAGTTTTTTAAAATAGATTTGAAGTCACTCATTTCTGGGCTCTTTTACAAGCATACCTGCATTGAATAATGTAAGCAATTTAGTGTAGATCATATGCTGTTTGCTCTGTGCATTGCCTTTCTCCGCTGCCTGCTGCAGTTGTGTCCATTTGTTCTTAAAGCCGAATAGTCACACTCACATTTCACTCTCCTGTGTAGATCTGTGCATTGTAAGGACTCAGATGTGTGTCTCCTTGGACAAAAGGTTCTGCTGAATGAAACTGTCAAATTGCATTTTTCCCCACAATAAGTCTCTCACTATTCACCCATCCCCCAGTCACACTATAGACACATTGTACCGAGTATGTTTTTTCTTTCTCCGCTCTGTAGCTGAGACAAACCAGTGTCTTCCCATTTTCTTCAGAAGCCAAGGGAAACCATCACACTAGTTTGGTAGTTTATGACTCATTCAGACCTGGAACTGGGTAGTTTTTATGGACAGGGTTAACTGATAGGTCCCGGACACGTCTGAGCTTACCCTCTTTAAGTTTCATGAATATCTCTCGCCTCAGATATTCATGAGTCCGTTCAACAGCAGAGCAGTGGAGGAGAGATGAGATGTGGGCCCAGGTAGTGTGACGGTGCTGCCTCCAGAGAAGCATCTCTATGGAGAGCCGCAGCTATGTGAAGTCTTTATGGTGTGGTCATCAGCAGTGTGACATTCTGCCTGAAGGGATCTGTTTCTGCTCATGAAGAGGGATACCTCAGCTCAGAGTACATCCTCTCTTTTTCCCTTTGTTTCAATGCTTTCCCACTTTCTTAAGTCATATTTAAATCTCATTTCGTTCTTCTTGTGTAACTTTAGTTTTGCTGAACCAGAAAACAGAATTTTGCAGCAGCTTTGAGAACAAAAATCAATGCAAGTTGTGACGTTTGAAGGAACTTTTTTTGTGCAGTAAATCCTCTGTTAACCACTGGACTGGAAAATATATAAGTTCAACATGCAAAAAAATAAAAATCAAAAACCTAAAGCAGCAACCAATCATCCCCTTTAAAAAATTCAGGCAAGAAACCAGAGACATGAAAAAGAAACCCCGTTCTGCTATCTGATGTTTACGATAGATCTAAGGGAATTGATACTCAAGATTTCTAAAAAAGTGAAGTTGGCTTTATCTGTGATGAAACCGATTATTTGCATCAAGAAGCTGAATCCCATGATCTAAGCCACAGTTTACTTTGAAAGTCCCTGATGTCATCCAAAGGTGGTTTAAAAGCAGCAGCACTTTTCTCTTCGTCTGCTCTAAAGCTCCTCACATTCAGTGACATGTCCTTGAAAATGCAGAGTGCTCTCAGTGAAAGGTCAGAGAGGCTCCATGGATGTTTTTCCTTCAGAAGGACACTCCATGTGGTCTTTGGGATCACTTCAGGAACATAAAGATTAAAGTAATGGACCAAAGGAAGGCTGCTGCATTGGCTCATAGGATCATCGGTTAGTTCTTGGGTTGAAAAATTCATATGGATGAGATACTTATTATTTGGTTTATTGAAGCCTGTTTTTGAAAATGAAGTCAAGGCAGAAGAGCTAAAAACTGCAGTTCCTCTAGTGTCCACTAATGGCTGCCTCTGGAAGCACCAGAAACCCCATACACACCCATTGAAAAGAAACAATCTTTTATCTTTGTAAAGAGGGTGTTTTTTTTTTTTTTACTATAAATAAGTCGTATTAAAGATTTATGAAGATAACAGGTAATCAGAGGTGTGCTTGATTTGTCCTTATCTGTTACAAAGGGGGATATGTCCAGTTTTTAATAGTCTATGGTAAGTATGTTAAGGGAAACTGCACTATACAGTATCTTCTTCAAAGTGTTCAGGGTGTTTTTTTCAGTAAATGTTGTCAGTGTTTTGGTACATCTCATGGTTTGGACCCACTGTGCTGCTGAAAATTTGCTCCCATTCGTCTTGTTTTGTAATCATCTGCTTCCCTGCTCAGTGTTCTCTGGGATACAGAGTAACATGAGCAGAGCTGGTGGCTCCACTTTTTAACTGTCCTCACTTTGTTACAGTAACCACATCTTTACAAAGAGAGCAGGGGTGCAGTCTTTAGCAAATAAAGTTATGGGGGTTGGGGTGGGGTTTGTTGAAAGGAGCCAGAAAATAAAACAGCAGAGGAGGGGCGCTGAGGCGTGTTGGTTGTGTCAGTGGGCATGTCACCAGAACAGTTCAGAAAGGTGCTCCCTGCTCCAAGTCCTAATGGTTAATCATGTTCTGGGTGAGGAGGGACTCTCATACACGTATCTATAGCAAACAGGTGCAGGTCAGGTGATCATCACAGTGGCAGAAAAGTGAGTTTGTGGAGATTCTGTGATGGTGCTGAGTGTTATGATATATAAATAGAAAAACAGACAAATAAAAAAATAGCAAAAGTAACATATTGACATCTCATGTGAATTGTGTTAAAAAATATATTAAGATAATGCCCGAACCATTGTGACATTTTCTCTTAGTGTACAAAGGAGAAAAATGCAGAAATACAGACATGTTGACCAAGGAGAAGTACTGAAGAACATAATTGACCTCATCAATGATTTTAAACGTAGTTTTAGTTTCTCCTTGTCAGCAATCACTGAGGTGATAAACAAGCCCCATGGCAGAAAGACACTCAGGGTAGTTGCAACCCCACATTCGTCATTAAACAATACTATTTTTCTTTGGCTCAATGTTACCTAACCAGATGGTTTTACAGTGTTGTACATCAGTTTATGACTATTTTGTCCAAATGTGATGAAATGTGCAACACCCATCAGCAAAATCAAGTTTTTAAATCAAACTAAATCTTGCAATCATTCAATCCATGTGTGGCCTTAAGTTAAAGAGCTACCTGATGTTTTACATTTAATGTAATCAGTATAACAGTGCAGCCCTGCAGAGGACAAAATGATGCTGGGGTTGAGTCTAGATCATCATTTCTGAAAGGAAAGAGCCACAGAACTAGCTGCTGGTTTAATGTAAACCATGCTCATGCACATGTGCACACAGAGAAAGCAGGTGGAAAGGCAGACAGGTAAGCTTTGTTGTCAGTGAAGAGTCCTGTGAAACCTGCAGACACCTCAGTTTCTATTTGCAGTGACAGAGCAAACCAATTTGTGGAGTTCTTTTCAGATGAGAAAATAATTTCAACAAATTCAACAGAAGAGACTTTAAAAAAGATTGCCCTGCCTCATCGTCAAGATTCTTCTTTAGTTGGAAGGAGAAAAGTTTTCTTTTTGATACAGCATTCCACCCCCAAAAATTTATAACTGAAAAACAAGCTTAGTTTTTGTGCCAAACGGGATTCAAACCTGAAGAGAAGAGGAGCTGGGAATAGTTCAGAAAAATGCTCGTCACTCTTTCTAGCCTGTGTCAGAGAAGAGTGTTGAGGCTCCACCTGGACACTCTACTTATGTGTGTTTGTGTGTGTTTTTCTCCCTCTCAGTGCTGCAGAGGGAATAACAGACTGAAGTGGTTCATTTACTGCGCTCTGTGAGGCTTCATAACTCAGGGAAACTTTCTCCATAACTGTCAAATCCACTCAGCCTTTACATGCAGAAGTTTGGGGAAACATTGAGAGTAACTGTTCTTTTTCAGCCTCTCATTTCACCCCTCACCTACAGATCCAGGGGTGATATTTCCCATTCAGCTTCCCGGCTGTATTTTGCGCAGTCTGCTGTTTTCTGGTGGCCTGCTGTGCTCAGACTCTGCAGCACAGTGTTCCCTCCACAGCAGAAAAACTCTCCTGTCATAGTTTAAAGCAACAGGGTATGAAAATGCTTTCAATACTCCACTAAAAGCTCTGCTTGCCAATGAGATCTACAGACACAGTTGCAGCCAGAGAGAGATCTTAAACACTGACAGAGAGAGGAGCAGACAGCTCGTTGGTATATCATATGACAAGGGTTCTTCTCATTTAAAAATTTTACACAAAATTTTGTCAAATCTGAAACCAGAGGCTGTTTTTGTTTGCATTAAATTCACTAATCAGGTCTAGCAAACGTAAGCAGGAAAACCAGTGTGTGAAGAGCAAAAGCAGGAGGAACATCATCCAGTATAATGCAAGGAGGATTTGTCTCTTTTAACAGACATTTGCATTATGAGCAGCTAAATAATATGTTCTTCATTATTTCAACATTTTCACTGAGACACAAATCTACTTGTTGTTCAGACACTGAAGACAATCAGTATTTAAATTTCCTAACCTCTTGAATGCATCAGAAATAATGGATCTCCCTCCATTCAACAAACAAACATTGCAAAAGTGGCTTTCCTCTCTTCTTGAGGTCAGACCAGACAAAGCTTGATTTTGTATTAATTTGCAACATGATGTGGATTTTTGAGAGTATGTCAGTGAGTCCAACATAACTCTCTGATCCTGGGTCTGACTGGGTCCAAGTCTGGAGTGTGAACCTCTAGTTTTGACTGGTTAATTCAGATTTTATTCAGCACAATTACTGACACACTCACACACATCAGGCAGCTCTATTAACCACACTTTATGTTAGCACCTCTTGCGCTTCTGTATTAAGAGGCAGAGTCTGCAGGAAGATTTGTTAAGTTTTGTTATGTTGTTTGTAGACAACACCCAAACTGGGCTCCTCATCTGTGGCTCAGTACCAGTGGCAGCGCATGCCCACTGCCTCAGATCAAAGCTAATAGCATGGCTAACAGTCATAGCTTTGTGAACACGCCATAGACTGTAAAAAACAGCCCAGTGAGCACCTGCAGTCAGAGAAACTCAAGAGCTGTGTTCCTGACATCCTGCAGGTAAACAAGGTTTGCAGCAAATATTGTGACATTCTATCTCCATGTTACTGCTCCTGTTGTAGCTTTGGTGTACCAACTGTAACCAGAATTAGTGGTCTGCTCCAGGGCTGAAGGTACTGTTTGGGGCTAACTCCCATGTACCCCCTGCTGGATATTGGAAAAAAAAAATCACGGTAGTAATGCTGCTATTAACACCACTGGTCTTTACAAACTGTGGTAAGAGGTTGTTAGATAACTGCATATGGGGCGCCAATATTATAGACATAGATTTATCTGCTGGAAGATGGGGGGCTTAATTTGCAGGTGTCATCCATTATAAATCTCTTCCTTTCATTTACCTCTTCATGTGTCTGAAAGGAAGCTACCTCTTCCCAGAAAAAAACAAAAACTGCAGGTAAGATATTTCAGAGCTGTGGTTCGTGTGTTTTAACAACATCTGCAATGTATTCCGAAAGAAACAAAAGCCTACAAGAAAAAAGATTATATTCACAGCCTGAGATGTTTGCATGTGTCTGTGTGTCTCCCAGATTACGAGGGGAAGCTGCTGGTGAAAGGTTAATGCTTGTCTGAGAGCGGCGGAGTGCTTATGTGTGTTTGTATTTGTGTGCGTGTGTGTGTGTGTGTGTGTGTGTGTGTGTGTGCGCGTGTGTGTGTGTGTGTGTGTGTGTGTGTGTGTGTGTGTGTGCACTCATTCTCCCAGAGGTTGTCTAGTAAGCAGCCTCAGGTGTTGGCTCATGTTGTTAGTTGTCAGTCAGAGTCTTGGTAAACACAAGTGACTAATACCAACCAGAGCTGCTGTCCTGCTGAACACCAAGAACTTTTCTTTCCTAAGCTTTCTTCAACTCCTGAGTAACTCTACTTAAGAACAAACAAGACTGAGAGGAAGCACGAACAGTCCTCTCTCTCTCATATCGCACAAGGAGTTATTTTATGGTTTCAAAAAAGAAACTTTTGCAGAGAGAATTGTTCGACTTGAAAATAACGTGAACAGCAGAGAGACAGAGACAGAGACAGAGACAGAGAGACCTCCTCTGACTGTTGCTTCTGAAATGCTTGAATTATCCTCATCAAGATTTTAACTCCAATGAGAAATTCTTAGAAAACTGCATAACTCCAAAGGTTGTCTTAGATTTCATCCCTAAAAGTAAGGAGCTTTTTGAACACACTCACAGAAGTGTTAGACTGTGGTTTCTCTAAGTCTCCTCTGAAGAAGTGTCAGAATGAAAAGGGTGTTGGTGTGTGTCTCTTAAATTCTGTCTCTTTAAAGAACATAAAATGCAGTTCGTTTGACTTGTGCTACCATGTCTCTTACAAAATGATCTGTCTGTTTGTTTGTTTTTAATGTAAAACCTTTTGAACATGTCATATTGTGCCCATCCTTGCCTGGATGGCTAAAGAAACATGTTACTGAATGGATGTCCATGTAGAGTGAAAAGCAGTTGGCTACAAAAATCTGCAGTAAGCTGTAATCTACAAATTCAACCATAGTTATCTCCTGTTGAAAAGTGGAGTACACCAAAGGGAAAGGAAAGACCAATATATCCTTTATCATAAGCTCAAAGCAACACAAAGACAGCAGTAGTGGTTTACAACCTCAAGATAGTTAGTGGTTGGTTGAAGACACTTACCAAAAAAAAAATGGTATTTACTCGTTTTAAATCAAAATGACAACAGAAACATACAAAGTGACCCTGATCAAAAGTTTACATGCTCTGGTGATTTTAGCTGGATAATATGCACACAAGTTGACACAAATGGATTTGAATGGCCACTAAAGGTAAACATCCTTACCTGGGATCAATTTGCTTGTGATGTGTGTGTGTGTGTATAAAAAAAACTAATAGGATGATAATCCATCCTATTGGCTAAACACAGCAGCCGCTGGAATAAAGAAACTAGTTAAGGAAGGAACCAGCAGGATAGATTTAACATGGCAATAACTGGACTTAGACTCAAAGTTTTCTTCTATTATTGTAGATTTTTTCCAGTTAAACAGTTGTTTTCTTTCTTGCACCTCTGCCTCCTTTCTCTGTCAAACAGTTTGATCTCATTTCCCCTCTCACAGAACATCATGTGTTTTTATTGTGATGATTTAACTCTGAGGTCTCATTAAACTTGGGTTGGAGTAAACTCCACCTTCCTTCCCTCTCTCTTCTCTTCTCTTTCTGGTTAGCACTTTGTTTCCAAATCGCCTCAGTGGCCTCCTGCTCAACTGCTCTAAAACACCTTCTGTGTTACTGCTCTACAATCCCTCCTCAGTCGCTCCCCCTGCTCTGTTATTCCTTTCTCATTCACTTCCTTTGCTCTTTTCTGGTGTTAGTTGCTCAGCAACATCAAGTGGCATTTGGTGGTACAGGAAAAATGGAGGGGATGAAACAGCACTTTGGGTGTGAGGGCTTTTTTTTCTTGACATGCTGCAGAGCTGCTGGGTCGGAAAAACACTCAGATCTTTGACTTCTGATAGCACAGCAATCAGCTCATCCTGTCATTTCCTGATTAAACAGCCCTGCTCTTTCTGTGGTTTTTTTTTGTTTCCAAATAATTTCTGATGGAGCTGATTCATGGGCGGGACAATTACACAGAATTCACTTTTTTGTTGCTGTGCAAGAGGCTTTGGTGGGATATGATTTGATTTTGGATATGATCCCATCTCAGGGATTTTATAAGCTTGATTCCTCTTTGTTTTGATACCATTATCTTAGTAGATATGACCAAAAACCTCTGCATATCTGTTTGCATATCAAAAATTCATAATAAACTAAATACATCAGGGTAATATTTAGAGAACAGGTTGTTGTGGCTGATAAAAATCCTGACAGGGTGAGCAGGATCCAGAAAGTGGAGGGCAGGTCCTGCTCCCCCTGCAGTAGTCCTTCTCTACGTTACTCCCTACACTGTTTTCATCTTCTTGTCTCCAAATAACAAAGAAAAGTTGGCAAAAGTATAGATTTTGGACGGTTCCATTGATTTCAAAAGGATTCCTCTTGATTTTATTTACCTTACCTGACCTGGCTGTCCCTGGAAACGCTGGTTTGACCATAAATAAATCACTTCTCTTGTTGTTGTTGTGTTTTGATGTCTTTAGATCCTTTGGGAGGAGCTGGAAATCATTGCTGTGTAGGGGGTTGTGCAGGTCGACTTACTTGGTCTGCTGTCAGAGGCACTGAACCTCAAGTAAACAAAGGAAATAGATGTATGGATGGACGGACTTTGAAAGGGAAAAGTCCTCTTGGTAAAGTTTCCACAATTTTTTTGCTACAGAGTCGACCTAAACTAAGATAAGAGACCTATAAAAAGAACCAGAGACTAGTCGAAAAAGAGGGAAGTCACCCTCCTAACAATAGTAAACCCCAAACTTTATAGAGCGACTGTACAACGAAGTTTTGTTTCACTTCTTGAGAGTTGTTGTTGTGTAACTAGGGTCGCACGTGTCGATTAATCTTTCAACAGTGCACCAATTAACTCTGCTATAATTGCCTCTTGAATGTTAGAAGCTGAGTGGCCTCTGGAGTATGACTCCCTCTTATTTTGAAACCAGTATAGATCTCTTTATTACCCTTCAGAATAAAACATGCTTCTGCTTATTAGTCATTTCACATTTAAGAAAGCGCTGTCCAAGTGGAGATCTAATGGGGACGTTTAATGGTTCCTCTCTTTACATCTGGCACTTACAGGATGGTGCTAATATAGCTGAGGGGTTACAGCAATTAAGTGAAAACCAAACAAGCCTCTCTCATTTCTAATAATGAATTTGTGCTTGTGAAAGGTAGGAAGATCCTCTCTAGGATTATCCTCAAAACTCAGATCTGTATCACACTACACAGAGAAGTCAGCAGTGGGTAATAAAATGATCACAATAAAGTCAAGCGTCATAAGGGTTTAAATTAGAGAACACAGGACATAGTGGTGCATGGCAGTGTTTAAGGACTGAAACATGAAAAAGGAAAGTGCAAAACCTGACAGTGAGGCGGCAGATTAACTCAACCAGGTGCTACATTGATTTATGAGTCTCTGTTCACCTTGTTTTACTTCAATTTTTAAAAATCTTTAAATTGAAATTAATTCTGCTCATCCTCGTGTTTTTCTGCATCAAAGTTTTTTTTTTCTCCAGCTGTAGACAGTCTGCAATCTGCCACAACACAATTTGCGTGTTGTTAAAAACATAACATGACTTTTGACCCTTCATCAGCCCAGGCATAAGGATGTTTGATCCAAATTAGCAGTTTTTACCTCCAGGCGCTTTTAGATATCGAATTCTGCAGAGTGGGACCTGAATACACGATGCCTCATTGCAGTTTCAGAGCAAAGAGATGAACATTGTTAACTTACTCCAAAACTTGTCAAACAAGGATAAAGACTCATGCCTGATACTCTGATCTCTCTCCAGCTCTGACCCTTCGGTTAAAAAACTCACCAGATATTAACAACTCAATTCAGGATGAAATATTCTGCTCATGTGTTCTCTGCTTGATTCACAAAAGTTCCAATTCTTGAACTTTATTTTAAAATTTCTCTTGCTTGCATATTTTCTCCCAGACTCTTCGTCATCTTTTCCATGGGATGTTCTGTTTTATATCGTCACAGCTAAAGGTGTGTGCACAAGAAATCTCAGCCCCTACTTGCACGACTGGGAAGACTTGCAGAAATGTCAGCTCATTCAAGCTCATCCAGCTGAAACAGAGCTGCTGAAGCATGATGAGGTTCAGTAAAAGTTCATATTTTGATATCAAAAACACTTTTGTATCCGAGCTGCTTTTAGCCTTCAATGACTCTTGCTTATGACTCAGTAACTGACTCACAGGCAGAACCAAATGGTCCAGAATTGGCCCCATGTTTCTGTCAAACATGTATTTGCACTTGACATCCATCTCTCTCCCCATGCAAAAAAAGACCCCCCCCCCCCAAAAAAAAAAAAAAAAAAAAAAAAAAAGACCCCCAGTATAACAAACATAATCACTCTTTGTCCACATTTGTTTGCACAACCACAGCGCTCCTGCTCTTCACACCCACACTTTTAATCAGAATCTGGAAACAACAAGATGACCTCCTCTGTAGGGACTGTTCAGACCTTCTGGGAAAACACAGAAAATCATTTACTGCAGGAGAGTAATTACAAGACTTCATCCCAAATTCACTCCTTGAGAACGCTAATGAATACACGCTGATTAAATCTCAAAGAACAACTCAAAACTAAATCTTTGAGCTCATTGTTCTGGTAGATTTATTCAAATGTTCTTGAGAATCTTGATGAGGTAATGTTTCTGATCACAGACCTTCACATTTAATTTTGCATTGGATGGCATGGGGGGGGGTCATGACTCTTGGGTTATTGTCCAGCTGCTAACATGGTTAACTTTCCAGCAAAGAAAAGGCATGCTTTTTCGCACTCTGACAGCTTAGTCTAAAAAATGCCCATGAATTTGAGTAATGGATCTGTCTGTTTTCACTAAGACCTTTAATTGGATTGTTAGCTTTGGTTGTTAGCCAACAATGGAGGAGGTTAACGCAAAGACTGGAGCTGCAGGGGTTAAAATGAATGCACTGAAGTGTTTTCATGTGAAGTCAGGGTCTTGATCTTTGAATCCTTCACTGCAGCTTTGTGCAGACGGCTCTTGATCATTTGAAGGACTGTTCATCTTTATGGTATTCCCTATTTCCATCCCACCTCACAAAGTCAAACACAAAAACATACATAATGTGATCTCATTACCTCAAAGTTTCAAACACACACTTTCTTAAAGTATTTTGAGTGTGTTTGTTTGATTCAAATAAGAGTCAGCTGATTCACTCTGAAGTCCAGAGGAGAAAAACGCACTGACTCGTTCCTTGATCGGTCACACAGATGCAAAATTACCCGGAAATGTGTCATTAAAATGTCAGCCCAGTTGGTTCATGGTCAAATGCTCAATAATGGTCCATTTATCTCTGCAGCTGTAGCTGTAGCTCCAGCACAGACGTCCCTGAGTGTTTTAATTTCCCCTCGACAGAAAATGTCCTCAATGGTTTTAATAATTTAAACGCAGAAGTACTCTCTTCTCTTTCCTGCAGTTTGAAGCTGATGTCTGTAAATCTTTGTACATCAGAGGGCTCCTCCTCTCTCTGCTACTGAGAGTTTAAGTGATGAAACTGCTCAATAAAATTCACAATGTGCAAAGGTGTTCTTCTTTAATGTAAAGGATAAAAATGTGGCGACATCCATGAAGCACAAGAAGTCTCAATGATCCAGAAAATTATACATCCCCACAAGACTGGAAAGTAAAGAGCTTTACTAATGACTTTAATTTTAGTTCTTGAAAAAGTTTGATATAGTTTGAAAAAGAAAAGTGGTTCTTTTGTGGTGATTAAGACAGATACCTGAATTAGATAGTTTCCTTACTGGCCAGCCCCATGCTTGTGAAACTTGTGAGACCTCATTCAACAAAGATTGTTCAGTTTTATTTCAAACATCACAATCCTCTGAACACACACTTTGAGACTGTTACACAAATAATATGTGTCTCAGAATCTCACGTGATCAAACATGACTTCAGAAGATGAACAGGCACAGGATGATCAGTGTCACAAGCCAGCAGTCCTGGGGCCTGCACTATGAAGCTGACTTTTCTTTTGTTGGAGCAACTTCTGGCTTAACCCTGGAGTTTCAGTCCTATGATGCAGTTTCAGGGCTGCACATTATTTTGATAATAATTGATTTGAACCAACCAAACCACCATAAAGAAGAGTCAAAATGGTAACTGACCAATGAATTTGTCATCTTTCTTTCATGACATAAACGTCAGTGCTAATCAGATCTTGAAGCACTTGAAAAAGTTAACCCAGTAACATGGCACGAACTGATTTCCTCATGGTGGGCGGACCACCACAAGTAGACACCAGAGGAACTACAGTTTCATTTTCAGCTCGAGAGCATTACATTTCACACTGAGCTGTATCCTGTCTTGGTCCCTGATGTTTCACACTGTGTTCTGTATCTGTTTCAAACGACTGATGAAAGCTGATGATGTCCCTCTGTATGTCTTCATATGAGCAGGATTCAGCTCCATTCTCTCTGTGGTATAGACCACACTGCTGCTGCAGACTGCAGAGAGCTTTTCCAGCCCAGGGGATCAGACCGCTGATGTGTGACATCATCAGTTTTCTGCTGGAATAATTGATTTAGCTGAAAATGCCTGATCAAACAGAGCTCTTGATCCCACTGCCCATTGCTTTGTGTAAATCTGTGAGTTTAATATGGATTTAACATGAGCTTGTTTTAAAGCTGCAGAGAGAAGCTGAAATCACATTTTGTTTTTACTGAGGATGTTATTAATGCACTTTGATGCTCATCTGTTTTGCAGGTCACGACAATCGAGATGCAGAGAATAAGATGGTAATGGGAACCAGAGGGATCTTTAACAAGGTGAGAAAAGAAAAAGGACTTGACATAAATGACAACGGCACTTTGATGTGCTGTAGTTGATTCCCAAATGAAAATGCCAATCTCTCAGGTGGAATATTTCCCCTCCCTGAGTGTGACAGGACTTCAGATGGCCCTGATGTGAATGAGGCTGCAGAAGAGATGTGGGCTAAATATCAAATCCATCACAGACAGGTCGATAGGTGCGACCTTGTATACAACATCCTTCCCAACCTGTCTCAGAGAGGGAGAATTTCTCATAACTGTGACAACGGAGGAGCATCCTCTCCGGAGGAAACAGCAGACGGACAATATTCCTCTCAGATTTTTATGGCTTTCTATTACTCTTTTCAGTCAGGAGAGAAATGTTCAGACACTTAAAGCTGCTGTGAGGAGTTTTTACTTGGTTATGAAGTGAAGAAATTAGTATTGATGACTCTCTATGAGCTCCTAACACAAACAACAACACCAGCTACGGGATTGACTTTTTATGTGGTCATCTTTAACGCCTGTAAACACCGACATAGTTGGTGTCAGACAAGATGGTAACGAGCTGTTTTTCCATTGTACCCTGCAAAGATTAACAACGAGTGATGCATTAAACTGTAGGAGTCTGAAAATGAGATTCTGGAAAACAAAACAAGAAAACTGTGTGCAGGATGTGAAGGATAAAACCAGTAAAAGGAAATCCAAAATAGTACTGAAAGGGATTTTAACAGGGCTGCATGGTGGCGCAGCGGGTAGCGCTCCAGCCTCACAGCAAGAGGGCGGCCGGTTCGATTCCTTATCGGGCATGGTGGGCCTTTCTGTGTGGAGTTTGCATGCTCTCCCCGTGCATGCATGGGTCCTCTCTGGGTACTCTGGCTTCCTCCCATAGACCAAAATCATGCCCACGTTAGGTGAATTGATTGTTCTAAATTGCCTGTAGGTGTGAGTGTGTGCCTGACTGGTTGTTTGTCTATATGTCAGCCCTGCGATTGACTGGCGACCAATTCAAGGTGTACCCCGCTTCTCGCCCAATGACAGCTGGGATAGGTTCCAGCCACCCGCGACCCTGAACGGGATGGACGGTTAAGAAGATGGATGGGAGTTTGACAAAATTTAGGTGGCATCAGGTTGATGGAAGGTCCATACAACATCTGGTTACCAGTGTTCATGAACAGGTTAACAAAAACAAAGAGATAATGAGCCAGTGCAAAGTGCTGCTCCAAATCAAGAGCAATCCAGCACACACACCTGACCCTGCTCTGTAATGACCCCTTCTCTAAACTCACTGAGTGGCTTGAATGACTGTCCCTCACAAACCAGCAGACACCTGGCGACCTAGGTTTGCTGTATGCAGTTAAACAGAGATTTGCTGTTTTCTACCTCTGCCCTACCCCTCAAAGGATGAATAGTCAAAAAATAAACATGACATCAAAATAATAATGGTTTCAATGACAGAGGAGACCTTCATTGTTAAAACAGTTTGGTTTTAATTAAAACATGCCCCCCAGGACCTCAGTCACGAGACTCATCTTCATGTATAGTTTGTTTCCTTACAGACCGTTTATTGACTTCCCATCCAAATGTAGTGCACATTTCATCCCTTAAAATCAGCAAATGGAAATGAAAATTAATTTACATATCAATCTTGTGCTGTTATAAATACTGAGACACAAACTTTTCCGCCTGAGCGCAGAGAAAAGGCGTTTGGATTCCAGGTCAGGTCTTTGATGTGCTAATAGAAAACGCTCATGAATAAAGGTGAAATGAAATCCCTTCGTCTCGTATTATATCAGTCAAACACGAGACGCTCCACCA
Source organism: Thalassoma bifasciatum (assembly GCA_008086565.1). Lineage (NCBI taxonomy): Eukaryota > Metazoa > Chordata > Actinopteri > Labriformes > Labridae > Thalassoma > Thalassoma bifasciatum. The sequence goes on along the minus strand of RPOG01000733.1, from coordinate 232,658 downwards.
TCAAAGAAAAATGATACGTTCATTTAACAAAAAAACGAAACACTCAAGCCTCCAAATAAAAGAAGCTCTCTGATGCTTGCAAAATGAATTTATTTTAAAACCTTTGAAACAAATAATTTCAGGGCGAGAATGGGAAACTTACAAAGAACAAGATTTAAAAGTTATGTGACGATGTGGACAGTGATTGGCTGATGACCTCTGCAGAGTGTACCACTTTCTGCCCAATGACAGCTGGGATTAGGTCACCTTACAAGAATAAGTGCATTAAAAGAGGACTAAAACAGATATAAAACAAGCAATACCATATAATGCAATATATAACAATAAATTAAAACACAAAACACTGCAATGGTGGTGAAAGGTCAGAGGGAGTAGGCCAGTTTAAACAGAGGGGTTTTGAGTCTGGATTTGAAGAGGGGTAAGGACTGAGTGTTGCGGAGGTCAGGTGGGAGTGAGTTCCATAGCTGGGGGGCCGAGTGGCTGAATGCTCGGCCCCGATGAAGATAATGATGAAGATAATTGATGATTAGATGATTTAACTGACAGAGGAAAAGCTCGTTTATGTCACATTTAGACCAGAAAGCAGATTCACTGTCTAAATAACATAACTGTCGCACCATTGTGCACTTTGTGTAGGGATCGACTGTAACGAGCACACTGCAGGTTAAGGGCAACAATAAAGGAATTCATAGAAACATAACTTAAAATATTTTTTTGAAATAAATTAACCACAGGGTCTCCTGAAAACATTTCAGTACGTCTGTGTGCTGAAATCTACCTGGAAGGCAGGCAAAGAAGAGGAGAGATAGTGGTTCTTATAATAGAAGAAGGCAGCAGTTGTTGAAGAAGAAAAGGAAGAACAGAGGGTATTTGTTATTGTTTTGCATAGAAGAATTTGTAGTTTTATGATGGAAAATCACAAACATGTCACATGTGCGCGAATCAGTCACATTTTCCGTCAAAAAAGATCACAAAGAACTGAAGAAAAATCAAGACGGACCAACTAAAAAGAGCGTAAACATTGGTGTGGAGTTTCCAAGTTGAAAGTCCTCTATGAAAAAGAAGGATGCCGCAGTTGGAAGTGCAACCCTACTCTGGCCCATAAGATGATTCTGTCCTCATCCATGTTGTCTTCATTGTCCTCTGATAACCTCTGACTAGTTTACTTGTGGGATTGCTTTGCTCATTTTGAAGGTTTGCCGTTGAAGTGAAATGAAATCTAATCTGGTAAAATTTGGTGTTTTCATTCGGGCCCGAGAGTGCATGAATCCACAAACATATGAGTAATGCCTCTAGTGTCCAACGTGACAAGTACATTACTTTATATTTTGAAAAAAAGCCTGAACGAAACTACCCATAAGGAGGAGCTGCTTTGGTCTGATCACTTACTGAGACTGTTTTAAAATAAACAAAGAAAGACAATCTGAGTGTATATCTGTGTGTAGCACGGCTTAACCCTAGACAGTTGAACTCAGAGGTAGAAAAGGAGATGTTCAAATGTGAGACTGAATCTGTGTTTTGTTATCAAACCGAGCAGAGTCAACTTTCACAGTTCATTCTCTAATTAAATCCTGCTTTATCTTTTTGACACAATTAAACAAAAACTGAGAGAGCAACAAAAAGATAATTGAATATTGGATCATGAACACAGAAACACACAGAAACACACAGAAACACACAGAAGCACACAGAAGCACACGCCTGCAGAGGTAATTGCCTGACCAGGTAACCACAGTGTTTTCAGAGAGCCATTTGCAGAATCAATTATGGATCCAGTCACATGGAAAAAAGCAAGGTCTGCTTCAAAGTCCAGACCAACCTTCACTCCAAACGTTTGTGCTTATAAAATTATTATGAGCTGAATTACTTTACGGTGTTGTAATTAAATCTGAAAAAAGAGAAGTGTGCTGTCCCTCATTCTCCTCTTCTCCTTCCTGAAATCCACTCTTTGGAGTGAAGAAGCAGCTTCTGAAGAGTCTACCTGTTAAATGTTTTAACATGAGCTGCCGTGATCTATCCTCGCTGTCTCCCCCCGTCCTGTGAGATTTGCCTTCCTTGTCCTTGGCTGGTAAACACAATCTTCACGCTTGTCCCTTAGCTGCTATTTAAGAGCGCAGCGGCTCACCAACTCCCAGGATATGACCCAGAATTTATTGTCGGGGAGGTCAGAGAGCCTGCTGTCCTGCTCTGGATTCATCACCACGCACGGCGTCGATAGCTCACACACGATAGGAGGAAGCAGAGAAGGGCTCATCAGAACTTATTCAAATGAGATCTGTCTTTGAAACGATGCATGTGCAGAGCTTTGTTATGGGTCCCAGTAGATCAGTTGACAGTCTCACAGGTTTTCTAACGAGGGGAGCCGTGGCGTTGCCTCAGGGCTCGTTCACAATCGCTTGGTGCTCCTCTCTGATCACAGCCTCGGCAGCTTTATCTGCGCTTTAAACACGGCCTTGAAGTCCATTCGAGGATTTTGAAAGGCAAACACAGAACAGGACCGCGTACACCAGGTTTCTGTTCGAGGCACCACAGGAGTGTCGTTTTGTCCACTGAAACATTAATCACAGTTTGAGAAGATACTCAGAGGAGCTTCTTAGAATGACAAACGCTGTGAGTCTGTTCAGAGGGATCTGTGGTTTACCTCTTCCCTGATAGTCACTGTCAAATGGTTACCACACCAGGGACTGAGATATTGATGTCACTACTCAATAACTTATCACCAAAACAGGTAAAACCAATTACTTATGTTCATATACTGTTTACCATGTGTATATAAACCTACTTTCTTTTATTCCCATGTGTTTTACACTAAAAAATGCAGTCAATAATGAATCGGTCATCTTTGCTGGCAGCTTGTTTCCATCCTGAATGAGGTTCATGCATTCTCCTGTGTATACAGTCATAACAAAAACAAAGGTGGTACAGAGGCAATTGAAAACACATTAGAGCACCACTTATCATCCTCAGTTTGTCATAAACATAAGTCTAATTAAAGTAGTAATGAAATGAGTGACTGTGTTAAATAACTATCAAACTATACAAATATTTAACTGTTGGAAAATTACAGTAAGCTAATGTCATACAACGTTAATCAGATCATGGTCACACTGGCCATTCAAAAGGTGCTGTACTCAAGCACAATTGGCTCCCTACAGCACAAATCCCCAGACAGACAATATGGCTCGTGGTTACACTACTCCAATATGAGCCAGACCTCAGCATGATTGCAGACACATGCATGGCCCGCCAACGCCATCATGGTTATAGATAATTATAGATCACAAATTATGCATCATGAACATGCTGCATGAAGTGTTCCATGCTGAAGTACACCTCTCCAGAGTTCCCAAAGCAGAGTAGTGTATCATCCCTGAGGATGGTGTACTTGCTGTCACACTGGCCAAACGAGCTGGACTTTAGGGTTGAAACATGCTTAAGCAGGGTACAATTGGTCAGCGAGACTGCATCTTTAATTTAACACCAAAAATTACAGTCACTGGTGTTAAATGTGAAACGTAAAGCTCACACTACATGAGGTCCGGTCCACAACTCACCTAATGGACAACAGAGATGCAAAATTTAAGACTGTGAAACTCTTTCAGACTGTAAAATGAGTGCCCTTCTTCACTGTGGACGACTTTGAGTTCAATGATGGGCATCAAAACTCTGAATCAAAAACAAATGAGTGACATCAAGTAGACAACATGCATATATTGTACAGTCCATGGTCCCAACCTACAGGCATAGGATTTAATCCTGTATCCTGCAGGTAAGCAGAAACCCTGCCTTCAATATAAAAGCCCACACATGGTTCTGTCAGCTACTCCAGAAGAAACGAAATTCCAAACCATGTATTATAGGTTCCACCATTTTGAATGGGCTAATAATCTGTCGAGGCAAACTTAACTGAGAACAACTAAATATATCTCATCATTTCGTTCTGATTCAAGGTGTTTGCTTTCAGCAGGAACTTTTTGTGTTTGCAGTTAATGAGTAGTTCTCTAATTTAACCTCCTCATTGCCTTTTTAGATGACTGATCTAGAGAGAGGGAAATGTAATTGTGAAATTGTGCCTCCTTAAATAGCAAATCCTAGAAAACACCACCTGAATATGATTTTGTTGTTAGATTTCAACTGCAAGGTTTTATTTTTACTGCAAGATTTTCCGCAGTATCATGAGAATATTTAAATACACATCACTTTTAGGTCTTGTCTCGGTACTTCTTTAAGAATCTTTGAAAAGTTTTCAGAGCAGTTCATAAATATCTACGAGGAAACATGATCTTGTTTTCAGCTGCCTGATTAAAGCTTTTCTCTAACATGACTCCAAAGTGAAAGTCCTGACTGAGGCGGGGCGCAGTCAGCACAGTCCCACCGCTGATATGTGACATCTACATATGTAATTGTCGATTGTTATGAAAGTAAGCTCTCTGACTCCCCTCAGTATTTGATGAGCGCCTTCATCTCTACTTCAGAGAATACATGCACATCAGACAGCCGAGGTTTCTAATTAACGCAGTCACAAAAATAGCTTTGAGCATGTTGCACCCACAAACAAAGTTTTCCTCAGCAGACAGTTTGAGGTTTAAAAGTAAAATGGTTGCCACAGGTTTATCAGGCAGATTCCTCGTGGCTCTCTGAGGACTGCGGGACTCTGAGAGCTACAATAGTGCATTAAAATGATTGCCACTCAATCTTTACGTATGCTGACAAGGCCGTCTCTCTGTCCTGTGAAGAGGGCGCCTTGCTCTGAAATACAGAGGGGATTGTACACGAGTGCAATATATTCATCTTCAATCATACTGTGAATTGTGAGAGAAAAGAGGGTTTGGGTTATGCAAGGCTAATGATGACAAACTAAACATCTCAGCTGAGCCAGGAGTTGGAAAGGTGACTGACATGTACTTATCATTATTTAGATTTCTTTGGGAGCATCATAACACATAACACTGTGCTAATTATCAGAGACATTACAAGCTGCAAAATGAATATATAACACAGGGATATTAAAGGTAGGATCTGCAGGGTTTTCCTAAAAATAAAATGTCATCTTTTACGGGAACAGTCCTGCTCAATCATCATGTATGGGCCTCTAGACATGTATGTCAGTGTCAGTGTCTGCCTCAACCCCCTCCTTTGCTTACATGTTGATGCTGTGGTTGTCACTGGACGTTTTTGGGGGGAGAGTAGGTGGTGACTCCAACCAGTCACAGTATGCCCAACGTGCAAGCTCAATTCCTGCAGACCCCACATTTGAAATGTCTGGCAGCCATCAGCAGGCAAGTTGTACAAATTTCAGCTCAGTGGCTGCTGACTGTTGCTGACTCTTGATCTTTTTTAGTTGGAAAGCCCTCAGAAAGCTTCAGCTTTGCCTTTTGTGGCTCCACAAGCTTAATCTCCAGTGAGTAGCTCTTCTGCTGATGTATGAAGAAACAAAACAGACTATTTTAAATTGTTGTACTCAAAACTAAGCAGATCTTAAAACTGTGAACTTTTGAAGACCAGTCTCCTCATTCTGGATCAGTCTGTGGTTGACCAGCTTAAAAGACAAATTTACACCAATAGGTTTGAATCCTCTTAAGTTTGATCAAAAGGATTTAAAATACTGGTCTGTCCCTCAAATTCACTTTGCCAAGACCTCCTCTGGACAACGGTGGCACAATGAAATGGTGGTCAGAAGAAGAAGTTGATTATATGAAAGCAGGAGAGCCTCTGCTCAGCTGGTTTATCTCATTTGAGCCACAGGAGCTGTGCTGCAGCTGATCAGAGGCCACGCTGTGACGGCTCCCACCGCACAATGAATTCAATTAAAGCTCTTTTAACTGAATTTCATTTATTTGTGGGACGTCATGAAGAACATTTTTTCTTCTTCTGCTTGAAAACAAAGTTATGATAATAGGTTATTACAAAACATTTAATTAATTTTCTGTCCTGGTTTGACTCAGCAAGCCTCAAACCTCAAGCAATAAGCTCCAAGGCGTTGGCTTTTTACTGCTGACATGTAGCTTTTTTATTCCAGCCTCTCTTTATCATTTTCTGCAGGGAAGAGAAAATTACCCCATGTGAATACTCTAACTGTAATACTATCATAGGAAATGGCAGTTTGAGTCATCCTGTTGTTTGTAGAGAGGTAATTTTCAGAGATTCTAACTTAAAATGCCACGGTTCAAACATTAAACATGAAAAACAGACTTTTACAAACAACGCGGGAGGAATTTTCTGATGCAGTGAATGAATTATTAACCTGTTTTTACCACTAACTCACCCACAGATCAACAAAGAGCTCTGACAGAGTTGTCTTCTTCTCTCTTTGTCAAACTCTGCTGAAGATACAAGAACCATTCAGTGATGCTGACTTTACAGAGAAGCTCTCGTCAGCATTTTGTCAACAACCAAGATGGGTGCCACTGATGTACAGTTGAATCCTCTCTGTAAAAAGGGTCATCATGAAAAAAAATGGATTATATGTTGTAAAACCTTGCCACTCCTAACAGAATGTGTTAAATAGGCATGACATGACTGCTGACATCCTGCAAAGGTGATGGTTTTGTATCTATGCTCATGTGTTATGACTGAAATTTGCACACATTTTCCACGGTTTCTAAGACTGATAGGGAAGACCTCTCCAAATTCTGGTCTTTTTTTGAGAGTCTTTAGGATTGTCTATAGTCAAGCGTTGTCTTCTTAATTAAAAAAAAATAAATACCAAAAAGAGGGCTCTCATTCTGCTCGAATCTCACAGATGAACTTGCTCCTTCACCAGCTAATGAAGTGTTTATCAACTCCTCGTTCCTCTCCAGCTCCACCGTTTCCTCTAAACATGACCACTTGAAACACCAAAAAACCTTGAGCCAAACAAATGTTAAATGCCGGATTCAAGTTGTCAAAAACACAGTCACGAATATGCCAATGTCTGCTGCCGTGTTTCTAGAGTCCCTGTTTAAGAGTCTACTGCCCGGGTCCCAGGGAACTACCGCTGTAAGTGACTTTAACACGATCAAACAGGTTTGGATGGCTCTTCTGATGTCACACCGTCAGACACATTTCCGTAAACTCACACTGAGAGGGTTTGGTTGTTGAGTCCACACAGAGGGCTGCGGCTCTCTTATCGAAGAAAACTGAAAAGCTGGGAGGTGTTGGGTCTCTGCATGATCCCTGAGGTACTGCCTCAACTCTTCACATCCACCTTGAAGAAGGGTGTTTCTTTTATCTGTGTTTGACTTCGTATCTCTGAAGAAGAGACTGAGGCTGTCTGGGTTTTTACTTCAGAAATAAGTCCTGCTTTTCATTTGCTGCAAAAAAGAGACTTGTTACAGCTGCTTTCTTGCCCCTGATTGACAATGTTGATGTTTTTTACATACATGCATCTTTACAATGCCTTCACTCTCTGGATTTTGTATATCATGGAGCACTGAAGTTTGTTGAAATTCTCAAGACCCAGACTCATTGCTGTGATCTGTTTTCTAGAGTTGGTTGGCCTTTGCTGTCTATTCAAAGACAAAATAGTTGGCACGTCTGTATTTCTAAAGAAATTCTTGATTTGCTTTCCTCTTACTTATGTGATTACACCAAGTTGAGAAATGTTGGAGCTTAATCTTTGCTCTCTCTTTCATTCAAAAGACCTATTTTTTCTGTCTGTTCATAAAGTATGTTTTGAAATGGGAAAAAGGAGTTTTAGATATGCAGCTCCTGCAGCGTGGAACCTGCTGGGCGATCAGAAACTGACACAACATGGAATGTGTCACTTCCTGAACTGTGCTGAAAACACAATCAGTTCTGGGAATGTACAGAACGCGTCCAGATCCACTCGTCAGTCTATCAACCTATTTTATGGAAGCAACACATCAGGCAACCTGATTTGTACAATGCATTTCTATCCTATGTTCATTCATGTTTCGGTGCATTTCTGTCTTTGAATATATGTATATACCTTTGTTTCAACTAACAAAAAAAAAGGAATGGAAAGGAGTAATTGGAATTGTGGAGATGATGATGATACTCCCAATTGGGATGTAGGGGATGAACAATTTAAAGAAACTGTGTTCTGGGAGTTTTCCTGTCTTGAACCTTCTTAAACTGAAGCCTTAACAGTCATCCCTGCCCAATAAAGGATGATTTTTGTTGATCTGATTTGATAAGTAATTGAGTCTTAATGTAAAATGAGACATAAACAAAAACATTTGAAGGTAAAATACACAACGAGAGACACTAATGAACACAGATAACTAATGAGACAAAAAAACACAAGACCAAAACATTGAGATACACACAACACATAATGTAACACAACCAAAACAGAAACTACAAGGAGACCTAAACTATGAAACAGATAAAATACAAACTAAAGACAGAATCATCCCAAAAATGAAGGTAAAATTGGAAAGACTTTGGGGAAAACAATCAATACAGTACAGGAAGTACAAATGTATATAAAAATGTATATATAATAAGGAAAACAAATAACAGGTAGGCAAGCAAGCTTTTTGATAAGATGGGAAGAAAAAACAGTGGCCTATTGTAGATTGAGGAAGAAAAAAATTGGGCATGATAAAAATTAATTGCATCTGTCATGTTGTATCCAGTGACAAAGAGAAAGTGTGTTAAAAGGAAGATCCCACCTCCATCTATTTTTCAAAACAAATAAGCACCTTGTTGCAAGTCATATCATCAGGACAGTTTTCACAAGTCCCCCTGCGGAAGGAGTAGCTGCAATCCACTTCATACTTTCTTCTCACAATCACTTAAAGGAGGAAAAACCACACATTTCAGCTGTGTGCAGGAAACTAACAACTACGTGCACTTAAAAGGAATAAAAAGAAGCAAATGACAAGTCAGTTGAGAAACCGAGACATGATGACATTTATGTTAGATCAGAGGTGTTATTATATGCAGACATATGCGCCTTTAAGTTCAACAAACACCAACAAAGTGAATCCTTCAGAGTCAATCTGAGCTTCACTGTTTAAAGAACTCATTCACTCAGTATATAAAGGAGGCAGCCTCCATCTGACAAAGGTTATCCTTAGTGTCAATAGTGATGTGAATGTAATTATGTAGATTTAAGCGGTGAGAAGTTGTACCCTGTCTGATATGAAGTTCACTAAACAAAGCCACAAATAGTTCAGAATGTTTGAGTTAACTTCAAATACAGAGGTCAAGTTGCATCGATATTCTTTACAGTTTAGTTTTATAAACATGATCCTGGGTGTTGTTTGTTTGAGTTGTGATACAGTAAAAGTGTCAAGACGTGAGAAGAAGAGGTCAAACTGCAACCATGCGAGAAGTTTGTGCTTAAAAATAAAGTCGAGTGATGTGTTTGTCATGTTAAACTTCTCCAAAGTTGTCTTGGCATAATGATAGTTGTTTTTACCTTCTTTTTATTCTAATCGCAAGAATTGAAATAAGTTTCTTTAGGTGTCCTCTTTTCGCTCTTGTCATTTTAAAAACAGCAGCAGCATGGTTTGAGAAACAACAGAAGCTTATTTTCCTGGAAGCACCATCAGCAGCAGCAGCACATCATTTAAAGCAGTAAATGCAGGCTTATCCAAACTTTCAATCACTATTGTGTTTCTCAATCAGAGTCTGAGAGGAGAAAAACTGACACTTATTTATATGATAATGTAGGAGATTATTACTATGATCTTTCAAAACAACTCAAAGAAATTTGATTGCTTCATTTAAATGAACTGTGCATCTTGAATATGTAAAAAGAGCCATTAAGGATGAGAGTGATCCCTGAGACAAACACAGTATTTGTCAAAGGAACCAGAGGAAGTAAAAGCACAACGCGGGCTGAGCCAGATCCTCCTGTGAAGCTGCAGGGAGCTGTTTCTGATTGTTTCTGTGTGAGCGGTTCCACATGAGTATTCTCTTTGGTTGCTCCTCTACAAAGACGTCCTCTCCAAAGAAAGAAAGATAAAAAGAAACACAAAGTCCATTCCTTACTCTGACCTGTCAGCTGTTATTACGTGGATTTCTTTTGCACTCCTCAGAAGAAAATAAAAGGTTTTGAGCTGGTCAGTCCTTTCAAGTGACACAGGCCATTACTAACATTTGTTTCAAGGAGGTTCAGTAGGATCCAGCTTCACATAGACTTTTTTTCTCTCTCATTATTTCAAACAAGAGAGGAGCTGCAACAACCTGCATGCATGTGAGTCATATCAGGAAGATGCAACTCAGTTACATTGATGTCAAAGATGATGAAAAGTAAAAGCAGGATTTTGACTCTGAATCCTCTGATGGTTAACTTAGATCAGAAGTGTTGTGGTGCACATTTCAAAAGTGTTGTCTCAAAGGTGTTTTCACTCAACCCTCTTGAGGTCTCAATCAAAGAGGACTCAACATAAAATCAAGACCACCACTGATTTATCTGTCCTCACACAGCAGTGTGCATCAAACTAAGTTGACATGTAGTACTTTAAAGCCTCTCTCCCCTCTCAGAGCAGCTGCAAACTCAAGATGAGCTGTGTTTTCTGATGTTAAAAACTGAGATTACAGAAAAGCTGCAGTTCCTGAAGTGTCCACTTGAGATTGTCTCCAAAAACCAAAGTAAACACTAGCAATATCTAAAGAAAGAGTGATGTTTGGTCTGATGTGTAAATGTACACACTCTCACGGTGACTTGAGCTATTCCATTTGAAAAGATGACAAGATGCATATTTAGGGGCGTGGCTAAGGTGACAGACACGTGAGAAGGCTTCCTTTTTTGCTCCTGTTTGTGGTTCAGCTTTGCTTTGTCAAGGCACCAGATCATTCAAGCCAAGCCAGAAACCATTAAAAAAAGAGTCTGTGACTTTCAAAATAAAACAAATTGTGTCAAAAATACATCATATTTAGCTCGACTACAACAAAAAACGGCCTACTCTGTTGCTGCCCCCTCCCTTTGGAACTCACTCCCACAACACATACATGACATGACATGGCTGACCCCACCACTTTCAAGACCAAACTATAAATGCACCTTTTCTGTACTGCTTTTATCTTATAATGTCTCTGTTATGTATAGTCCATCACTACCTTTTAACATTACTTTTGACATGCACTCTTAAACCTAATTTTTTCTACGCTATAACTGTCTTTTCATAGTTGTATTTTGCACTGTTGCTTTTAACTTAGGGGGGGTCTAACTTTGCAGTTTGGTAGATAATAAGATGGCGAGCTTGCCCTATCAGAGGCACAGCTCAGCTCATGTGACTGACAGATGCCCAATAACTGCTAGTATGGAGACTCATACCATTTGCAATATTAGCGCACCAGCTGTTTGTTTCAAAACTCTTTATCAGAAACAGACGGTCTTTGTCGCAGAGACTAAGTCCATTCATTCTGCAGTCTACAGGTCAAACATGCTTTCATACAGCCTAGTTCAAACAGCCAGTTTGACCAGGCCCTATGATACATCTTCATCTGGTCCACAGTCTCTCTGCTGTCACTGACTCTCTCACTGCTGAAGTTCATCACACTGACATGAAGAAACTTTCCTAGATCAGAGGGAAGGAGAGTTACTGAGCCTGGAGACAGACCCTGCCTCAAAACCTCTCCAGCTGCTGGATTTACAGACCTTTGCACAGAGCTGGTTAAAACAAACTGCTGCTCGCTGTGTCCTCTATTAAAGCTCAGACAGGGGTTTCTTTTCATGTAATTCTCAGCTAGAAAGAGAATGAGTCACTAAAATGTCAAACTAATGCTTTTCATCTTACAGTTACTTTAAAATGTCATTGAATTCATGTTGAAAGTCTCCAAAGTCACCTAATGAGGACTCCAGTTCGACTTGTTGAAACAAGATCAGTGCAGTCCTCCCGTCCTCTGCTCTGCTGTAATATTAAAGAAAGACCATCTGTTTTAAGTCAACCACATAGATTCTTCTTTGAAGTGCTCTGAACACAGCTCCTGTCACTTTTAAGACTTCAACATGGCTCTCTGTTTTCCTTTCCCTCTCTTATTCTCTTTAATGAACTCTGCCCACAAGCTGCAGGCTCCTGCTCCATATTTAGTCCCCGACTCATTTTCTCCAAACCCAAAGAGTCTGCCTGGCCAGGTATCTCCACGTCCAGGTCTCCAGCTTTTCCTGCCATCAGGCTCACTAAGCTCCCAGCTGCCTCAGCGATCCCCGTAGGTCCACAGGGCGGCTCAACACTGTATTTTCAGGCAGAACCCATCCAAACCTGATGGAAGTCAGCCCAACCAACAGACACCTGCTGCTGAGCTACCTGTCCTATGTGAGGTCACTCTCCTCTTATTTTTTGCTGCATAAATATTTGTTAAACCCTACAACCCTGCTGCAAAATGTAAACCAAGGAGATGTAAATGTAACCCAGGAAGCTCAAACCACCTTGGAAACTAAGAAAGCTTTTATAAATTACCAGTTGTGGTTCTGATAATCTCATTTTAAATTATGCATTATGAACAAGGAAATAACCTCCTTCTACTGTCGATCACGTGTAGAGAAATCGGCCACCTTACTATTCACACAAAGTCAGCTGTAGCTATTTAGATCATTGATGAGGCCTGCATCTTCATTCATATTCATGTGCACCATAGAAGAGGTACAATCTGTGACTGGGAACAACAATTTCATGATTTTTAGCAAATTCAACCAAAATGAGGACACTGACCACCACTGAGAAGCTACTTCTGTTTGAATGGAATGGACTGTGGAAAAGGCCCAGAGTTACAGGCAGGGCCATAGTCATCCGGAAGTTCCATGTTCTGTTCTGTTGGAGTGGGAGGGGCCTGCCTGTTGAGTGTGTGATGTTTGCTTTCCTGTGTAGAGACAGATGAGGAGCAGAAAGGAGCAGAGCTTGGGTGTGGATGTGTGTGAATGACAATGGGCCTCATTCACGAATAAATGCGTAGAAACGTTCGCACTCCCCGCACGAAATGAGAAACTACGCAAAATCACCGTCGGATTCATGACACGTGCGGACCAGCCATTTTTGTTCGCTCCACCGGGCGTAAATGAATGAATCAGAAACATTCTAAATCGACAGGCGCGTTCCCGTATCCCGAAATTAACATAAACCACGCCTCAATTTATCTATATAAGGACATCTGTTCAGAGCTTCAGGAACAGGAGTAGGAGCGGTCTTCCTTTACGTCCGCGTTGTCAGTGTCAACCTCACGGCTCGTTCTCTCAGTGTCTCACCGGAGACTCGTCTGCAAACGCCCGTCCTGACCTGAGAGGAGATAAATGATCAGCTGATTCTCCTGGTGCTGTGAGGGAGATCGTACCGTGTATCCGTAACATACACGACACATTAAAACAGCTGCTGGATATTTTTGCAAACAGGTAAATAAATCTGAGTAAACAGCTGAGCTGTGTGTGCATCATTTACTCAGAAAATGTTAAAAATCATAAGAAGAAGCAAATTATTTTACGTCTTCATTCAGTTTGCACAACTTTATGAAACTGTTTGTCGGAACAGTCCACGATTTAATCAATATAAAATAATGTGACATTCTGATATGCACATGATTATATTTTTAATCTAAACTTAGTATTTAATTTAAGATTCAATATTATAAGCATGATGAGGATGAAAATGTGTCAGTTTCATGGTTATTTAATAAATTTAGCCAATGCGCAATTTTTAATTAATGAATTCTATTTAAGGCTTTTTTATTTTACTGAAAGTAGTTTTAAAATGTTATTTTTTAGTGAAAAGAGTCTGTGTTTTTAGTTTTTTAGGAGGCTGATCATTCATCATTTGTGCGTACGCATGGTCTGAGGAGGTTCTAAATTTGTTCGCAAAGTAAGAAGAAATTCAGGTAAGAAAACTTTGATGAATCACAGGTTTGTGCGTCAAACGTTCGTACGCATGATTTAGGCACGAATTTGTGCGTACGAACGTTTTGTGAATGAGGCCCAATGTGAGTATTTCTATGTCTTTTGTTACTTCTAGTAAGTTCTGTTAATTCCTATTGGTGGAAGTATTATTGTAAGTGATGAATCACATTTCCTAACTTCAGTCAACCACATCTGTAACGCCTGGAGCTCTGTTGAAGTTTGCATTCTGGAAATTAAAGAAGTTAAATTCTGGAACCCTCTCCTCACTTATTCCTGGCCTTAAGTAGTGTTCTAGCTGACACTCGTCGTGAACCTGGTGAAACACTGCGAATCAGGGACGGTGTTCTTGTTTCTCTTCTACATGGACAGTGAGTATGACTCTGCCTGGTGCTTGGTCACATGAGACTAAAAACTCTCTAACTCCCACAGAGTTTTAACTAGAAAGCTAACATTTCACCCAGATTTAGATGAAAGGGTGTAGAAGTGATTGGGGGGGGGGTGTCTTATGTCTGGCATGAAGCATCTTAAACTTTATGATTTTCAAAACTGGTTATAGTAAATGAAAAGAAAAAAGGTGTTTCAGCTGCATTTAGCCTGATGTGGACTTGAGACACATTTTCATATGAGGTGTCACTGATGAATACTGATCTTGGGGTTCTCCAGTTATAAACTTTGACACATAGTATGATATGTAGGCCAGATCTAGGTGAGATGTATGGGGTTAAAATGATTTCAATCTGCAAAGAGACGGGTAAGAATCTGTTTCTCTCTGACTGTTTTCCTCCAACAGCCAATAGCAACACTAAAGCATGTGCAAGTGGGATCAACATTGCTCAGTAAAACTAGTAAAACTTTATGCTCTAACATCTGGTACAGATTCAACATATTTGTCATCTTTTAGTGTTCACACAACTCTGCCCCAGGAAGGAGTCACAACAACACGGTGACAGACCTTCCTGATGTGAAGCTGTGATCTTGCACCTGTGAGTCTTAACACCTCCATGTCTGCTCAAGACAGCACCTTTATCCCTGAATCCCTAAAGGCTCAAAAACTGTTCAGATAACACAAACACAAACTCTTAACACATCTCTAGAGAGAGGATGGAAACAATCAGGAGAAATTTGTGTATTTTAGGACGTTTAAAGAAGAATCTTTTAACAGGAACTCTTTGACCTGATTTGAATTTCAGATTTCATATAAAAGGTTTCATTGCAGGAAATTTTCCTTGTCTTTAACATATGCTGAGATAACTGAGATGAACCTGTTCACCCCTTTTACATCCTCAGTGGATAATGGGCCCCAAACACAATGACGGTGATCAGACTCAGAGGGATGAAGCCAAAGTCTGTCACTTACTCTCCTCAATAACACTCACAGCCATGTTTCAACCAGGTTTCATTTTCTCCTCTGACAGAAAAGATCCATGATTCCATTCATGTACTCAGAATGAAGGAAGTTATTGTGAGATGGAACTTTATTGGTTTCAAAAGAATGGGATTGCACGAGCCCCGAGTCTCAGATTGTGGATGTAAAGCATTCAACATGAACAGCCAGTGGATCTACTTTACACAAACCATCCAGACATTCAGTTCACTGTTGTTTAGAATCCAGTTTTTAATATTTAAATGAACTATAAAAAGCACATTAAAACATTTTCTCATTTTAGTTACAAAAATGGGTCACCTAAAGGGCTTCTCATTGCATTCACAGAAGGATTTGAACAGTGGATGTCTAACAGTTTACTCTCTTTAAAAAATCCCCACCCAAAATATATAAACTTAATTGCTTAACCAAGGTATATACAGGGCATAACATCCTTGCATCTTACAGGTTATCAAGAAAGTTTGAGGTATACAACCAAAATAAAAGCCTGTCAGAAAACAAAACAGAACAACAAATAGAATTAAATAAAGGAAAAATGAGCGGCACGATGGCTTCCTACGAGCACAGGATCACAACATTAGTGGGAGATGTTGCTGAGTTGGTGCTGGTTGATACTTCCAGGTGTTTCACCTCAGGTCACAAGGGTGAAACTGCAAATAACCTCAAGCTTTGGACTGTCAGTATATACAAAGGGCATACAGTCTGATGTAGCGATAGAGAATGGTTTGAATGCTCACTTTATTTGCTTCATGACAGGAACACAAACAACAAAAGACCAGATTTATCATTTTATTAGACTGAATGATGTTTTTTTTTAACTTATGCTGCAAATCTTTGAGCCAACGGTGAATTTAAAGAGCCAGAATCTGATACACATGCAAGTTTTGAAAGTGGATTCAGAAATAACAGTATTGTACAAAATAATAATAATTACAGTTTTTTAATAATTATCAAAATACACCTTCTTTCTTAGCACCTCTTTATACTTTTTGTGTTTTTTGAACAAGCACCATTGTAGTCGTTTTTCATACAGCACCTGGAGGATCCAGGGAGGAGGTCAGTGACCCCGCCCTCCTGGTCTCCTCCGATTCACCCTCCTCCTGCCACGCGTTCGAGTGTCCTTCACCTTCGCTCCGTACCGTGGTTTAGTCATGTGGTTCGAGCCCTACAAGGGCAACAAGTATTTTCCTGGGTTACACGTACATACATGGACAGACATGTTTGCTACACCAACTCTTATTCAAAACTTGCATGTGGCATAGAAAAGGGTGGGGGGCTAGAAATGGGGTTTGGTGGTACCCAAAACGTCTCAACTTGACTTTCTTTGCTGGCCCCATCAAGTCCTCTTTTTTTGTTTGGTTTTTATTTAGCCAAGGAAGCAGACGGGCCCGACTTCGAACCCAAACTTCTGTAACGGGTCCCCAAAGTCATTGAACATGACATCGATGATTGGAACCTGATCAATTTTGGGAGTATTAATCTCCATCACAGTCTTTCCGTAGCCCTTCCTCGTCTGCAACAACAGGGACAAAAACAGAGACACAATTAGAGACGTTAGCACAGTTTATCTGTTTCTAACCACAGCAGAGCAACTGGGAAAACTTGGCTAATGTACCATCAGTAAAATCACAGCTTTCCACTCTGCCTTGTTTCACATCTAATGTGATTTCATGTCTAATCATTTCAGGAGTAATAGTTCTGTTCAGCAAGAGCCAAAGGATGAGAAACTGATGATATGCATCCAAAGCTCGACAGCTCTCAGCTCTAGAAACACAGAGAGATTAAATGTATCGGAAATCATTCCTGAGTTTTGATGGAAAATCACCTCCTCATCTCCTTTTTTCCATCAAAGGTGAAGAGGAGCTACTTTTCAGCCAGGGACAAGATTTTACGACTAATTAGGTGAGAAAACTTTTTGAAATTGCTTCAGTGGATTGCTTCAACAGGCAGCAATGACACAGCAAGAAATCTCTGCAACAAAGTCTGTGGAGGACCAAAATGTTTGATCCAAGAGTGTCCACTAAAAGTTCTGTCTTGGTTCCCTACAGGCTCAGATCGTTCTTTTTAGTGTTTCAACATTACAGAAATGAGTACAAAAAATCCAGGTCACTTCTCTCTCTTTGAGGTGCACTGGATTTATTGAACACAAACGATCACTTTATCTTTCAATGAGAAGGAGTTCTTAGTTTACCTCTGCCTCAATCATCGTTTTTTTTTTTTTTTTTTTTGCATTATTATGTGTTTTAGCAGTATCCTGGCAACTATATATCAAACAGAGTAACTTTTTTCATTGGTCCTCTAACATCTTGGGACTACACCATCCACTGCATGCTTACCGCACATCCATCTGAGAGGGCTTTGATGTACGGGTTATTGTCAAAGGACATCTCCTCGTCGTTGGCGCCCAGGAAACGAAGCGCCTTGTCGTAGCTGTCGCTGGTGGCATCGTGCCACGCCACAGACTGGTGGCAGCTGTAGGTGAAGTTTTGCCGGGCCGAGGCCGTCAGTAGTCTGAGGAATGTCATCTGCACCATGTTTATCGAGCTTCCATCTGAGTCAACGTATGAGAGCTGTGAACGATCAAACAGAGGGAGAGAGAATCAGACCTATAAAGGGATATTCAGACAAATTAATACTGCAGCTAATAGACAAAAACCCACAGAAGCCCTAAAATGTGTTCAATAATGCAGCAGGAAAAAAAAACAAGCAAGTTTTGATCTCAGATTCACGATTTCTGATGAAAAGATTCATTTGTGTGAACAGCCTCAGAAGTACAACAAGAAGAAGACAAAGAGGCTATAGTACATTTGATGAAAATATTCATGATAAATTCTTCAAACTTTCAGTTGATGGAAAGTTTGAAGAAGAAAAATTAAATGAAATTTAAAAAAAAAAATCATAGAGGACTGGAAGAGAGGGTGGAAATACATCGGCGATCTTTTCTATACAGTCAGTGCTCTGACTCAACACACAGGTTGGCTAAGAGCTACATGCTAATGTAAACACCTTCACTCTGAAAATGTTTGAAAATCTCTGAACTGAGCAGCAGTGCCTCAGTGCAGAGCAGAGACGCCCTCCAGCAGACGTCAGACCATAAAGCCTCAGCTCAACAGAGTCAGATGAACTCTGAGAGACAGACGGACGTCTGCGCCGATGGATTCAAACTTTCTCTCATCTTTACTCTGAAGAGACACAATCACTTTGCGCTTCAGCTACTTTCATGCTCATGGGCCACCGTGAACTCTTCACTGTGATCTAACAGGAGTCTTTACTTTTATAGTGAATAACGGTGAAACATTAGCACACCAATGTGTTTTCAAACACAATAATTTTGATTAAAGCTTGTGATGTGCAGAGCAAAATAAATCAGACTATAATGTGCCATCTGTGCTAGGAGTCCACAGCTCTTGTGTTGATAAAATGAAAAATTTATTTAAAACGCCTTACTAAAAAAAACAAAAAATGATTGCAGAAGAGCTGCCAATGAATATTTATCTTTCTATGTAGTTTCACTTGCACTAGATCTGTATGGCCAAAAAGCCAAACCAGAGGCCAAACAGCGTTGTAGATTTTTTTCTAGACTTTGTTGGAACATGATTCCAACAACATTCTCAAGCTTTTTCAGTTTCATCATCTCATGCACCACAGATTACGTCACCTAACACAACCAACATCATCTCACACCTCCACCAGCTGTGTCTGAACTCCACGCAGAGACGATTCTGCTGCTGCTCAAGGCAGATGCTGACTATTATTACTTTGTCTTTGAGAAAAAGTCTGAGAGATTCAGAAGGAAGTGATTATATGTCACCGTTAACCAGGACTCTTAATCTTTACCCGAACAAAAATATCTTTTCAACTAATACCATAGTTGTCACACTTTAGAAAGTTAGAGTATATACATATATATAAATCAATAAATAAATATATTCAGTCTCTTGGTCCAGATTCTGAACTTTCTGAGTCTCTCTTGCTCTGCTGTAAAGCCTGGTTGTAGGAACAAGAGTCCTTCAGGTGTGAGAGTAAACTTTCTGTGAACTCTCTGAGAACATGTGCAGTAACAGAGCTCTCTCAGCTATACCCTGGGATGTGCTGTACTCTAAACTGTGGCACTCTTACGATGCTAAAGTCTATATGTGTGGAAATAAAAGTACCTAACTCCTGTGTGATGGATCAACACTACTTTCATTTCAGTCCTGAAGAAACAGCAGCTGATGTTCAAGGTTACAGCGAAAAGGAGAAGGCTGAACTCTGAGGCGTTGTGCCTGAATCCTCTGTAATGTTTTATTGATGCTACGTTCCTTATATGGAACAGTTAGAGAATTGTAATGTTCTGACAATAGCACAAAATGAGCCGCAGTTCAAAGGGATGCAGATTATTTTAAGTAAAAGCCGATGCTGCCGAGGATGAAAGCGAATAGCTTACACTCTGAATTCTCTCCGCTGTAAAATATGAGCACAGTAAAAAGTGTGAGGTACTTTGGGGATTTCTTTATGGGGAGCAGCTTCAGGTCACTGCATTGCTCTCTCAGGGTGGGTCGGCTGTTTGAGTCTTTTAGCAGCTGCTCAACATTTAGTAGGAACACACAGGAGGATAAAGCAAAAACAGCTCGGTACACTTACTATTTTACCACGCTTAAATTCACTGAACCATGATCCAGGGACTTCTTTGGGCCATGATGATATTCTGACCTGCAGAGAATAAAAAAAGAGATTAACATCAGATCTGGTTGTAAAATTGACTGAGAAATGAAGGAAAACTTGATGTAAGCAGAGCCTGCAGGGTGGCTTCAAAGTTTCTCATCCTGGAGCAGGAGATAAACCTGTTTGTTATTTTAATATCTGTGAAATATCTTTTGAGCTAACTTCAGAGTCAAATCTTCCTCTAACATTTGCCTTTTGGTGCTTTTGGTGTTGTTTGCACTAAGTCAACATCAGACCTGCAGACGTGTTTCCCTGCAGCAAATCTGAGATCTTTGACAGATTTAGCTCAGTGCTGCGTCGGTTTAATATACGGCTCAATATCTGATGATTAAGGACAGACGGATATTATAAATCTAAAGTCACTCACTGCGTTGGACTTCTTATCAGGGTAGATGCAGGTTTCTCCTCCGGCCGTGAAGTTACAGTAAACTTTGAAGGAGTCTCCTGAGCAGCCCTGGTTTGGATCGATCCAGTACTCGCCTGAAGAGGAACAGACACACTCAGACATCCTGACTTCATGTCCATTGAAAACGCAGCTTCATACCTCTGTCTCACAAGTGAACGAGCCAAACTTCATCATCCTGTGTGAATGTAACTCCATTGATTGCGTAGGAAAAGCATATCATTAAGGCTGGAGTGAGTGTCTTAATGTGCCACAAATGTTCCCCTAAACATGAGTAAAATGAGCAAAAACAAACCTTAATGAACACAGTGTGAGGAAAAAATCAGCTTTTATCACCAAAATGTGACTGGAAATAAAGAGACTGAGAGCTCCTGGGGAAAACTGCTAACAGCCCACTCATATTCACCAAAACAAGATGAAATCAAGAAAAGTAACAAGATAAACTCTGATGATGAGAAGATTTCTCTGGGAAATGATATGAAGCACAGGTTTATAAAAAAAATAAAAAAAAGAGTTAGATCAGCCACACATCTCATGTTTCAGTGGTTTGAGATTTTTCATGTAGCAGCAGCACATTGTCTGCGCTTGGGGTCAAGGCTAAAAAAAATATGAATGAAAAGTGACTCAAATGGGCAAAAAGCAGACACGATCAGTAAAAATAGTATTGAGTGCATAGAAATGAAGATTTTTTTTGTTTGTTTAACAACATATAAGAAGGAGAACCCAAAATTAGTCACACAATAAATTTCAGTTGCAATATATGGAAAAATAATCTCAATAGATGATTTTTGCAAAACTTTCAACCCTAATTCATGGATGTTATGCAGTGACAAACTTGGACTGAAATCACCAGCTATTTTGATAAGATAGCAAAGCAAGACAAGGGACACTTAAGGCAGCCACAACACACAGAGTCAGGATCTGAAGTGAAGCAAAGGCAAAGGAATGAGCAGGGAATGAATTTGTGATTTGGAGTTGGTGATTTTTCTATTTGGAACTGAATATGGAGGAGTGAGGGGCAAACTATTCTCTGATCTTTTCATGGAGACAAAATGTCGGTTGAAAAGTTTATGTTTGGTAAAATTGAGTCTGTCTAATGCTTGACTTGATGCATCGCCACCTCAATCATTAAAAGTGCTGATTTAATGAAGTTAAACAAAAGTCATCCATCTTAAACTCAAAATGTCAACAGCTTGGAGGGAATTCATCAGGGACTGAAGTTCTGGTTGAAGTGTTTTCTGCTCTTTTCTTAATCTACAGATGTATCACATCTGATGGGGAAGGTTGAAAGTTCTTATTGAATGGATTCACTGTGAGGACACCAGTAAAACTTAAACACCACACACTCAGATCTTACCGTCTGGGAACTCTGGGTGGCAGAGCTGCAGGTCTTTGCATGTTCTGGCCGGGTTGTTCTGTGTTCCCATTGGGTACTTCATGCGCTCGATGTCCTGCTTCAGGTTGTTGAGTGAGCCAAAGATGTCCTCCATGCCCTCGCCGTAGTCCATGATGGTGGCGGCTGCGTCTGACTGCATGTCGCTGGAGCGCTTGGTCTTCTTGGGAGACTGGATGGGCAGGGGCTGGATCACCTCACCTGGGGGACCCTGTGGGAGAATTAAACGTTAACACTTTGTACAAAAGGAGCAGACAAAAGAAGATAGAGAGGCTGAGGCGTCAGATACTCACAGGAGGACCAGGAGGACCCACTGAACCAGTGTCTCCTTTGGGTCCAGCAGTACCCTGAAGGCATCAAAGAGAGATAGGTTACCCAACACTGACCACACTCATATACACACACACACACACTGTGAAGTTATTGATGGTACTCACAGATGAACCCTTGGCTCCTTTGGGACCTTGAGGACCCTGCAGGAGACAGGAGCACAGTGGTCTCATAAAATCATTCTATCATTGGTGCTGAATCTAAATGAAGGAGTGGATCAGAGATGGACTTACAGGCAGACCGGGGGGACCAGGGGGACCGAGAGGACCAGAAGATCCTCTGATACCCTGATGATGAAAGAAGTCAGATATAAATGAAAAGCACACTCAGAGATAAAAGTGTTACTGAGGGAACAGAATAATGAGAAATGGGAAAAAATTGGAAAAAAGAGGCAGAGAAGTAGGAGAGTAGAAAGCTTTGTGAGAAAATGTACAATTTTTATCAACACAACAAGACACTTGGCCTCAGATATCAGAAATACATCAAAGTTGAGCTTTTTAGTTAATTTTCACAGTTTCTCAACCCCGTGGAGCAATGGTGGATGCCCCACA
Source organism: Thalassoma bifasciatum (assembly GCA_008086565.1). NCBI lineage: Eukaryota > Metazoa > Chordata > Actinopteri > Labriformes > Labridae > Thalassoma > Thalassoma bifasciatum. The sequence goes on along the minus strand of RPOG01000733.1, from coordinate 210,110 downwards.
GCTGCACAGGTAATAAACAAAATCCACATTACTGTTCTTGTTCTCATCATCCTTACATGATTTCAAGGCATCCATTTCAATTAGGCTTAAAATCATCTCTCATTCTGACAGTTCATTTTTCTGTTATGTCAAATCGATCCTGTATGATACAATGTGATGGCTTTCAGGATCTGTGTTTTTTTGCAATGAAATTTTCAACCTGGAAGGGAATATAAGTAAATTTATCACTCGTTGGTGCCTCATTCAAGAATCAATAACACTATCATTCCTGTGTGAACAAACCCAAAGACCAGGATCCTGAACTAAAACATCAAACTGTGGGAGAACTTCCTCAGAGTCCTTGCTCAATGACAAAAGAGGACATTAGGATTTCATTAGAGCTGATCTCTGATGTTAATCTAAACCCTCACCTTAAATCACGAGTCAGGGCAGGCTGATGGCCACAGCGGGGCAGCGAGTGGAGTATTCACTCAGACTGAGTGTTTATTTAAAAATGGATGAAGGCTGTTATCAGGTCTTTGAGGGAGAAAACCTTCAGCATCAGTGGAAGGATCGAAAACTGAGAAATACCTATAACATCTTAAATTCTAATGCTTTAATTCAGGTGGACACTCTTGCAACTGTTTCCGCAGACATCAAATATTATACTATTAGTGTGTACATCATTTAGAGACTGCGTAGATTTAATGGTTTTTTTTCTTTTTAAGTTATTTTTTGGGGCTTTTTCATGCCTTTAATGGATAGAGGACAGTAGATAGAGTAGGAATGGGGGGGTGGGGTGGGGTGGGGTGTGACATGTGGGACACAGGCCGCAAGCCGGGTTTCGAACCCCTGCCACCCACTCAAGGGTGAACCTACTCCACTGGGCCATCTGTGCCCCCAGATCTAATGGAGTTTAATACTCCAGGAAAGAAGTTAATTTGGTCAAATTACTCTACTTGTGCCTTAACACTACAGTGATAGATTTGTTTATATTATTTTGGACATAACATGAAAACGTCCTAACAGTGTTCCTCAGTTTGCGATGTTCAGGAGTAATCGTACAGGTTTTTCATGGTTTTTGTAAAGAAATAAGAAACCTTATTTGATTCAAGCATTAGAGACAAGATTGCATCAAGGAAGTACTAATTATCATGAAAATTGTGGTTATTTATTGTCACCTTTTTAATGAATAAAACCAAGATTATGTTGTTTTCTAAGGTGATTATGAATTAGCTTTTATTTTGAAGGGGTTCAAAGTAACTTTCTCTAGAGGTTTAAAAGTGCACAAAGAAGGACAAGCAGTACAAAATGATGGATGTAATACGGCAGACTGAAGTTGCTGGATTACAGTAGATATTTTATGGATATGAGAAATAAAATAAAAAAGTGACGTCAACTTGATGCTCAAATGTCCTGCAGCAAGGCCGAGCAGATATCACCTTTGACGTGCTGCTGTCTGTTTCTCTCTATTTTGTTATAGACCATGGAGGCGTAGTGACGTCAAGTAGGAGTCAGATTTAGATAGGGCCTTTGCTGAATGAATACCCATTGTTATTCATTTTTCATCTCCCTGATTTGAAGCGTTCCTGATGATCTGTGACTGTCTCTCGAGGTATCATTACACCTGTGAGCAGAATGAATGCAGCCTGATGAAATCTAAATTCAGCACCATCTTCTCTCAGAGGAGATGGATGTGTGTGTTGGATATGTGAGCAGGATTCAGCCTCTTGCTGCATTTTTCAGACTTTGAGTCAACAGTAAATAAATGTGGGTGTTGAGACCTGTGGCCACACAGGGAGGGGCAGCATGGGTGAAAAATGGTGGGAGGTGGAGGGCACGCAGCTCAGGGGAGCATTGTGGGAGCAGAGCCATTAATTACTCACGCTGTCGCCCTTGCCGCCAGGAGAACCTTGTGGTCCAGGTAAACCTCGGTCTCCTTTCTCTCCCTGCTCACCGGGGGGTCCGATTAGACCGATCAGACCGGGGTGACCCTGTAGGAGGAAAACAAATATGCAGAGAGAGAGGGGACGATCAAACACAACAGCAGTGAGCTCACACACAGTGATAAAGGTTACAACAGCCTTTATTAATCAAACACAGTAAAATCTAACAGAGATTTCATTCTTAAAGCTCCTGCAAGGAACTTTTGGTGTGTAACTGCTGGCAGGACGTCAGACTCCATCGTGAACACTGAAGTTTTGAGCCCCTCATCTGTTTTTCTTCTTCTCTATTTGCAGAGCAAGTATTTACTTCATATGGACCAAACTGTTTGCAAATCTTAATGCAGTTCCTCTCATATTTTTCCCGGCTGCTTGTTGAAAAAATTCTCTGTAAGTTCAATTTCTTGTTTTTGGATTCCTTGTTTTTAAGTTTAAGCTAACCTAAAGTCATGTATCCCCTTCTTGTTGTTTTGGGAGCTGAATTTTTGTGGAAGGCAGTGAAGAATGAAGTTTTATTTGAACAGGAATGCTCATGACTCAGAGTGAAAATGTCTGAACAGACAAAAAGGAATAAATAACAGTCACGAACACAAAGATGCTGCCTTTAAAATGAGCTCTAAGCAGGCTGAGTAATGCGATGGCGTTAAAAAGACGGTGCCTGGTCTGCGCCCCTTTAAACCGTTTCTGTGCAGCCATCATGTCGTTGTGTGGGAGGGGAATTAGATTTTAGAGTAATGTGTGCTGTCTGAACATCCCCAGCTCTTATATTTCAACAGCAAATGTGACGGAGGAGCGAAGAAAGGAGCGCGATGGGACAGATGAGAGTGATACATCACATCCAGCTGCAGATTCAAACCTGTCAGACGGATTCTGTCGCAGCCAAAAACTAATTTTCTTCTTTAATGTTAGCAGTCTTTGGTGCTAATGCTGCTGTGTGAATTCAAAAGATGTCTGTTTTTAAATGTTTGCAATGTCTTGTGAGCTCTGTGATGGGCAGAGCTGAGGTCTCTGTTGTAAGCTTGCAGTGTTCTCATCCTATTTGGGATGGGGAAATGGAACCGGCTGAAAAGAAATAGAGTGACACTGACCTTTTCACCTTTAGAGCCAGGGTCACCTTTCAGACCGGGAAGACCAGGAGGACCCTGAACAACAAAAGAGTGAGTTAGAAATCAATTTCAGCACCGGAAAACACACAAAAAAGATCAAAAAAGAGAGAGAAAGTGAGACAGGTGGGATGGTTTGAAGAAAACCAGCAAGACAGAGAAAGTGAAGCAGAAAATGAGGAAATGAGGACAATGAAACATGAAAGAGAACAAAAGAAAAGGCAGAAAACTCATTGAGAGAAGATAAAGTGCAGAGCAGGGAGGACCATCAGTGTAATTACAAATAAGACTTGTGGAGACAGAAACACTCCAATCCAGAGAGAGGTGAAAATTTAACATTTACCATAACAAGGTTAGTTTTAGACTTGACGGTAAACAGTTATGATAATCCTGTCAATATGAAACAACTTCCCCAAAATGAGATGTTTATTTGTGAAATTTACACATTTTTTGTAATTAGCTCTTGAATGGCACTTGACTAAATTCACAAAACATGCTGTTCTGAAACACAGTTCCCTATATTTGACCTGAAATCCTACACAGTAGCTGTATAGTTATATTCTGGGTAATTGAGGACTTCTTTGAGGATTAATCTCCAGGAGCGGATTGGATTTCAACCTGAAAGTTCACAAATTTGGACTCTTAGATTGAGATATTTACTGTCAAGTTTTCAAATTTAACCAACTAAAGATCTTTCTGTCAAGTTATTTTTCTTATGCAGTGCATCTTTGAAGGTTTGCAGGTCTGTTACATCCACAAAGGAGCAATGCTCTAACCTTCTGTTCTGACATTGGCAAAAAAAAGGAAAAAAAAAGAACTTGAAAAAGGGACAATATGAAATGCTGGGATTCCTAACAATTCAACACGAATGTTTTCTGTCTTTTAAATATCTCTCTTATCATCAAAATATACCACAAATTCTCTGCTGTCTGTTTGTAGAAGTGACAATGACATAACCACATCTAATTGAATGTTTTCTGTTGATCTGCGATTAACAGTCTTAATGAGTATTTTGTAATTCATTACTAGAGTTGTACCTTTGTCAGTATAGATCAGATCTCTCTATATCTTTTACCCCAACATCACAAATGTGACAGATCGGTGAACTGATATCTTATTGGCTTGTTCTGGTTTCAAGTCTCTCTGAGTCGTGTGTGAGCTTTTGGCCTCGCTCTGTCAGAAGTGAGGAAATAAAGCCTCCGGCTGTAGTTAGGGTGATAAACATGGAGGCAGAGGGAGGTGTTCAGCATACTAACCATGGGACCAGGTGGACCGTCCTGTCCTGGGGCTCCGGGCAGTCCTTGTTCTCCCTGTGAAAAGACGTTCGATATCAGTGAGTGTTACAGCCGCTGTGTCTCCTCCTGCCCGTTATTGATTTTCTGTGCTCACTCCATGATTAATCGCCCAAACAGAGGAAAAAAGTGTGCTGGAATAAACAAGCAAACTAAAGTATGAGCCAAATGGAAGTATCGATTATTCCATGAAGTCTATCATCATGCCTGAGCAGGGCTGTTTTTTAAATGTGTGCGTGTGTGTGTGTGTGTGTGTGTGTGTGATCAGATGTATATTCAGTATTGGAGAAATCATTGTGTTGCTAAGACTTACAACGGGGCCGGGGATTCCTCTCAGACCCTCAGGTCCTGGTTTTCCTGGAGGTCCCTGAGGTCCGACTGGTCCGGTTTTACCTGCTGGACCCTCAGAGCCCGCTTCACCCTGAGTGTGGTGGTACAGATGACACAGGTTACTTCAGAAATATGGTAAAGGTTAGAGATTTCAGACATCGACTCTGCTAATACTTAGCTAACTGGGTTATGCTTTCTACATTTTAGACTGCACAAGTGATGAATTTCACATTCCAGCACAAACTGTTTGTAGAACAATTTGCATCCTTTGGTCTAGATATCAGAGAGGTTTAAAAAAATCACAAATAGTTGAATCCAAATAGGTTTTTATACTGAGTAGAGATTTGATGGCTTATCATGGTTTTAAATTTCAAACAGAAAAACAACAACCTTGAAGTCTAAAAGTGGAACTAATCCTTCAGTATTATGAAGTTTTTAAAAATGTTTATCAATATTTTCATGAATCATCCTAAACTGTTTCAGTGTTTGTTCTGGAGTGAACTAAACTCTTAGACTCATCCAAATTCTCTTGAAATTAATCAAAAGGTGTCAAATTTATGGTAAAGAGAGTATTCAGTCCATCCTATGTGACGTCAGAGGACACAAATCCAGTGACAAAAACTGATGTCTGATGTTACACTTCCTTCACCATGGTCACAGTGAAATTTAAAAGGTGGAGCTCTTTGAAATGAACATCTAAAATATTTTGTTATATTTCACAGTGATAAAGAATAAAACGTCCTACATGAAGAATCAGCTGCAGGCTTCTCTGAGCTCCATTCAGCTGAGTATCCGGCGTGTTCCTGTTTCTTCAGATAAGATGAGGACCGACATAGCAGCAGCAGCAGACTGAGGCTAAACATTCTGCTAAACTCTCTGTTTTGAGGTTTCTGAGAAAATTAGCATGGCTTCGAGACGAAATTGTGCCACAGTTGACCAGCAGTAATTTTAAACACATCAGTATTCACAGAGATGAGACGGAGCTCATGAAAACAGGACTCACGTTTGAGCTGCGAGGTGTTTACAGATTACAGGCTCACTGCAAAGTGCTTCAAACTACTTTTTACTGAATTCATTAAAAACTCGGCGCTGCTGCTCTTACTTCTGGAATTTTAAGATTCAGCTTTTAGGTTTTCAAGCACAAATTCAAGGACAATTTAAGTTTTACATCCATTAGCTGAGGAGAGGCGTGTGGACTCTGAGTCTGTATGAAGCTACACATCACATGTACAGAGTCAGACACTAAGGTGACCTACAGGTTTCTCAAAGTAAATGAGACCTGATTCAACCCAAACAGAAGAAAGCTCCATCTGACTACCTGAGGGAAAGACTTAAAGAGGATTGACTCTTTTTGTCGTTTTTGGGTCGCAGCACAACAGAAGAAACAAAGGAATCTCAGTTTAACTCAAACAGACCTCGTCCATAAATTTCCATCTAATCTACAGAGGAAATTCAATTACTCCTGACTTTCTAATGCAACAGGGAGAACAATGAGGAGACTGTGAGTTAGTGTGTGCGAGTGCATGTTTGTGTGTGCGTGTGTGTAGGAGGGGATGTGGCGACGGCTGTACTGTGAGCAGAGCAGAGGATGAATTGATTTCGTTACCTTAGCGCCCTTCTCTCCTTGCCTGCCCTCTGCTCCAGCAGCTCCCGGGGGTCCCTGAGGAGGACGACAGGACAATGAGTTAGCATCTCAACAAAAAATCAACTCACACACACGGATACGAACACACACTGATCAGGTAACGGTTCATCAGTCACCTTTCACATGGATCTATAAGCTACCTGAAGCTTCAGGGAGCAGAAAAAACTCTGACTGTGTGTGTGCGTGTGGTTCACACAAAAGGGAGAAACCTGATGCCTCTACACACATTTTAACAAATTCATTCGTGTAGAAACAATGAAATAGTTAGTCATCCTGTTTGAAAGCTTTGACAAATGAAGCCATTCTTTTTGGAGTAAGACTTTTAGTTGGACCCATGACAGCTCTCACATCAAGCGCCTTAAAGCCACCAAACTCCTCTCACAAAAACAGAATTCAACACAACAGAACACAGGAGTTTATGGTCTATATCTGCTTCATACAGTCACTATGTTTGTGTTATTCTATGACATTGTAGTTTAGTGATGACTGATGAGGGAGGGACATAAGCTGCAAGGGATTTTGGGCCCCATGAAAACAAGAAATATGGCTTTTCTACTTCTTTTGCAACCCCAAATCCTGAAATGTCACAATGTGGAGCCATAGAAGCGATTTCCTGCAGTTGCATTTCTTAAATCCAAAAGGATAACCTCTAACCTTCACATTAAAATCAACATCCAAACAAATAAATAGATAAATGGAACAAGTGTCAGTACCTATACTGGCAAAACACTGATAACCTGTCACTAGAATATCTGTAACACTCAAAATCTTTAGGGTTTCGATTTCTATTTACCCAATTTTGTCAAATCTGCATCACACCTCTCATTACCGGTTATGCTTAATTTGTTTGGCCATTTCTACCTCCCAATGTATTCTCTTCTGCTTCCTGATTTGATTAAATGTGCTTTAATTTGAAAGGTAACTCTTGATGAATCGTTGAGGTCTGTGAGTTTTGAAAAGCAGCAGAAAAAGTGACCTCAAAGTAGAAACATCCAATGTGAAGCTTTTTTAAAGATGCGTTCTTTTGGTTTATATCAGAAAAGTTCGTGAGACATGCAATTGATTTTGGTTTACTTCCTCCTGACTTAGTTATTTCTGTAACCTGCCCCTGACATGTTGCTACAATAAACACCAGAACCTCTCACTGATTACCTATAAAAGTGCTCACAATAGGTTTTAAGCATAGACTGTATAATAGATTGATGGCTTCAAGACTGGAACAAACCCATCCATTTTCTATACCGTCTATCCTGCTAATCAGGGTCGCGGGTGGCTGGAGCCTATCCCAGCTGTCATTGGGCGAGAGGCGGGGTACACCCTGGATTGGTCGCCAGTCAATCGCAGGGCTGACATATAGACAAACAATCATTCACGCACACACTCACACCTACGGTCAATTTAGAATAATCAATTAACCTAACGTGGGCATGTTTTTGGTCTGTGGGAGGAAGCCGGAGTACCCGGAGAGAACATGCAAACTCCACACAGAAAGGCCAACCATGCCCAAACGGGGATTCGAACCGGCAACCCTCTTGCTGTGAGGCTGGAGCGCTACCCGCTGTGCCACCGTACAGCCCGACTGGAACAAACCATTGGGGAGCGACGAGCAGTCTAGACGATCGACCCTCACTATTTTCCTCCCTACACCATTTGTTTTCTGCGGTTAACTATTCTATGTATTGCCTTCTCTTCCAATCCATCTACAGTCTAGCCAATCAGTCTTACTTCCTGTTGTCTGATTCCTTTGGTTGTTTTCTGATCCCCAAGGCTGCCTGCTTCAGTTTCTGTCTGATTTAGTTTTTTTTTTTTTTTTTTTTTTNTACTCCTGACTTTCTAATGCAACAGGGAGAACAATGAGGAGACTGTGAGTTAGTGTGTGCGAGTGCATGTTTGTGTGTGCGTGTGTGTAGGAGGGGATGTGGCGACGGCTGTACTGTGAGCAGAGCAGAGGATGAATTGATTTCGTTACCTTAGCGCCCTTCTCTCCTTGCCTGCCCTCTGCTCCAGCAGCTCCCGGGGGTCCCTGAGGAGGACGACAGGACAATGAGTTAGCATCTCAACAAAAAATCAACTCACACACACGGATACGAACACACACTGATCAGGTAACGGTTCATCAGTCACCTTTCACATGGATCTATAAGCTACCTGAAGCTTCAGGGAGCAGAAAAAACTCTGACTGTGTGTGTGCGTGTGGTTCACACAAAAGGGAGAAACCTGATGCCTTTACACACATTTTAACAAATTCATTCGTGTAGAAACAATGAAATAGTTAGTCATCCTGTTTGAAAGCTTTGACAAATGAAGCCATTCTTTTTGGAGTAAGACTTTTAGTTGGACCCATGACAGCTCTCACATCAAGCGCCTTAAAGCCACCAAACTCCTCTCACAAAAACAGAATTCAACACAACAGAACACAGGAGTTTATGGTCTATATCTGCTTCATACAGTCACTATGTTTGTGTTATTCTATGACATTGTAGTTTTGTGATGACTGATGAGGGAGGGACATAAGCTGCAAGGGATTTTGGGCCCCATGAAAACAAGAAATATGGCTTTTCTACTTCTTTTGCAACCCCAAATCCTGAAATGTCACAATGTGGAGCCATAGAAGCGATTTCCTGCAGTTGCATTTCTTAAATCCAAAAGGATAACCTCTAACCTTCACATTAAAATCAACATCCAAACAAATAAATAGATAAATGGAACAAGTGTCAGCACCTATACTGGCAAATCACTGATAACCTGTCACTAGAATATCTGTAACACTCAAAATCTTCAGGGTTTCGATTTCTATTTACCCAATTTAGTCAAATCTGCATCACACCTCTCATTACCGGTTATGCTTAATTTGTTTGGCCATTTCTACCTCCCAATGTATTCTCTTCTGCTTCCTGATTTGATTAAATGTGCTTCAATTTGAAAGGCAACTCTTGATGAATCGTTGAGGTCTGTGAGTTTTGAAAAGCAGCAGAAAAAGTGACCTCAAAGTAGAAACATCCAATGTGTAGCTTTTTTTTCTTTTGGTTTATATCAGAAAAGTTCGTGAGACATGTGATTGATTTTGGTTTACTTCCTCCTGACTTAGTTATTTCTGTAACCTGCCCCTGACATGTTGCTACAATAAACACCAGAACCCCTCACTGATTACCTATAAAAGTGCTCACAATGGGTTTCAAGCATAGACTGTATAATAGATTGATGGCTTCAAGACTGGAATAAACCATTTCATGTAAATGTAGGGGGAGTGACGAGCAGTCTAGACGATCGACCCTCACGATTTTCCTCCCTACACAATTTGTTTTCTGCGGTTAACTATTTTATGTATTGCCTTCTCTGCCAATCTATCTACAGTCTAGCCAATCAGTCCTACTTCCTGTTGTCTGATTCCTTTGGTTTTTTTCTGATCCCCAAGGCTACCTGCTTCAGTTTCTGTCTGATTTAGTTTTTTTTTTTTTTTTTTTTACATTTAAAGACTCTTCCTGAGGGTCGTTGTGCTGACCTGCAAGTGTGTCCTACCACCAGTGGTTTTCGGTTGCTAAAATTCTGCATGAAGATCGTGAAACATGCAAAATCAAATTGATGTTAACCATCAGCAGAGATTTTCTAGCCTGTGATCATGGTTATCTATGACGTTTTAGATTTTCATCTTGAACCTTTTTTCCTGATAAACACTCATGAGGTGCTGCCTCTAACAGGGGTAACTCCAGTGCCCTTGAATGTGCACCACTTCACTTCTGTCAGGCTCTATTTGAGTGACTTGGACAAGTCTTTGTCTTGTCTGAGCACACACTCAAAACACACAGACACACGAAGCCTTCATCAGTCATGCCGAGGGCTGGCGGGTCATCTTTTCTTTCTGGTCAGGATCTTTCAGCCTCACAATGATTTCTTTCAACTCCACCTCCAGTCGTCCCTCTTCAAAAAGCGCTCTCCATCCAAATTCCACTCTCATCTGGCCGACTGAGGCTGGAGTGCTTTTGACTGAGGGCCTATAATGTGAGCTCGCCTCCTGTCCCTAGCTTTCATCTTCTCCTGATGTGTAGCTCTTACTGGTGGTGAAGAGGCTGCCTCTTGATCAGCACAGAGAGGCGTTTCAACTGCAGCTCGATACACAGAATCATTGTTTACTGTGGGTCTTTAAAGTCTGTGATTGGCAGTATCCGGTGCATAGTTTAATATAATTCTCTAATATAGAAATTGCTTCCATCAGATAATGAGACGAAATAAAACCACTACCAAACGCTTAGAGCAGATCACTGGTATCTTTTAACAAGCCAAATTTGTCATATATGTAGTCTAAACTTACGGAAAGGAAGGAATAAAAAGCTTTCCTTTTAAAGGCATTTTTGTATAGGTTTTATAGACTTGATTTCCTTATCAGTTGCAAAACGTAGCAATCAATTTAAGTTCATCATCTCAAATTTCTTGTGTTTGGCCTTGACAGGTTCAAATTGCTGAATCTGCTTAAGATAACAGAAAAATTATGCACACAAAGAGCAAAAACAGTAAGTTTGTTCAGTTTACGGAGAGATTAAGACTACAAAATATGAACATGTAGCAGTTTGAAAATCTGCACAAGTTTGGTTTTAGTTTTAACATTGCTATTTCATATCCATGTTTAAAACATAGGGAAGCAGATTACCCTTGCTTTAAGTAAAGTTAATTCAAGCCAGATGAGGTGTAAATCCTCTGTTGTGTTTTTAAATACACAAAGTTGACTCCATTTGCAGATTTGAGGCATGAGCACCTTCCAATATTCTGTAAGGTTTTGCCTTAGATAGATTTATGGATTTTTGCAGTTTTCTACAGAAAGAAGCTGAGAACTCACATAAAGGACTGGTGGATCCTGAATTAGTCTGAGTGTGGCGTTCTGTATTCATCAGCGTGACCTGTCATGGATCATCTCAGGTCCCACGTGTTTTTCTTAGCAGTGATTAAAGCCCAGTGTGTGATCAAATAGCTTTTTTCCTCACTATAATCCACAGGCCATTTAGGTGCAGCATGTGCTGATACCGTGCTAAATGCTCAGAATGTAAATTTCATCAGGCACATTAGAAAAGCAATCAACCCTGGTTTAAAAATGCATGACATGTTTTTTTCCTCCCATTGGACTTAGCCTGGAAATCTCTTTGAAATGCAGTCTTTCACTTCAGATTGTGACTTTTCTTTCAAATTCAGGAGAATAGCTGCTCATTTTCATGTGCACTTGAAGCTCACACCATATTGGAAATATGTAAATGTTCCTTCTTGGATGTGTGGATGCAGAAAGCAGCTTACTGGCTTTGATATCAGAGGCTAGTTCTGTGCATACAGTGGACGTCCTCATTCACAAACACTAACTTAAATGTGGAGGAGTCTTTGAGCTTCTCTTTGTCTCTGTGTTTTGACCTTGAGAATTTCCTCCAGCGTGATGGTGATGATCGCATCACAATTGACTAATTGACCCTTTGATGATTGACTCTTGAGCTTCAGCGAGAGGTTATTTGCATAAGCCTGTTGAAATTTATTTATAATTCATCATAACATCAAGTGGACGCATTTTTTGTGGCAGGAGACTCACATGTCTGTCTTTCTTGTCATGAAGTTTTGCATTTCTTTATTCTTTATTATTTTTCTTTATTTGTGAAGTTCTTTGTGTGAAACTCACTGCCATCTGACTGGGGACTATTGTTTGCATTGCTATGTGTCACCTGATGTAACAAAAACATTAACAGCTAAATCTACATGATTGATGGACTGGTAAATACGTTAAAATGGAATCAAAAAATGAAAATGATGGAAAAATAAAAGACAAAAACTATTCAGTCTACTGTAAAAAAAGGTGAAGTATCCAAATTAAAAAGATTGCGGAGTGCAAACAAGTTGTGAAGAGTAAAAACACAATTTGTTCTACACTGTGTAAAGTTGTGAACCATGTCCTTTTATGGTCATTTTACTCATTATGGTAGAAACAAAATCTGGCAACTTATTTTCTTTAACTTGTTTTACTTTTACATTCACAAAAGTAAGAAGGATGTAAATAGTTTTCTTTATTACTATTCAGTTTGGATGGGACAAAATGTATAAAATTTCCTCCTTTTTCAAACCACTGTGAGATATATTGAACTTCTCTGTGGTGTGCGACTTTTTGAAATGCATTAGGTCTCATTTGAAATACATTGTTTTATTATCAATTATTACAGTTTTCTGACTGACATAAACTTCCAGCTTAGGATTTAATAATTCTCAGGATAATGATAAATGTTTGATTGACTTCATTGGACTCTAAAAGACAGTATGAGCAGATAGAATTTTTTTCTGTCTTGTTTTTTTCTTTGTTACTCTTCAAGTCTTCTCTTCTTTCATAACCTCTTAGCAGCTCTGCCACGTCCATGTTGTGCCTTTGTTTTGCTCCGGCTGTCAGTCAAGTCGACGTGGATCAATAATGAGTCAGACTCTCTCTCTTTCTCTCCCTCTGCAGTAAGGGTGTAAATGAGCTCCTTTTCCCAGCTATTCTTCAGTAAGCCTTTTCAATTCCTCGCTAAGAAAAAGAAAAGGAGTCATGATTTTTTCACATCTTGCGGCTCATTTCTCAACAGGCTTTGAGGCGGATTTCTTTGCAGACGGCGCAACGTCTTGACCCCCTTAAATCTTCCACTTTGTTTTCCCCTCTCCACTTTTAATGAAAATGAATCTCTGCTGCTTTGCTGCAAAGATTGAGCCATTGAGAAGTGAAGCGAGCTTCAGCTACAGAGCCAGCAGATGCACAATATACCTTCATCTGTCATAAAACAGGGCTCAAACTTTTCTGAGAGATGCTCTCAGACCTGACAAAAGACTCCAGTCGCCCTCACATTTCATATCATAATGACACCAACGAAACGCCAACAATAGGCACAAATACACACCAGTTACATACACATAAACACACACAGCAGTGATCTGGGCTTCACAGACTGTTGACTTACTCTCTTGCCAGGTGGTCCAGGTGGTCCAGCTTCTCCTGACGGGCCTGGAGGTCCCTGAAATGAGACAGGGAAACAAGAGAAGACACTTTTAAAAGCCGATAAAAGACGATGTTGTTTCTAACGAGTCACTGCTGGGCTGAGTTTTGATGAGTGTGCAGTTTGGTTGACTGAATCTGTCGTTATGTCTGCCAAGAGGACGATAACACAGAAAGTGTATCGACACTTTGGGGGGATTCAGCCACAGAACGAACCAGATGAGCTCATTGCACGGCCTGAGGTCACGCACACTGACACACTTTCATCCAGACAATGTGCAGTGAATTACAAAAACAGAATCTATCTCTTATTGTTTGTGAGTGTTCATATTTTACAGGTCAGCACAAACAACAGTGTCTCATTCAGACAGATTTCTCATGTTTCATAACCGCATGAGACATATTTGTCTGCCTCATCATCTCAGCCTGCAATTAGTGCTCATTTAAAAAAGTCACATTAGCACCATTCCTGCAGTAAATAAAACACTCTGTGTGTTTTTATTTTGGCTCATTTACATCCATAAATATTAATAAGAGCTCTGATTTGTTGTGCTTTACTCAGAGGCAGCACATTAAGAGTTCAGCTTTTATTTTTAATCATACTTAATGAATCTGCAAAACAGATAAGTCCAGTTAGCCTTTACCTCAGAGTACAGAGCACAAGTTAAAGTCTGCAGTGAGCATTATTTACTGACAAGGTTTGATCACAGCTTTTACTACAGAGTAGGGCTGTTGGGATCTGAAACTCACTACAGATATTCACTTTCAGATATTCACAGTGGAAACAGAGCTGAGGACATGAAGAGGTCATGCTCGTGTGCAGTGAGAAGCTCAGTCATGTGTTGGGTCTTAAATAACTCACCGGCTGACCGGACTCTCCATCCTCTCCCTTCTCTCCTCCTTCTCCATCAGTTCCCTGAAACAGATATGAGCTTTGCTTTTATTATGTCTTTTATTTCACAAAATTTGACACAATTACAGTTTCATTGGTCCATACAATTAGAGAGCTCTGCAACCATGAGGCTAACTGTTTGCACATTGTTTAGTGATGTGCGATTTTAGACTCACTCTTGGGGAACATAGGTGATGCACTTGGTGGATAATGTGAAGATGGCTGATAATGTTAATATTGATGACAGATTACACAAAATGACAAAAGGCAATAACAAAAAACTGGTCATCAAAGCAGCCACCCAGAACTTTACAACACCACCAGTTTTTTTAATCTTTGTATCCTAACAGGAAGTTAAGGTCAGGTTTGCTTTGAAGAAACTAAGTGAAGAGGTTGAAGGAAATCTTGGTTAATCTCTTTATTCCTGCTGTTATTGTACTATTACATTAGCATTGCTAATTAGCATAACAGATCTTGCCTCTTTGGGTACTTGTGTCCATGTGGTTTGGAAAATGTATGATTTCATATGAATTAAGAAAATAAACACATAAAAATGTCATTCTTTAAAAAGTGTGTGCACATAACTTTATTAACATCTGGTCTGAGGACAACATAGCAATTCTGTCTGACTTTTGATATGAGTACAAGTTTGAGAAAAAGTGAGAGAAAAAGTGATTCACTTGTTTCTCTGAGGGAGAAGGATCAATCTGTGAAGCTTTTCTTTACAGTAACCTAAAAAAGAAGCTGTAAAGACTGAGTTCTTTCTAATACTTCAGTCTGATAAAATCCCTGCTTCTTTGATGCACTGTTACCTGGGTATTATCCCTGTGTAATAAAAGTGTTAATGTCAAAGACTGGTGCTGGGTAAATTGAACAAAGATAACACAGAAACAAAGATGCAAAGGCAAAACATCCTCTTTAGACTGTGTCTTCTGTGGGTCATCTTAAATAGAGTTTATTTGTCCTGAGTGCTGAAAAGCTTGAGGTCTTAGGGTCCAGCATTCAAAAAAGAAAAAAACCCCTGATACTCAAGAAGAAGACTTAACTCTATGTCTATGGGTTACTCATGGTCACATTTTGCTCACAGACTTTATACTTACAGCTACACCAGGCTCTCCAGGAGGGCCAGGGTCTCCAGGGAATCCCACAGGACCCTGTGAGGACAGAAATGAGATGCATGAAACCCTCAGCTCTGCTGCTGCTGCTGAGGAGACATAATTTCCCAGGATACAGGTAGTCAGGACATGCTGGGTAATTCAGACAGTGATTTAGTCCTGCTGAACCTGCTCACAGCCGTCTGATGGACTTAATGATGATGTCGCAAATCCAGGAGAAAAGAACTCACTGCGGTCCATTACCATGCAGGCATAAAATATAATCTCCTTCAATAAAAAGGCTTTTTAGCTCTTGAGTGTCTTGGAGGATAAAACTGCTGCCTCAAGGCTAAAGAGGGGAAGAAGGGGGTCTTTTCTTTGAAGCAGCACATTTAAACTGGACATCGCTCAGTGCAGAATTATTTTAGACCATTTGTGAGACTTACAGGGTTACCCTTTGGACCGTCATCTCCAGGGGGTCCTCTAGCTCCTGCAGGTCCAGCAGCTCCAGGGGGTCCGGCCTCTCCTTTTTCTCCCCTCTCCCCTTTAGGTCCCTGCAGAGGAGGAGGGGAGTCAGGAGAAGAGGCATCATTACATCAGTACCACAGGGGGCAGATATTCTTTCTACAGATAAAACTAATCTGTGGTCAGAGGCTGAAGAGGTAGAGGAGGAGAAAAGAAAGAAGATCTGAACTGAGCTCAGAGCACAACTTAAAGGACGACAACTTTCAGTGAAAGCTCCTGTGAGAACACGAGTTAGCAAACGGATAGAAATCAATACTGATGCCTTTTTATGAGCTACAAGAGCACACAAGACCATCGGTGACACCTACAGTGATTTCTAATTTGAAACAGCTCCTCAGTGTCTGCAACCAGGTGGGAGTCAGACCAACGTTTGCAGTATGTTTGAAAAACAGCTCATTGAACTTTTTCAGAGCAAAGATTCACAATGAGGAACAGGTTCCAGCATTTCCTCTGATATTTTGACTCTGCAACAAAGCTCCAACATCATGGCGTCTTTTTACCTTTATATTACCACCAACAGTTGGCTAATATTGCTGTCCCAGGGTGTTTTAACAAAGAATTGTAGAGGTACAGGAGTGACACAGCAGGAGTTTCACATGCACTGACAAACACCCTGCCTGCTCTCACAGTGACAGCGTCTTAAACCTGTAACTTCTTTATTATATTTATCCCGAGCGTGAAGCCTTAGAGGACCAGTATAAAAAGACAGCAGAATAAGATATTTGCAAAAATTATATCATTCTTAAAGACAGAACAAAATTAAACAGCAAATACAGGTGCACTTTTTTATTTCACTGGTTAAAAGTTTATATTAAGAGCAGAATAAAGATTTCATCTGAATCTAAATGTTGTTAAAAACACTTTACAAAGAAATGCTCTTTTGGAAGACATTATAATTGCACAATAAAGCAAATCAGTTTTAGATAATGTTGTATGGAAAGAAATGAGCTCTAATGAAGAGTGGGATTATGCAGAACAACAGAGACACACCTTGTGCAATTAAAAAAATGTGAAACTTATCTAATTATTAGAAGGGACCTTTGTCATTTCATGTTGTCTATTTTACCTGATTAAAATTTGTTTACCACACCTGCTTTTATTCCCAGTTGTTGTTATGAGGCTTTCTTTTCAGCTTTTTCTAAATCTATTCATAATTAGGGTAATCCTCTGTAGATGCACCATCACATTTACTAGAGGGTCCCAACAGATAACACGTTCACAACATACCAGCAATAAAAAGTAATGTAAGGAAAATACATCAAGAAACAACCCATGCAGACACACAAGCTAAAAGAAGAATATTCCTACCATGGGGCCACAGTTTGGTCTAATGGTTGAGCTGTGCGTCCCATGTACGGATGATATAATCCTTAAGTGGGCGGACCTATTCAGTTCCAGTATACAGCTGTGTATTTTTCACTTTTTGAATCTTTTTTTTAATCTAAGAATTGAGCTGACTTCTGCTAACTTCTGCATTGCTCTCAAAGTTTTCTGCTTTATGCACTCATATATTCTCTCTGAATTAAAGCATAAAAGCCCAATAATAAAATTAATAAGAATATTATCAAAATTACAAAATAAAGGGGATTATAAGAAAATCTTTTATTCCAGTTGTTGGGCTTAAGTCTTCTGTAACTCTGAAATCTTTACACAAAACATGTTAGATGATAAATTTATAGGAGCACATTTCCTATTTATATCATCCTTAGACCAGATGTTGGGGTGGTTTACAGATCTTATTTTAACCTCTGTGCCTATCTGAAGCTTCTGGATTGGATTCAGCTGATGTGTATTGTTATAATGCAGTCATCCTGCTTTCTGTGCTGAGGCTCTCTTTCCCCCAATGTGATTGTATGAATTAGGACTTGTAAAATATACTGAAATTGTCCTGTGCGTATTTTCTGTGCTCTGGCTGTCAGCTCTCTCTGCTTCTGTCAGTAAACTTGAACAGAGGACAAACAGTGCTGGAGCTTTGTCTGCTTTAAAACATGACTGAGAGTGTGCTTTGACCTTCGCCCACTCCGAAACTGTTTGCTAACATCTGCATCTTATTAGCATTGTTGTAATTAATTGCATTTTTATCACGAGCTGCTAAACACTGTTTATGTTTAATGTCTGATTTAATTTAGAAATACATAATGGATGAGGAGGAAAATTTGCCTTGAGCGATATGAAAATGAAGACACAACATTAAAAACTGAGCTGAGTATTCCACATGATGCTGTTAATATTAAGTACAGTTCAAGACAAGCTGGAGTACATTCATGTATGTGTGAACATTTATATTTAATCTACTTATCCCAAACTAATAAATAAAATCCCAAACAGTGCACTTGCTCTCTCTCTGAAGAAAGCATCTTTTCTGCTCTGATATTCATCTGGCTGTGTTTAAATACTTGATGCTGAGTGGGTAAAACCTCATAGCAGCTGTCACTAACCCTCCAAAACTAAAAGTAACATCAGGAACAACTTGATCACTCGGGTCAAACTCGGCTCTGAATGAACAGTTATATAGTAATAATAATAATAATAATAATAATAATAATAATAATAATAATAATAATAATAATAGTTTTATTTATAAAGTGCTTTCAGTCAAAGTGCTGTCCAGGTACTAAAACTGGTCTGTGCTTTCAGCAATGTGCAGTTTGTATGCAGATGTGTAATCATCTGTTGCTATACTTGAAGTGAGCTCAGCCAATGGTAGTTAGGACTCTTTTCAATCAAACCACAGAATCCACATGCTTTCTTTATGAAATAAAAGTGTTATACGACTGTTTTCTTAAAATAGAAACCTGATAGAGAGGTGTCTACACTGGTCTGCCCTGCTGTGTACCCAACATACTTTGATGCAGTTGCTTGCTTCTTCCTTTTCAGGGTAAATAACAGACAAAGATTATGATCCAAACCCGCTCTGTCTGTAAAATTTCTTGATATAAGATTTGGTGTGAATTGGTCCTGTGTGAATAAAAACTGATAGAATGAATGTTCCAACACAACAGAACACCTCTCATCATCATAAGCAAAGGTTCCTCCTTGTGTTTTTAGAAGATTTAAATTAAAAAAATGATGGAGATGATGATTATATTGCTTGTACTTGTGGACAGGAATCAATCTTTAAATAACAAAAAAGAAACAAAAAAGTAAAGCTGATACACTGAGTTTTCTGAAACTGGGCAGGAGAGTTCTTTGATCTTAGCAGAGGACAAATATTCTTATGAAGTCATATCAAAAAGCTATTTCAGGTGTTAGTCAAACTCTGCTGAAACCTCATTTTGACTGAGGTGCATTAGACATCTTTTCTAACGTTTGCTGCATTTAGCAGTTGCTGAAACCAGTTTCACTTGAAGACCTTTTTTCTTGTCCCTCAATAGCCTCTACTTTTCACTAATCATTGTCCTTTGGTTATTTCTTTACATCACTTTGTGGTAAATACATGTTATCATTTCACTGTACTCAGTGTGAAAATAGGGTAAAAGATGAGTTTAGCTGTTCCTCTGATGGGACTCTTGCAGCACGCTGACTTTGTAAATGTCACTGACTGCAGCAGAGTGATGTGCAGCTAACAGGGGACATTATGAATGCTTGTAATCACTCTGCTCTGCCCCTCCCACTGGAGAGAGGCCATCTCTTCAATCTGCTGCTGAACCTCAATAATGATAAATGAGGCAGCAGCTAATAGAGCCGTCACTGATGTTCGCTAAAAGTTAAAGCTAATCAAAGTGTCATAAATCTCTGTCTGGCCAAAGCACAGCCCAGCTTTTGGATATGGTCAATTAACATGCAAGACAGTGTCTAGGATAAACGCTGTAATATGACAACAACCCAAATACATGGTACTGTTGAGGACTTAAGGGACTTTCCTCATGCTAAAAACCTTACTAGAGCTACTAAAAAATATGGTTCCCATTTACAAGTTGAGCTCAGCAAAGAGTCTGCTGCTGTATATGGATGATGTTTGCTTCAGTGCAGCTGTAATTTTTGTTATCAGGGGCACAAGGTGGACCTCCTTTCTAAAGGGTCTGTAAAGAGGCTCAGTTTGGCAGATCATTTAGAAAATAAGGGTATAACAGAGGGGCCAAGTGAAGAGAATAGACCGTGGTAACACATACAAACAGAGACCAATCACACAAAGACACAAATGTGAAACGCGAACTGAGCTTTACAAACACACACAGCTCTCTTACCCCAACTCCAGGCTCTCCAGCTGGTCCAGGGTTTCCAGCCTCACCTTGTTCACCCTGAAATCAAAGAAATGTCAGTTTGCACACCTAAACCTTCACACGCAGAGTCACCTGCTCCTTTAAAAAGTCTTTACATGCTCATGATGTCAAAACAAAGTGTACCTGTTGTGTGACTAACAATGAGTTCAGAGTGGAAACAGTGTTTAAGTTACTAAGTGTTCATCTTTTATATTTCAGAGTCCCTTTAACAGAGCAGACGTCTACTGAGTGCAGTGTTGTGACTCTTACCTTCTCACCCACAGAGCCCATGGGACCAACACCACCTGGAGGACCTTGAGGACCCTGCAGCAGGAAATGCAAAAGAGGGTAAGTCATTTTCTTATGTAAAACTAATCGGGATTACAGACAAAATAAAACAAACTCAAGGACAGAGCTGCTGTGATTATCTGCTATACTGTTTCAGGGTGATGTGACTGACTCTACATCTTTTCATGTATAGTGCAGCTACAAAGAAAGACATGCTAGGATTTTCTTCACCCTCATTTCTGGTTCCTGTCAAAATGTAATGAGAATTAGAGCAACACTTGCTTCAAAATCCATCCCATGACTCCAGTTTGAACACATGCAGCCTGTGTAATGATGTTATTATGACTGAGCCATACTTACATCAGCTCCACTGGGACCCTGAGGACCTCTGGGGCCGGGGGGACCAGGAGGGCCCTGCAGAGGAAAAGCAGAGCTGTTAGAGTGGATCAAGACAATGTTCGGGGGTTTTCAGAAGGCAGGTGTGTCTCTTACCATGGGGCCCACATCTCCATTCTCTCCCTTCTCACCGGGGGGTCCGGGAAGTCCCTGAAGACAACAGAAATGAATGAACAATCATCACGTAGTAAACATAAGGTGCTTGAATGTGCACTGCTGCTCTTCATTATTTAAAGTGTTTTTGTTGATGAGTGAATTCACAACAGCTGCTTCTGCCTGGGACTCAGTCTGAGATCTAATGCTAAAAAAGTTGTAGTGATACTCTCAAATATTAATCATATCTGTAGGCCACAACACGCATAAATGAATGTGTTAAACATGTCTGCTCCTATTATCTGTTCAATGAAATATTCACTGAATATATCCTGAGCAGGGTCAGAGTCTGTTAACAGATAAATCAGAGACCTGAGACAACCTGTGCAGATGAACAGAAGCATGGAGCTCTGACAGAATCAAAAGCAGTAAAATGAAGTGATACGTGGAAATGGAGGGAGTCTGTCCTTTTAGTGATTATTTCTAATATTCCAGCTGCTCTTTGAAAGATGGTCGAGGTAGGAAAAGAAAGGTTGTCGTGCATTAAAGAGACTAATTTATCAGGAGTTTCTGGGTTAGCTGCTGGAGGTGAGGAACTGAGTAACCTGTCAAATATCTGCACACACACAGAGTCTGTGAAAGGATTTTTAAGATTAAGTTCCACCCATATCAAATAAAGCTCAGACAGATATTTATCTTCCCCAACAGTGTAGATGTGTTGCTTCCGCATGGATATGGATTGACACAAGACTATTACTACAACATTTTGTGCGACCAAAGCAGAGAGGTGAAGCTCCCAGAGGGTGATGGAGAATTTCAGTTGTAAAAATATTTGACTCTCTGATGCATGAAATGTGAAAGATTTTTTACTTAAGTATTTTTATTCTTCTTTGGCCTTGAAAAATAAATGTTTTCAATTTATTTTACTTTCTTAAATATTTGATTTTTCTGAAGGAAAAAATCTTGTCACAGGCTGATATGCAGCTCCACCATTGCCATTAAATTTAGGAGGAAACAACTTTCAAATTGCTGTCCACTGCAGCGACTAGTATGCACCAGAGCGTAAAAGTGAAAATATTTAGAGTGGAGATGTATCTGAGTTTATGAGTTACATACACATGTAAATATAAAAAGCCTTTTTGGAGAACTCCAACATTTACATAATCTTGACACTTTTGGTAACCTATTTTGTTTCCTCAACCTCTGGTGAGTTTACCTCTTAGTTTTGTTCAATACTAAATCCTTTAACAGACTTAAATTGCTCCAATTTCAATAACACTGAAAAAATGGGGCTGTTCCAAGTGTCTGGACCATTAGTTCATCTATCTAATCACCACCTATAATATTTATGAATAATTGCCAAAGTCACTGAGAAGATAACATACAACAGCCCACATTGAAGCAATAATTAATTTAATCCATACTGAATCAGTCTTTGATGTGAGAAAATATTGGACTATAAGGAGAAAACAGTATAGTATAGGCTCCATTGCTTTTTATTTTATTTTATTTTTTTATTCTTGTCACATTTTGGGTCATTGTTACATATTGAAGTTGAACATGCCCATTCTTTTTTCTGTTCCAATATTTGATGGGATAATTTTTCCCTGTGTGGTCATGAGGTTTCATCTTACTGTGATGAGTCTAAATCCAGGTAAACACTCTAACAGCAACAGCTCAGTCATGCATGTTAAAGAGGGAGCACGGTCAGGTTTGATCCCTGACATTTCTGTGACTAATTGCTGTGATTAAACTGCTGTAACCTGCGCTGACTTCTCTCTCTTTCTCTCTCTCTCCTTCTCTCTCTGCCTCTGAATCAGTGTTCAGTGTTTGATTCCACGGAAGAGATCAAAGAAGGACTCGCTCTACATGCGGCAGCCTTAGATACTCAAAGACTTTATCTGATGTTGTAGGTTTGTATGTACTGCTCTCCATCAAAAGATGTGCATGTCACCAGCTTGTGGGTGAATTCGGTGGGTGCTTCAGGTGTGTGTATCTGCATGCTGATTCCTGCTGTGATGAGAAACCTCATCTGAGAAAAGGTCTCCTCTAGTCTGAGATCGTTAGCATTAGCGTTGCTTCTAATTATGCAGAGAGGTAAATGTGCTCGATGAGGAAATGACAACGGGAGCAGGTCGGTCCACACAATTAATGGAATCAAGATGGGGAGTGAATTACTCCCAATTAAAAAACCATTGAATACAATCCTGCAGAGATAGGATGAGAAGCAGTCGGTGTAATTTCATCAACACAATGACCCCAATTTCTGCAGTAACTCTGAGTGTTTTCAGCTCAAGAGGCTGATCGCTAATAAAAAGCATAATTACAAACGAGGTACTACGGATGGGAAGGTCCTACCTCCTTAGATTATTATCATATAGATACATAACATCATTAAGCCAAAGGTTATAGTGTACGTATAGCATGAATTTCTCTGATCAGTCTTGTATCAACTAGATTAGCCTTTGATTACATTTGCTCACTGATCGACGAATCCAAAAGGGTCAGCTATATTTTAACCTGGGTTGTTTCTCTACCCTACGGTCTGTACAACTGCCAGCTAAGTCATTGAACTTTCCGCTGACAGGCTCCAGATTTTACAAAAATTAAGGATTTGGTAAAAAAGGTCATTAATGACATCTGTCTGAGAGAACCCCTGGACATTACACCAAACACTTTTGTAAAGGTATGTTTGTGCTGTAGAGTAACAGCAGCTCTACATATTATTCACTCCCTCAATCACAGTTACACCATTGTCTCCAAGTAAAGCAATGTAATACCATTTTATGAGGGTGACGATACCTTTGATTAAGGGTATTGTTACATTTATCCACCTACATGTAAGACATTTTTGCCCCAGAGTGACAATGTGATGGCTGTGAAACATAACAGCATGATCAGAAACTCCCATGAGCTAATTGCTGGGAGAAGTTTATGTAGACTGTCAGAGGCCTTTCAGGGGAGACATCGGAGGTGTTTCCCTGGAAAGGAAGGATTATTTTATCCAAGCAAGGACTGATCACTGTTTCATGCCTATCGGCTAAATCTATCCTCTGAAACAGGGTATTTCCAATCACTGGATAACTGGATCCTTGGATTGGAAGAGTTTTTTTGCACATATGTACAGAGAGGAATTTTCTGAGCACTGACTGAGTCAGTGTGCAGATTTTATTTTTTACCCAGAGGATGATT
Source organism: Thalassoma bifasciatum (assembly GCA_008086565.1). Classification (NCBI taxonomy): domain Eukaryota; kingdom Metazoa; phylum Chordata; class Actinopteri; order Labriformes; family Labridae; genus Thalassoma; species Thalassoma bifasciatum. The sequence continues at coordinate 186,151 of RPOG01000733.1, read as the reverse complement.
GAGGGAGTATGTTTGCACTGAATGAAGGTTAGTGGTGTAATCTCTGCAGGTCAAAGCCCGGTCATCATTCAATACAAAACACAGATCCAATTAAAGCAGAGATACAGCACAGGTATCTGTGGGAGTGTGTCTGTAGGTGTGTGTGTTTTCACAGGAGCACGGTGAGAGATGAATGTCACAGTGTCATCGCTCCAAACAGTTTAAAAAGGTAATTGAGTGATCCCAATGCTAATGTAGGTCATCACCACAAACTGTTGCAGCTGCTGCAGGGAGAACAAGGGAGGGCTGACTGAGTTTGTTATCTCTATCTGCTTTATGGCAGACTTCTCATTCAACAGCATAAAATATGAGAGATCTAAGCATGGTAGATAAATAACTCTCAAGAGTAAATGTACTTTGTAAAGACGTAGAAAATGATTTCTCCCTCTAGTTTTCATACCTGACAAACTTTTGTCAGCTCAATTTACCTTTTCTTCTCTGTGCGTTACTTTAGAGATCATGCTCCCTATGCAAGGACTAAGGACAGATTATTAAGTTGCTCAACAAAGCACGTCACAGTTCACTGTAGTTTCTTTCATGTGATCTTTCATCTTATGAGCTATGACTTTGAATTGTGACAGAACACTGAACGATCCCAGGATATGCTAGCCCACGAGTCTCCAAGCTGCACTCTGTAGACCAGGAAAAGTACTCTGCCTTTGTTGGCTGCATCTGAAGGACTCCTCGGAATAGTACAGCCTCCGATGCATTGATTGAGTCGATCATGAGCTGCATGTCTCAGAGTGAGAAGCCTCTGAATCAGGACACAACTTCTGACTTCAATCGAGCAATATGTTATTACTAATCTCCAGGGGTATTGTTGCTTCCCTCCAAGTAGGTGGAGTCACCATGTCCATTTTGATATTTTTTCCGTCAGCCACTACACAAACTACGTCTTTAGATATTATTGCCATTAAACAGGGACAGTGGCTTCTAGCTCTGTAGACTCTGACAAGTTCCTCTTTATCTAATGTGACACCTGCAGAATCTTTCACACATAAATGTGGATACCTGGTGAACAGATATGAGTCCACGTAAAGAAGCAGTTCAGTGAATGTGTTAACAGTTCCTCACCTGTAGACCGATGGGACCTGGGGGTCCAGGGAATCCTCGGGGACCTTCATCTCCTTTCTGTCCAAACATTCCCTGCTGACCTCTGGGACCAGGCTCTCCATCAGCTCCCTGAGAAACAACAAACACAAAAAAAATGGTGACACCTTCACACTGACACTGGAGAATCAGCAATCTTTCCCTTGATGCATCTTCCACGCTTTCTTCCTCTTAGTCTCAGGGATAAAAATGTGTGAAGGTCTTTTTAAGAACAGATGTACTCACAGCAGGACCTGGAGCACCAGGAGGGCCTTGGAGACCAGCTGGACCTGGAGGACCCTGACCATCAGAAAGAAAATGTTGTTAAATCAACATTTTACAAATGCATTAATATATTGTTACACCGTAACATAGCCTCATACTTTTGTTCTGAGAACTCTGAGAAACACGTAAGTGTATGAGTAAGTGAAATGAGACAGGATTTGTTACCAACCTGTTCTCCTTTGTCAGCTTTGCTTCCTTTCTGACCTGGCTCTCCAACCTCTCCCTTGGAGAGAAAAACACACACACATGAGCACACACATAGACAGACAGTAAACTAAGCTCCTGTAAATGTCACACCTGATGAGAAACCCTTAAAAACTGTTAGATTAACACAGGCGATGGTTATCTGCAGCTGGAGACCTGACACTCTGTGACAGTGTGCTGCGACATGGATCTAAGAGGTTTTTACTGTTTGGTTCATTTTTTTTTTTACTTTTACAGTGACACACAGTGTTATATTTTCTCATTGTAACACCTGATATCAAACAATCAGTGTGTAATGACTGCAGGAGATGAAACACTCTTCTGTCCTGTCTGTTTCAGAGCTCTGTTATGAAGATGGATGTGAAACAGTGAGGACAGGACACAATGTCTTAAACGTTGCTTTGACACAGATGGTCTGAATGTGAACATTAGGACGGAGACTGATTTGCAGTCTGGTGCAGTCCCAAAATGCTCCCCAGACTGGGCGAGGAGAGCAAGTCCAGTCTGGGCCAACAGGATGGAAGGGGCTGCTGTACTGACCTTGTCACCATCCTCTCCGGGGGGACCTTGAGGTCCAGCAGGGCCGGGTAGACCAACAGGACCCTGGACGCCGTCACGACCAGCAGGACCTGAGGGCCCTTTCTCACCCTGGAGGAGACATTTATACCAATGACATTAGAAAAAAGGTGAAAGTGAGGGTCGATGAAGAGCAGAGAGCAAAGATATTACATTACACAGAGAGAATTTGTATCCTCACTGCAGGAATAAACACTTACAGGTGCTCCTTTCTCTCCTGCAGGACCTGGAGGACCCTGAGGACCAGGTCTACCAGACAGACCGATGGGACCAGCTTGACCAGCAGGACCTCTTTCTCCAGGAGAACCCTGAGAGCCAGAGAAGTAATGAGTGTAGATAAAAAAACAGAAGCCATGTTTTGTTGATTTTTCACATATTTGTTTGTGCCTCCTAAGAGTGTGCTGAACAATGAAAGCTGCCATTAAGACATTAACAAAGCAGGGCCCACTGCTATTAAATCAACACCTACACTCACACCCACACACACATACACGCACACACACACACACAAAGAGGCTTTTAAAACAACCACAGCAGCACACAGTAACAGGTGTCCTTGGTCCTAATGAGGCTGAGCTGCTCCTTAAAAGCAGAGCGTATTATCTGCTGGCGAGGGGGTGGGGGCTGATAACGTGTTTTCGAAGGAGAGAAGGTCCCTCTGAGTATCAGCTCTGTTAATCCATGAACTATGTTGAATGATACTCTGAAGTTTATCTATGTAGCTCTTACTGAAACTCTGTATGGTGCCTGGAGCAAACAGACGCAGCTGAAAGCTCTGAAAATAGTTCTAGTAAAAAATAAATTTTTACTTTTTACCTGTAAAACTTTATATTCACGTTGAGACCCTTTTGTTGCTTTTTGTTGTTGGTCTGAAATATGCATTGTATGTTTTTGAATGTTGTGGTATGTGTAAGCTGTAGTTCAGCCCCTTCTCCTCAGCTGGGACTTTAGCTCTGGTTAATATCTGCTGCTCTAAAGCTACAAAGCTCTACTACCGGGATTCAACCAGTCACAGGTATTATCTGGTAGCATGAGGTGTTCATAAGTGTGCTGATCCAGTAAATGAAGATAAAGTTATTTAAAGGCTGTCTGTTTAAGATGACATATAACCACTGATGACTTTTCTGGCTCTGTGCCTGCAGACCCAGAGATCCTGTGTTTAGCTGCGTGAAACAAGTGTTACTTTATGTTGATGCTATTTTGGGGTGCTTTCTTACTTTAAGACCAGTTGGTTACTCTGAATTTAAGTTTCCATCTATGGAAACAACTTAAAAATCTGTCTTCTCAGAGCATCTCTAGTCATAGCTTATGGTGACATCTCTTTCTTCTGTCCACTTTCTTTTATTCAACTAAATGTCTGTTCTCTCATAAGTTAATCCATTTACAGTAAATTTGTTGGTTTTGTTCTGGCCTTCCAGTTTCTATTGAGTTTACAAGTAAAGCACTAACATGCTTTTACTATACTCAGTAAAGTGGTTTTTCTATGTTCTTCTAGTGCCTTGTATCACTGCATTTTGTGTGAAACAAATAACTGACAACATATCTGTGGCACTGGACCCTGTTAACATGCAGCACTGCCAGGCTGAAAGTGAGCACAGTGCTGACAACACCTTACCTGGGGCTATAAAAGCTACAACAAATGCATGAATATTCAATTTCTTTAAGTGTTTGAAGGTGAATCCAAGGTAAAGTAGGTATTAAGATGATCTGACTGTGGAAAAATGTAAACTTTGCTCAACCAATGGTGGAAGTACTCTCCAGTGTCTGGTGCAGAAGTAAGTGACAAAAATCAAATCAAATGTATTTAGAATTCCAGAGAGGTGAGAAACTTTGTGAAGGTATCACAGGTAAGGATGTACTTACAACAGGGCCAGGAGGACCTTGAGGCCCCTCTCCTCCTTTCAGACCCGCAGGACCCTGAGGAGAAAAAGAAAAATATCACTTGGATGTCTTCCACGAATCTGACCAAGTCAAGTCTAAATATACAAATAGCAGAGAAAGGCTAAAACTGGATGTAAAAGGAAGATGAAATTAATTAAGAAAAACTCAGTATAGAAAAAAAAAGAGACAGATGTCTCTGGGGGATAAAGCAGGAAGATTAGGATCAAGATGGAAACAAATAGGCAACATAAGTTTAGGGTAACAGCACCTGGATTTTTTTGTTTGAACTATGATGCCCTGAAAACCAAGATCAATAGATCTGATGACCCAAGTATGCTCGATAAAAACATGTTTTAAAAAGGTCAGGGAGACAGGTTGGAGGGTACAAAATGATTTAAAATCCACCTGAAGAGTCACAGAGAGGCAGTGAAGGGTGGGTTGTTGGAGGTAAATGTTTTGTTTTTTCCCTTTGAAGATGATCCTCCCGATTTTGAAAGAGAAGTATAACACATACTAATATGACGCAGGGAAAAACACAGGGGTGTGCGACCCTTTCAAATAACCCTGGATAAAAAGGAGATTACTTTAAATGCCTTTGTTGGATAAAACTAGACCGGCTTGCTGAGTTTACCTGCACGTCTACGTTGTTATAACTGTTTGTTATCTCTAACTTTGAATCAGCCTCTAAACTTCCCTTCAACAACTTTATCCTCAGTCTGTCCTTGTGAACCTGTTTGCCACTCCAGCCTAATTCTGCCACAGCAGAAATGTGTTTGAGAGCATTTAACCTCAGAGCAAAACTTGAAGAAATACCTCAGCTATTGACATTTTCACCTGGTTCAACCACCAGCAGGAATTCAAGAGCAGAAAAAAAGAAAGCTAGAGGAAGAAAATCCAACAGGAAAGTTCTGAAACTTGAGCTATATCAAAAGGATCTAATTTTCTTTATGAGCATGCTCTTGAACGATTTCTGGGAATGATTTCTACACATATAGAAACATAAACTGTGAGCATATATGAATGTGTGTGTCTGTGTGTGCATGTGCGTGTGTATGCATGTGTGTGTAGAGTTTTATTTGGCCCTGTGAGGCTCTATTTACACATGCAGGGTGTTTATTATATGTCACATATAAGTTTGCCTTCCTCTGTGTTTGTCAATGCCTGAAACGTGTGTGTGCATGTGTGTGTATTTGTGTGTGCAGCTCCCTAGTGGGCTACAAAAGAGCACATGGCAGTGTGGGTAATGAGTCTCTGCTGGCTCCGGCTGTGTGTTGGAGTAAATTACAACGACAGAAAACAATCTGCGGGGCTGCCGGCCTGCCTGCAGAGTCTCACTGACCTTGAGGATGCAGACAGCACAACACTTCCCCTCCCTGCAGCGTGTCCGCTCACAGACACCGCAAACTAATCGGCAACATTTCTCACTTAATAATTTATTGAGTAAATAATGCAAACTGAGGAAAACAAATAGCACTGCTGCCTCCTGAAAACTGCTGAAATATCAAAACGTGTCATCAGGTCCTTGAGTTAAACTTCTTTCAAATGAATCTCTGGCCAGCATTTGTTCTGTTATAGAGGCCCATGATGCATTGTAGTGGTTAAAAAAGTGGTGTGGGTGGCGGAACAGCGATGCAGAGGCACGCCTGTTCATTTGTAAGGTGTCGCTTTGGATTTCCTCTGCAGCCGATTGATTGGTGGGAGTGAATTCAGGGCTGGTGTCTCTAATGAAGCGAATAGCTGCAGATAGACGTCGCTTCATTTGTTCTGGAGCAAAGTTCTGTCACTTTCTACTAACAGACAAGCAGAAGAACACAATGATGAATGGGTGCAGGTGCTCTTACCGCCGCTCCAGGTAGACCTCGTTCTCCAGGGAAGCCTCTCAAGCCAGGGGGACCGTCTTTACCTGGGGGACCTTGTGGTCCGGGGTCTCCCTGTAAACAAAAAAACATCATTAGGGTTTAAGATTAGTTTTTCATAACGCAATGTGCTACATCAATATATTATCATTCAGAAAATATTATATATACACATTATATATATCATTTAGCAACATGGACTTTATTTAGATGTTGCTAAAGGACCAGGAAGCAAACCTCACCAAGCCTCACTCCATCGGAAAAAGCTAATTTGATGTATTGGTCACAGCCTGCGCTACAACTATGTCTATACAATAATAATGAGGTTGTAAAAATTGTAAAATCCTGTTTCTTGAGGGATTTTCAAAGTCAATAAAGGTAGGGTCTGCAGGAATTTTTGTTACTGTTTGTAAAGACAACATTTTAACTGGGCTCCTCATTCTTGGCTCAGTGCCAGTAGTTGGAGCTTAGTAGCAGTTGCGATTTAAAGATTGACTATATTCAAAAAAGCATACATGTTTCTCTCAGTTATATTTATGCAGTAGCTAACCTAACATCTCCATACCACTGTCAGGGCTACAGCTGAGCAAGAACACAGCGAGATTCACTGACAGGAGGCCAGAAGAATATATCTATATAACCAATTAGTTTCTGAGAGCAGAGGTTAGTAGAGTCCAAACCATCACACACTAATGATGTGTGACGACCCCACCATCAGGACACAGGGCATCTCTGTCTGACTCTCCTGTTTGAGTTTTGGAGGGTTATTGCGTCCTGATTGTAGGGTCATCAATTGGATGAGCTGCTCCTTCAATCAGTTTGCCCTGCCTTAATAGCATCCTCATTTCCTCCTCCTCTCTTTGACACTATGGTTCCTCTGAGACTGCGCGGAGCATGTCAGGCCTGCAAGTGACTGGTCTCTGCTGTATTGTTTGACACTCTAATCGCTGATGACATCTTACTTTTACCCTTGTTTGTCAAAAAAAAAGGAGATCATTGTGCAAGTTAATTGTGTTTGCCCTCTGTTTTGTTATAGATAAGGGAGATAAAATGGGCTTAAATTTGCAAAGTCTTGCATTGAAAAAAATCAAAAAGGCCCTTCACTTTTTCGGTCTCTCTTTTTATTGATTTATCTAAAGGTGTGTCATCCACATTCATGACTTCCCCTGTAACTTTGAGGAGCTGGGAAGAAACTGGGTAGTGTCAGTTTCAGTTCAAGATGCAGAGCGCATGACAGCAAAATGTCATATTTAAGAGCTGCAATGCACTCAAACCTCAGAAATGACCATCCTACTTAGAGATGCTTTACCGCCTCCTCCTCCTCCATCACCTCCTCCACCTCCTCCTCCTCTGAGCCCCCTTGTAACACAAAGCACTCAGGTATGTTTCTGCATTTATGTTTTCCATTCAAATGCATGGCTTACATCTCAGTCATAGACAGCTCTACACACTGAAAACCATGAAGACTGAAAAGCATCTGACATGTCAATATAGACAACACTAATGGCCCTGCACATCCCACCAGGAGCAGGAGTGTACTTGTTTTGTAGCCGACATCCATCTTAATGGGCCATTAGCTGCAATTAGCTGGAAGCTTGTATGTTTCTGTAGATTCATTAGCAGTGACACCGCATAGTCAATACATAATTCTCAGCTCTAATCAAGTCATACAACCTGCCAAAGCATGAAATACAAACATTTTAGTCCTCTGGGTTAAGACTTTATGAAGGTGATGTGCTTTTTTTTAACAGCCAAAAGAAAAAAAAACCAAGACTGACTGTATTAAATAAATGCAAGAGTACATATCTTTTTGGGGGAAGGGGGAGGACAAACAGAGTAAAAATCTGTAGTTTGTGCAGCTGATGGCATGTTCTCACACCTGAAGCGTGTCACCACCTATAGATTTTTCTTCAAGTATACTGGAAAGAGATTCCAGACACAAATCTTGTCAGCACTGCTTCATTTTCACCCCACATCTCTAAAACAAGTGCAGAGCCTACAGACAAAGTTACTTTTTGGCTTGTACTCTTTCTTCAGTGTTGGCAGCCTGACTTTATCTGCAAACAGGGCAAGCACAGAGGAGTGGGCTTGAGAGGCATAAGAGGATTTGGACTATGCTGCCAAGACCTCCACAAAGTGTCCCTGCATACTGATGAACAGGCCTGAGCGGGGAGAGAGGGACTGTGAGTGGCGGAGGGTCTGGAGCTGGTGGACTTGATTAAACTGTCTGTTTGGGGAAGAAGGGGAGAAAATGAAAACACGAGACATAGTTTGGGGCTGAAGGGGCGCTGAGGAGGAGGATTGGGGGGCAGGAGATTCTGAGTGGTCCTTGGAGCTGGGGGGTTGTTTCAGAGCAGCACATACTTCTACAAAATGGCTGCTGTCTGCTCCTAATGGGAGCTGGATTGCCATCCAGGGGGTGAAAGGATGGAATTCAGGGCCACAAGTCTCTCACACTGTATCCTGTGAAACTCTGGGAGTGATGCAGGACTTTAGTGTTTCTCTGTGAATTCATTGCTATAGATTTTTCTGCTTTCCCACAGTTTTTTATTCAAGCCATCCAGGAGTCTATTGAGCTTTGCATGCCCTCCAGAAATAAACTGCTTGTGAATGCAGTGGGCTCAAAGTGCAAAATCAAATCATGTACGGTAATTGCAACGGCATGAGTTCCATTTGCAGCTTTTTTACTGCTGATCTCTCAATAAACCTCCAAGCCTTTCTCTCTGAGTGTTACTCACTAACGTCTAATGCAGCCCATAAGAGCGTCCCAATAATTGTTGAACACATTATGTATGTCTCCGATCTAGAAGAGGAGATCATGTGATAATGTGACCTGGGAGTAAATTTAGACAAATCTGACTCCTTTTCCTCCTTTAATTTCAGCAAACTGGACACGTACCTTCGCTCCCTCTTTGCCAGCTCCGCCTGGAAGACCCTGCTCTCCGGGAGGACCAGGGGGTCCAGGGTGGCCTCTCTCACCAACAGGACCAGTCTCTCCAGTCGGTCCCTAAGATGCAATACAGGTTAGAGATCTTAGACTGAAGATTTAAGCCATATGAGAATAAACCTCCAGCAAGAGACTCTCCTGGTATATTGTTTGTATCATTAAAATCATAGTATGAAATATTTATGGTTATTTTACACTTTTGGGATCAGAAACTTCACCTTTTGTGTTTACCTCTGAGTCATTATTTTAAATATTTGTGGACTTTGTACATTGTTTTTTATGCAGTTGAGAAATTGTAGAAACACTTTGTTTGTTGTGATTTATTCCAAACAAAATCGCAATACCAAAACACAACTTAGTTCAAAGAAAACTTTTGAAATGTAGAAACATTTGGGGATATAAGACATTTTAAAGCATGTCTAAAAATAATATAACAGAATGAAAATGCAAATTTGGCACTGGTTCTTGAATGTCTCAATAACCTTGAAGTTCAAGTCAGAATAAATCAGACAATTGAATAAGTCCATGCAATACATTTATCTGTTTGATTGATCAAAAGAGAGTTTTCTGTTCGTACACTCTTTCTAAGTCTGTATTGAAGATAACACCCTGAAGAAGGCACATTTAAAACTTTAATCTGTAATATTTATTTTAATGAGATACTTAATAAAACATTTCTCTTACCTGGGGCCCGACCACACCTCCTGGACCTGGCGGACCAGTTTTACCTTGGAAACCCTGAAAAACAGATTACAAAGCTTTCTTCAGACAGTTGATAGCAAGACAAAACAAACAGATAATAACTTAAACTAAATGGAAGGACAAAATAAAACAAAGGTAAGCTCTGTCCTTGGTTTTTCTGAATCAATTTCTGATAGATATATACATCCTACAGAAAGTATGTTTAATGTTCATAACGAAGGGAAAAGATAGAGGAATAACATGAGAAAAAGATAAAGTTAAAAACAATATTTACGTAGTAGATCTGACTGAATTAATACAAAATAAGAAACAATGCCTCAATGACAGTTCAACAGCAAAGACCATTAACTTTTTTCTTCATTCCCAGTATTCAGACCACCAGAGGGAAAACCAGTTATTGATGCACGTTGGATGGAATGGAATGTTTTCAGCCCACAAGGTCTGACAGATTGACCTCAGTCTGGTAGAAATACATCAGACTTCTGCATGGTATTCCTCTGGTTCTGCAGAAGCTAATCTGAAAGTTTTAACACATTAGTCATGACTTCCTGTGTCACTGGTATCACCACCCCAGTGGGTTTGAAATTTGCATGATGCTTTGATGGAACAAATCCCTCCTTTCTTATATTCAAAACACACTATTTTGATAGTTTAATTATTAAAAATGAAAACCAAAAAGGAAAATGATCTTTGTTTCCTGGATAAAAACAATAAAACAGAGACAGACGCTATCCATTGAGAGTTAGCACACGTGTTCTTGGGAGAAGTTCAGACCAATTAATAGTAGTAAACTTTGTGCATAAGTTAACATCCTCAGTGTGTATTTGATTTGCATTTAACTTTTCCCTACGGACACACTTAAGCAGATTCAAACTGCAGAAGAGGACAGACTTAAAACATCTGAGTCCAACTATGTTGCATAAATCAGATGAACTTCAGTCTGCAAGGAGGGGAACAATCAGATTTGCATAGGCTTAGATCCTCCTCTAATTACTCTGTGCTCCCAAATATGAGCTGATGGTGAGGCTTAGAAGACAGTTATTTATTCGTATTCAAGCTGAGGAGATGTCTGTTTTGTATGAGGCATGTAAACATTAAAAAGTGCTTTATTAATAAGAATTGATCAGCACTGGAGCAAAAAGACAGCTGTGCACAATTGCCATCATGTTACATTTGTGACTTAATCATCCAAAACCCCTGAACCTGCACATTGGTTAAAGTGTATATCCATTCACAATTTTAAAACAGGATTTAAGGACTGTGATCTGAGCTGCTGTTAGATGTAATGTGCTTGTTTCTTTGATCACGAGTCCCAGAGTAAGAAGGAGTTAGAATCTTTAATCCAGCTTCATGATGTTGTCAAAAGTGAAACTGGTGTGACTAGGACCACTGAAAAAGGTTTTTTGGAAATGTTTTAGCTACTACTACTAAAATATGCACCCGATTGGAAACATGAGATTTAAGTGGGATGAGAAGCGGAACAATTGATTCAAGTGTCTGAACTCCTGAGTTGGGCTCAGACCCAAATTTAGACTTAACTTGGAAAAACCTGATCCTGACAGAAATGTTTTGTCAGAGAACCAATTACTTTATATTGTGATTTGATATATTATTTCAAAGAAACCCTCAGGCAGTGCTCTTGCCCTGGCTTTCAGACACACAGGCTCAAATCTTTATTTGCATTTCCTGAAGTGCGGCTCACGTATTCTGGGCTGAGCATCATTTTATAGCTGTGATCTATTTCGCATATTGGAAGCTTGTGGAGCCTGTTCATCAGCTTATAAATCTCCAGCAATAAACACCTTAATGAAGACTCCATCGCTGTCCCTCAAAAAGCAGTGAGGGTAGGGGAGCACTCTTGTGTGGTGTGTTACGTTATCTACAGGAACGAGGCAGGCGGAGAGGGAAGCCTTAACGATACAGGCGATGATCTGTCAAGCTCTTAGAGGAATTTATTGCCCTCCGAGCCTCGTCAAACTATCGTGCACCCATGCATACCAAGTACAGAGGGAATGAAGTCCAGAGCTGAGGAAAGCAAAGATGTGATCAAGCCAAACTTTGCTGTTTTTTTAATTGTCAGATAAATCTTTTCTCCTCCGAGATATAACACCCATGCATCACTGCTTGGATGCACCTCCAGTGCAGATTTAGTGAAGACATTTCTTATTAGGCTCATGGTAAATAAAACAAACCATTGTTCCATGCTGCTGCAACAGATTCTATGTTTACAGGTTTAGTTCTACCTCAGCTGGTATTGTTTGATATTTCTAAAGCAGGCGACACAAGCACATCTTCCAGCAGGGGGACAATCTATGTGTCCTTCCTGCAGGTGTTTGTTCAGTGAAAACAAAATAAAAACTGAAGCAGACGTTTGAAGGGATGAATCTGGATTAACCTGGTGTCCATTGCTGTGAGACAGCGGCCTGAGCCGTCCTGATTTATTCATATGGAGGGCAACATAGCTGTGTTTTATTTATCCATATGTATGTGTCTGTGTATGTGTGTGTGAGAGGAAGAGAGAGAGAGAGAGAGAGAGAGAGAGAGAGAGAGATTATCCATTATCTATAGGGGCTTTGTCTTCAAATTTTTTTCTTTAAGAGAAACTTCTGCCCTCTTGGCATTCGACTGATATGTTGTATCACTGATTGTAATCCTCCGCATAAAGAGCAGCAAAGATAAGACAAGGGACAGGAGAGGAGGATAAGGAGAAAGAGGAAGAGTAGAAGGGGGAGGGGGGAAGATTCAATTGTCGTGCAGCTCACTGATAGGAAATGTTAGATTTGTCTTGTGATCAAGAAAAACCAACCCATAAATGCCCTGCTGTCAATATAATTTGATTCAGGATTAAAAAAAAGCATCCAGATCTGCTGCTCCTTTACCAGCAAATTCATCATGTCCCCTAATAAATACTGGTATGTTTTTATTTTTAGTATCCAGCTTTCTCACTCATACTAACAGTAACGTCAGGAGCATCTTAACCAAACACATTGAATCAATCAACCTGAGGAAAAGCTGTCCAATACATTTACAGTTCCTGCAAATAGTGAAACGATCTGTCTGCATCATCTCCAAAGTGTGGGGACTCTGTTCTGAATAACCACTCACTCACCATACATTATCCTCTGTCCCCGACACTTGACACAAACAAAGGTTAAGCCAAGAATATGAGCTATGGAGTTGAGCATGGGTTGGATAGATAAAAAGCTGTCTTTTAGTTAAAAGAAGATTTTATTCAAGCCAATTTATATACTCATGTCCTGGTAACTGGTATAAATTAGTTTTTTGTTTGTCTCTTTCAAGTTTCCTGCCTGATATCAGACCTCAGAAAGCCCAGTCTTAAAGGACTTGAAAAATTGTGAGTAACTTGTCTTTTAAGCACCGTATATTTGTATAACCTTGTTGTATATTGCATCTACATATTTTCCTCTTTTTTTGTCAATTTTTTGGGGGATTTTTTTTTTTTATTCCTTTAAATGGTGCAGTAAAAAGTTAAATTATTCCACGACTCCCCAGAGCTTGTGGAGGAAACTGAACAAAGCTCTTAGTGATTTTTTTACAAGTGCTTTTCAAATTACTGTAACTCCTCCACCATTTAGTCTAGCGAGAAAATTCAAACTGTTCCTTGAAAAAGGACCATTTGGGCTGGCGAATTAAAAGCAAGCGTTTCCTGAGAAAAGACAGGATAAGCTTTCCAGGCATGACTTTTAAATCATTCAAGGCCAAAACAAAAACAAAAAAAAGTCCAGGTGGCCTGTTGTTGACTCAGGAGTTAAAGCGCTGAGGAAATAAAAACATGCAACTCCTGCAGTATAAAGTTTTGTCAAGGATCCCTCAGTTTGTCACTAACCCTCATTGTGAGAAACTGGCGTGAAATTTGAGTTCTGTGTTTGGGGTGTGATGATGCTGTTGAGGTAATAATTTAGCTGTTTTTTCATGTCTTGACAGTCAGGATGAAACAAAATGTTGTGATATTCTATAAATTTAAGTGAATCCAGGACAAGATAAAAAAAGAAACACATTCTCTTAAAAGCCACACATCATCTTTGACCCTCACCGTCTCTCCACGCTGACCAGGGTGTCCAGGCAGTCCATCTTTTCCAGGAGGTCCCTGTTAAGAAGAAATAAACACACACTTAGTCTGTCCGACAGCACAGTTAGTCGTTTTGGAGTCTAATTCTGACATGACTCCTGCGACCCTTCATCTGTAATTACTGTGTTTTCATCTCATCCTCTACTGCTGTAGTACTGTGCAAATGCTCTGCCGACGTAACTGCAGAACTTTCTGATAGGTTGCTGTATTTAGACCTCAGGAACTCTAATGGATATATAAAAGGTTGTATGTTTTTGGTGAGAAGAGAAGCATCTGTGTGTGAGGGCAGAGAGCCAGCAATGAAGCTGAATCAATAGGTGGAAATTACCACTTGTCTCCCGCCTGGGCTAAAGAGAGAGAAAATGGGTTCTGCTTCGATAACAGTTAGACTAATGATCCCTAAAAAGAATTAGGGATATTTCTGTGTATTACTGCACCCCATGAACTCCTCCAATTCGGTCAATTCTGACTCCTAATGTTTGCAAACTGGACTAATTTGCTATTCAGACACCAAGTGGAAGAAAAGGCGAAAATAGACAGAGGAGCTCTGTAGACTGAAAAACAGGTCTACTGCGCATCAGAAACAAGTAAAGAAACACTTACAGGGGGGCCCTTTGGTCCTGGGAAACCCACTGGTCCCTGAGGTCCTTGAGGGCCCTGCAGCACACAAACAGGCAGAGTGTAAGGGTGATGTATGAAAAAGAAAACAGCAAACTGCATATGGAATTAAATAAGTAAATATGTTATAACAAAACACTTAGAATAACATGGAGGATGTCATGTGTGTGTACAGCTACTTTAAGAGCAGCTTAAACAGCAAGATACATTTGAATGTATCAAATCAGGACCATGACAATCCATTAGAACATGGAAATGCTCTCCAAGCATCATTATTAGTTTAGCTCATCTGATCAGGGTCTGTTTTTCAGCCCTGTTTTTTCCTGTGGAGAGGGTGACTGTATGATGATAAAGGGGAAATGATTCAGTAGGTCAAACAGGCTTAACCTTTAAAAGTGGCATATTTGAATGGACAGAAACACTTCAAAAGATAGATTCAGATTGAGTTGGTGAACTGATGAGTGAATTAAAATACATGTAAAAGATTATTGAGATTTTACTCTAGGCTGTCATAGTGAGGTTTTGAAGGGAACCTTTAATTTTAAAAAAAGTTTTCATTTGAGTGTCTGGACAACTCTGAGTTATCATATTTTATACTAACACATCACTCTCCTACTGTGCGGACTAAATGATAGGAATAATCCAGAGAATACAAAGACAAAGGGTTTTTGTGTCCCAAATGCTGAAGTGCATGCAATAAAAATTTGGCAAAAGTGCATATAAAGACTAATATCTAAAAAACACCCAGTAGACATAGTTCGGAGGCTGGAAAAATGAAGCTAATACAGAAACTCTTCAAACATGCATTTTTTTATAGCAGGGGGCGACTCCACTGGTTTGAAAAGTTTCTTCTTTTCAAATGATTTGTTCCCTAAACATTTTTCTAATGAGTACACAGTCTTCATCTCTGGTTTCAAGCCCTCTCCAACACAACATGATGCTCATTTAGTAATGAAGGTCCCGTTTACACAGTCACACAGACCAGGAAGTCAGGGAGGAATCAGGGATGGGATCCTGAGATTGACAAGTTGTCATAATGGGGGACTGAAAATGTTAAGTTTATAATTCAGATGTGCCGTACAGAGAGATTACTGGTAGCTGAAGCTCAAATTAGTATCTTTAGTTTATAAGATGATAGATGGTGTCACTTAGATGTAAATGCATGCTTGTTTCTGTTCATGGAGGGAACTCTGAGACCTGTGAAAGGATAGAAATTAGACTGATGCATGCAGCACATTAGCTGCAGATATCCCTCTGAAAGTTGTGTTGAAGTTTGTGTCAAAGAGCTATGTTGACACAGTGAAAGCATTTAAATGCAGAGTTCCTGTCCAGGATAATACTGAGTCAGTTAGAGGGATTAAAAGAGATTAAATTTAATTCACACATCAAATATCAAAGATGGGTGTTTAATCTTTTTCTCTCTAATGTTTCTGTGTTTTTAAAGCTGACTGATCAATGATCTTTAAATCAGTATCGGCTTCACTGAGTGTCAGGATGGATTAAAATTTCTTTTTATCCTGCAGGTTTTAATATTTCTAAAGTAACATCAACTACAGACACTGCTGAGGAAAACAGTCTATCACCCGAGAGACTTTTACAGCTTTAGTGAGAACTATTTCTAAATGTGAGTTTTATTGAGCAGTAATGACTTTAATACGATAACTGACTGTGGATATGAAGAAAGGATGTCAGACACTATCCTTGAGAGGACAGGAAGTTTTCTTTGTGGTTCGTCACCACACTTAGCTCTAATAAAGTCACTGTCTCCTCCTGTAGTGATGATGTAAACTGAGTTCAATGTCTTTGCTTATTTCTTGAATTCGACTGCACCAAAACAAAGCTAAAACTGCAAAACAATCTTAAATTGATGGTTAGATAAGGAGGCTCTGCTGGGAGATTTTCATTGGGTAGAGAATACAGAGATTGTATCCACTGGCTCTCAAGGACAAACTCAGTACAAAAAGAAGAAGAGGAAGAAGAAGAAGAAGAAATCAAAGATTAACAAAATTAGGACAATTTTCTTAACTGTTTGTGGCAATAAATGAAACACTTTAGAAAAAGCACTGGCTGTTCAGCTTTCTACAAACCAATGGAATAAATCAAGGTACTTTTAAAATGAGGGCTGCTGATTGACATTTTTGCATGTGTCGCCCTGAGTGGTTAGTTCTACAGACACATTAAAAACATCTGACACTTTACAGTCTGTGGACAGAAATCTCCCTCTCTAATTTATTTACTTTTTAAATATGATGCAAGTTTCACAATTTTCATTCACCCAAAAGCTGCGTAAGTTTCTTGAACTGATTGCATTTAAAGAGCAAATATTAGAAGCAGGATTGTGCCAGGATGTAGATCGAATGTGTATTAGAAAGGGGGAATTCTCACTTTTAATTTGGTGCAACGCATGTTTCAATTGGTCAAAAAATGAAGGAAGTCCTACTGAATTAACACTGACTACCTGTAGGTCCTTTTAAAGCAGCTCTGTAAAAAGACAGACTGGGAATGTGCTGATTTTGCAACAGAAAGTCTGAGAAAAAGATGAACAATGACCTTTAAATTGAAGTGCTTCACAAACAAATCAGATCATGTTAGCTTGAGCTAAAGCTAAAAATACATCCATTCAGAGTCAATGTCAGAAGACACAACCCTGTGAGTGACTGATAAGTTTTGAAGTAAAGCTATAATCATTTCTTTTTCTCATGTTTTTTAGGCTCATAGTGCTCTGGACTTACTCTCTCTCCTGGCGGGCCTGGAGGTCCATCGTTTCCTGACGTTCCCTGTGACAAGAAAACCATCAGCAGTTAAGTTTTAAACTCAACCTTACAGATTTAACAGCCATCAAAAAAGGAGAAGCACAACACAGAAGGCATAAAAGTTAGACAGGTTTTTTTCTGTGATCCATCTGATCTGTTTACCTTTGGACCTGGTTTCCCTGTTGGACCTCTGGCACCTCGAGCTCCACGAGGACCCTGTGGAAAGACAGAATTCGAACAATCAAAACAGAAAGTCTCATAAAATGTGACTAAAGCTAGGGACATCATTTTTTTAGCTTCCAAAAACTGCAGCACCACACTGAACAAGATGATAACTGGGTTGAGTGAACATACCGTGGGTCCCCTCTGTCCTCTGGGTCCAGATTTTCCTGCAATGCCCTGTTGCAGAAACAAAAAGTAATCATTACAGCCATTTCCTGGGACATTTCACAATGAATCCTCTTCTGATGAACAAAGTCTCTTCTGCAGAGACTCAGAGTGAGCTTCAGACTCTTTTATTTATGGTGCAGTGCTTCCTCTCTCAGGCTGGACAGCTGAAGAGAGGCTGGAAATGTGAGGGATGAAGGGGCAAAGGTTCAAGGCCAGAAGTCAAACCCTTGAGGCTGGATGTGTGGCTACATGACTTAACTGCTGAGCCAAACCAGCAGCTTAAATATCTGTTTTCTCCTGTATCACATCTTTTCTTCTGCAGTCTCTAGAGAACTCAAGAATGTAGTTAAAAAAACTGCTCTGTAACAGTAACTTTATGTTATTTTCTTATACTCGGATGCTGTTCTTCTGAATTGATCTGTTTTCTTCAAAATGGGAACAATCAAATATCTTACATTTTCAATATATATTCAATTTATATTCATTCAAACAAATGTTTTCCATCATTACCTCCAAAATTAAACCATGACGCTCTCTGAACCTTCCCCTGTTCTTTTCTCTGATTCTTTCTCTCTCTTTATTTTATTTTCAAAAAAGGGTTGAGCCTCTGAATTAGAACACGTCTTTTGTTCTTTCTCAAACATCGATTGTCCTGTTGTTATTTTCTGTGCCAACTCACCGTACAGATGTCTCTGTGAAAAGAATCAATTTTCCTTTGTGCAGGGATAAGATGGTGTGATGGTTTTCATACACAAACAGTATGTGGATACGGTGAGCGTCTGTGTGTTTTTGTTTTTATTTGTATGTGTGTCTTTTATGTGTGTGTTTTCTCACCCTGGCTCCTTTCTCTCCATTGGCTCCAGGGAACCCTGGGAAACCGCTTGAGCCCTGTCAAGAAGTAAGAGAGAGAGAGAGAGAGAGAGAGAGAGAGAGAGAGAGAGAGAGAGAGAGAGAGAGAGAGAGAGAGAGAGACCATGTGAGGAAGTGCTGGAGACTGCGAAGGTCAGAACGTAGATATTTATCATCCCAGTTGTTTGAAACCAACTGGAGTTACACATATGTTTGACTTTCACAGATTCAATACCTTTAGCCTAAAGTGAAAAACCATGAATTCATCTCAAATACTCTCATTACTTAAATGTAGTGCTTGCTGGTATTTTTTGACATAAGGTTTGTTAATCAGAAGGGTTAACCAACACTCTCTAGCACTGTGAATGTTTTGAATTGTAAAACAAAAAAGAAAGTTCATTGACAGGTACTATTTTCTGTTCAAGCAATCTAACATTTAAGTAAAAAAAAAAAAATAGAGTGTTTTTTCTATATCTTGTAAATGAACCAAACAGGTAGTGTGTTGGAATAGACATTCAGACACATGTTAACTAAAGTCACTTTGGGGTATCAAAAAGGAGCAGCAGCCTAAAATCAAAGTGTGTATCTGTAAGACCCCAAAATGTTGAGGTAATCAGCTGTGACTGAGAGTGGAGCAGAGAGACACACAGCTGGTGAAAGAAGGGTGACTTAGGCTGCGAACAACCAAAATCTGTCTCTTTCTTGCACATTAAGTGTAGATGTGTTTGTCAGGTCTTATGAACATTTGCGCATCTGTTTGAGAATCTTTCCTTACCAGTGCTTGAGTCTCTTTATTTCAATCCACCACTACTGCTCACTTTCTTTCTCTCTCTTGTTCTAACACAACAGCTTTGGGATAAAGGTATAAATGTAAAACTGATTTTTTTTCATTAGTTTTGGTGCTTTAAAACATAATTACTGTCAAGAAACAGAGATGCAGTGGCTGTGCTGTTTTAATGCTCTATATTGAAAAGCTTCAAAGTTCTGAAATGTTGATATCCTCATAGCCTTGAGATATAGTCAATTCCCAATCCAGATTACTTAAATCATGCTCATCTGAAATCTGGATGTAACTAATGATCCTAATGTGAGAGTATTATTTACGTGAGCATCCCTTTAGTATCCATTTGATCTGCTATAGTCAATCGGCAAGTCGAAGCTGGGTTTTGTGGTTCCCGAATAGTGACTTGAGTTTAACACACACAATTGCAATCACAGAACACAAAGCACAAAAACAGGCGGATGTTTTTTTCAGTCAAACTCTGTAAATGGAGGGATAAAAATCAGCTTACCCATCCAGCAGCACCTCATCAAACGATGCATTCAGGACAATCAATAAAAGTAATCAATAACACTTCCTGACTTCCTCTACACACTACTATAACACATTCAATAAACCATCAGACTTTCACTTAATTCTAAAAGTGATCATTGTTTGATTTTTGAGATGTCAAGATTTGGAATGTAAAGATTGTTTTGTTAACTGTCACTTTTAAAACGGTCTTTATCAGTGCTGTGTGTAAAATATGTTAAGCATTATTAATCAGCTCCACAGCCGTCTCCTCCCTCCACAAAAACACAGGTAACATTTATCTGCTTTGACTGTCACACATCAGTGAATCTGCACAGAGATGGTTTATCTCACCAGATGAGTGTTTTCAACATGAACAGTTCTTAATTATTCCTCCTTTACATGAACACAACAATGATTCAGACATTCTTATTCCCTTACAGGTGATACCAGGGATAACTGAGATGGATTTTACTCACCTTAGGTCCTTGTCTTCCAGGATAACCTGGTAATCCTGGAACACCAAGTTTACCCTGAGAGACAGTAAAGACACCAGCGGTTAGCTCAGTGATGTAACATATTGTACACCAGTTCAAAAAGGCAGAACAGGGTCTTTATTATCACCTTTTCTCCTGCAGGTCCAAGTGGACCGGACTCTCCATTAGGACCAGCTCTGCCTTTAGGACCCTCAGGACCATCCTCTCCTCTGGGCCCCAGCATTCCAGACTCACCCTAGAAACAGACAATAAGTATTATTACATCATTATATGAAGTAGAAATATGAAGCTTGGAAAATGGATGATTTAACTTTGTTTAAAAAATAATTTACAACCAGTCATGATTGTGAAAAAAAGTCAGAATGACAAATGAAGGCAACAAGTCCTTAGGGCAAAAATAATTGAAAAGGATGAGAAACTAACCCATAATGATGGTAGTTTATAGTAGTGACAAATAAGCATGACTTGTGTGAGAAAAAGCATAATTACTGTGGAAAAGGCAGAAAATACCATGATTTAAGTTGAACTATTGAACAAAGACATGGATGTCAGGTTCAATTTATCCAGAATTCAGTTTATTTGTGGCAGAAAGTATTATTTTGACATTTTGCCTTGTTTTGTCATTTTTTTATACGATCAAAATGTTTATCTCGTGATCTTGACTCTGCATATCACAATTTGGACACTTCACCTTGTTATGATTTAGTATCTTCAATATTGAAATTTCTACTTAAATAAACTCATAAACTGCTTGCAAATTGTTCAAGTCCTTCTTAATCTTTGCAGAAATGGTCTTAGTACAACAAAGACTGAACATGTATGTGTGCAAAACAGATAATGAACACAGATGCTTCTCACCCGGTCTCCCTTGATTCCCATATCTCCCTTGAAACCTGGGAAACCGTCCTCGCCCTGAAATGAAATAAAAAAGAAAGAAGTTATAACGTCTGACAGTAAATGTTTGCTAAATTCATTATGCTGCTGTTTGAGGCGTTTGTTTGTTTTCCGCTGAGAAACCCCAAAACTGGCTTTTCCTTTTGCTACACAAGAGATCTTATTAAGTATCCAGACATTTTGTTTTCATTGAATATGTGTAATACTCTGCCTGCTAATGTTCACTGTGGGGATCACAGGATTGATGCTGCCACCTGCTGGCCATACATAGGAACAGCAGGCAATAAAATGTGCATATTTTCTACACTAAGCTCCTACACCCACTGATTATTCTAAATCAAATGAAAAACAGTTTTTGTGAGGTACAGAATATTTTCTGGCTCCAGTAAAAAGAAGAGCGAGGATGCCGAGAGGCCAAACCTCCCTCTATCTCTCTTTTCACACCTCCTCTCTGTAGTCTGTCACCTGTCCATGTTCCCCCCTCACTGATGCATTATGCAGCACTGAGCATGTCTGCTGGCAGCATCACCAAGACCCCCCACACAAAGATACAAAGATACACATACACACACACACACACACACACACACACACACACCTGATATAAAGCACATACTCTATTCATAACAAACCCCTCCTGCTCAAGGTTTGCCTTTTGAATCTCTATCTATAAATAATTCAATGAAAACTGTTATGAATGTCTGTCATTACAGCCAGAACAACAGCCCTCAGTCACATTACGGATTTTGTTTAGCTGCTTTACCCCATCGATCTAAAATAAACCTTGTGCATATTTGGACACCTGGGTTTAATTTTTCATAGGGCAGTCAGACTCTTCAGAGAAGCTGGAGTTGCTCTGCTCTCTTCTTTGAAACCAGAAGCCTGCAGCCTGACAGAGCCACACTCAACAGCTGACTGAGGGTCACTCACAGAAAGTTTCACTGATGATGGCTATCGACTGACCTCAGCACACCGCTTTCAGGCTGCAGACTCCCAGAAGAGCGAAACAAAGAGTGGAGAAGCCAATAGAAAGCAGCAGGTACAGACTGAGTGTCTGTGACAGGAATATTTTCACCTGCTGCTCCAAAACTTCACAGAGCTGCAGAATTTTAGACCAACATGGCGCTGACACTTTTAAACTTTGTCTTTCATGGGAGTAACCCTGCTAAATGTATCTGGATTTTAGTCAGCTGGCAAAATCAGACTGGGTTAGATCTGCTTTAATGCCCCCTTTGGTGAAGTTTGCCTCAGGTAGAAAAACCTTTGGGCTTTCTGAAACTTTATACAACATGCAAACAGAACTTCTCGACTTCAAACTATACAAATCAAACTTGTAGATCATAACAAAACAAATGAATAACTATGATTTATAAAGATGTATATCATGAACTGGGTATGAAATACTAAAGAGATAAAAGACAAAAAATAAAACATCTTGAACACAGTTCCCTGGACTGGTGAATGTAATGCTTCTCTTATCACAGCAAACACACCAAAGTGAATAATTATGATTTTGTAGATTTGGATAAACTATTTCTAAGATGCAAAATATATTCTAACCACATTGCTAGAGCATTTGAAGTTCGTTTTCTCGAGTCATAACAACAAAACTGTGGAGATCTAATCCCAACTGCTTTAACCTGAGGATTAAACAAAGATATGATGCAGAAACAAGCTCTTACCTTCTCTCCCTTTCCCCCCTTTAGACCACGGACTCCATCAGCTCCCTGCTCAACAGGACAGAGGTGTTCAAAGGCTTTTCAAAGATATCAGAATCTCATATGACAACTGAAATAATGAAAGTAAGTCTCTTCTAGTTGACACCCACTGCTCAGTCAATACTCCACCTGAGGGAATACACACCTTAACACCACGAGGGCCAGGATAACCAATGGGACCCTGAGGACCTGATGGGCCCTGCAGAGAAACAGATTGCAAGATTATTGTGATGAATCTAGGGAATGAGACAGAGGTAAAATGGTGTTCAGAGGGGTTCCCCTGCATGCCATCATAAAAGTTCATCCATCCATTTCCTTCACCTTTTATCCCATTCAAGGCACAAGTCAAGATCTGTCTCAGGGCACACAAATGGATGAACAGACAGACAAACAGACTCGCTTAAACTTAAATCAAATTACCTTTTAAAAACTTGAACTTGTTTTGTTCTTTTCACTCTCACTTGTAAAAACTTTGCCAAATGAAGCAACAAGTCATATTTTCTCCTCAAATATTTGGTAAGTCTCCTACACCATCTTCATTCATATCAGCATTACACATCTTATTCTCCTCTGACATCTAGCCACTCCTTTGGTACTGACTAAGAAGTTAGTAAAATTACCACCAGAGCAGCTTAAATACAGAACTGTGCATGACATTTAAAAGGAGTTTGTCAATATTTAGTTTAATATCATTGTAACACTTCGAGAAGTAGCCTCCTGCAGTAAAAAGTTGATCTAAAGTTAGGACATCACAGCTAAAATGTCTTTTGGCAACAGTTGGCACAGGCACCATCTGGATTTTCAAATGAAATGAACAAAACTTGTTGGCGTTACACTGGCAGCAAAAATGAAAAAATAAAACCTAATATTGTTGATTATAAAACTTTGTTTGTCTGCAAAGTCTAGGAGATGTCCTGTTATATATGAGACTAATTCTAGAATCAATGTACAGAATAATAAATAAGCTAAAAGATGATGCTGCCACAAAGGATTTAGCTACTGCATTTTTTATGGAGTGATTTGACACTTTTTCTTAGTTTCTAGCCCCTGCTCTTGAAATCTTATTGAAACATGTCTTCCAAACATGTCCCAAATATCTCTGAGAGACAATTTTCCCACACTGACAATATTTTCTTTCATTAAACTGATGCAAAACAACTAATAAAATAATATTAATCAAGTCACTGCCAAAGCCTCTTTTATTCCTGAATATTTCATACCACACTGGGACAGTCTGAGTTCCATGTGTCACAGACTTTTGCATAAATATGATGAGAGACTCTCAAACAAACTTACCTGAGCTCCTTTCTCTCCGGGTGGACCCTCCTTTCCAGGGTGACCCTGTAAGTAAAGAGGTCACATTGATGTTGAAAATGACTGTTACTTTGTGATATTTGACAACAAACTGTGGAGTGAAAGTTGTGTTAAATGTTGGAGGATTGCAGTTATATTTTCTCGTCAGAGGGGGAGCTCTTGAGTTGTCTCACAGAGCTGCAGTAAATGTTCTTCACACTAACGACAGAGAGAGAGGGAGCAAAGAGATGACCTCTCGAAGATCAGCTTGTTTACCAGCTTTGCTAATGCGCTTTATTGTTTTAAACTCACATTGAGTAATGTGTTTGTGCATTTTTCTAACCAAGGCTGGGCAGTGGTGCATTTAAAAGCTGCAGATTTTTGTCTAGTTCTTACTGACAACAAAGTTTTACACCCGCCAAGTTTGTGAAAACATTAGTGTGAGTGGTTTTAGGTTGTTTTTTCTGCCGCACTTATTTAGTTCTGTGAGTAAAATTCTGGATAAATCTGGAATATTACCATCACCCAAGAGTAAAACTTACACCAAATAATGTGCACTTCCAAAACTGAGGAGTAATACTAGGTAGAAATGTGCAATGTAAAGTTCATTTTGTGGGATCACAAAGGTTTTAAAAAAAAAAAAAAAAAAAAGATGACAAACATAAAGATGAGTCGCTTCAGCTTCAGCACACATCTTTGTCCGATACCGTTTTCCTTTTTTCCATGGATTTCCTCAGTGTTCAGTATTTGTGGTTTATACTGTTATAAAGTTTTTTTTTCTTGGCAGGGAGAAACTGCTGATGTAGGCTAAAATGCACTTCTCAACAAGCATAAACAGAAACAAAGGGGTGAGCTTTTTCAGGGAGACAGATTAAAAAATCAGCCATTGTTTGAAGTACTTCTAGTACGTAGATGCAGGTAGAAATGTCTACTCATTCACAAAAACAGACGAACAGTGAACACCTGGCTCCTCCACTCTAAGGTGAGAGGCTGTCGAAAGAGGTCATGTTAAATACATGAAAAAATATGGCTAAACATTCTTCTTTCTCTGGTAGGGATATTGCATTGTGTGATGACAGTTTAATGAGGGTCAAATATCATCAGCTGAGGTATGTGAGGGCCAAATTTAGGCTGAACAGGTGTGCATAAACTGTCAGACAGGTGATGCATTTTGTGTTTGAGGTTCAAAGGTGAAGTTGCGTTCACTGATGTCATATTTCTGCTTGTATCAGTGTATCAGTGTCACTGGGTATACAAGTGATGAGAGCACTCACAGGTGGCCCATCAGCTCCAGGTAATCCAGGTAACCCAGACCGGCCAGAAGGTCCCTGAAAGAGGGAAGGAAGTAGGGAAACATTTAGGATTAGAGACTACAGAGCAGATGCAATGATAATCAGCAGCTTCAAAGCTTCAAACATGAAAAATCTGATGACTTTATTCTAATTTTTGAGCTGGTCCTGATCAAACATTTGATAATAAATTGAACCATTTTTACGTGTTAGATTTCAGCAAAACAGGAAAAAAAAAATGGTGACATACTTTTTCTCCAGGTGGTCCGATAGGGCCTTGAGGACCTGGAAGACCCTGTGAGACAGGACACAGAGAGTGAGAGTCTGTCACTGTGGCAACAGCAGACACGCTTTAACACACACTCATACACTCACACATTAACACACAGCGAAGCTGGGTAAACTGGAGTGTTTGTTGGAGCTGTAAATAGTTGAGTCAGTGAAGGAATGTTACGCTAGCATCTTGGTGTGTGTGTGTTTGAATAGATGTGTAATGTGGGGGGCAGTGAGCGTATTAGCATTTAGCAAGCTTGTGGTAATGCACACATAAATATTTGTGCATGTGTTTAAATGTTTGTCTCTAGGTGGCAACCTAAATCATGGGTGTATTTGTGTGTGTGTGTGTGTGAGTGTGTGTGTTGCAGGGTAATTGGAGGCACTGAAGCTTGCTCTGACAGGTGTGGTAGCTCTGCAGGAATTCCACCAACAAGAATAAGATGCTTTCAAACGGATCACCCGAAACATTCTCCTTCCCAAAATCAGGGCCAGAAAAATGTTTCAGAAAATGTGTGTGCACATACATGTTTATTTTTTCTGTCTCCAGAGAGAGGTGGCAGTGGTAGAAGAAGAGGACGGTTGGCACAAGAAAGAAGATAAAGCAAATAAAGCTCAGAATGCATACCAGTTTTCCTGATAGCCATCTGGACCTAGTGCCACAGATTTATGATATTCTGGGCTCTTTTACTCCAAATCCAAAGATCTAAAGCATCACATAACATGATGGGAATAAAGCTTACAAACATGATTTTCTGTTGTATCTCTATCACACTAAATAAACCCTGCTATCTTTATGTGTTGAGTCCATGAAACCTGTTAAAATCATCCCAGTGTGTCTACTCTCCGTCCTGTCTTTGTTTTGTTTTGGATGTCATGGTATATGATTAATTCACTCACCTGTGTACCTGGGATTCCCTGCTGCCCAGGTGGGCCTGGTTCACCTTGTGGGCCCTGAAAAAGAAGGCGGATGAAGCCTGTCAACATCAGACTCTTAACACCTGTCCCAAGGTATCACTGTCTAAAACACATCCCTAAAATCCTCTATAGTCAGGAGTCTCTCAGCAAACCTGCTGCCTGTCAACAAGATAAATTACCTCCATCAATTCATCAAAGAATAACTGAATGACTTTAACAACTATCTCTCCTCTATTCTTCTCAGGCCTCAGCTGGTTTTGTTTGCATTCTCTACTCACTAGTCTCCTGCATTCATGACTGACATCTGACTATTTATGGTTCTTTTATCTTGATTTTTCATGAGTGTTCCCCTTTTTTCTCACTCACATTGGACCATTTTGTGACAAAAAGTAACGATGACTGCCTTCAGATGGTTAGACTGAGCATTTGACATTTCAAAGCATTATTCGTCATGTTCCTTTTCTTCCACTTTCATTTATGCTTTGTTCAAAGCTTTAGGTGTTAAGTCTCAAATTTTGTTAGAGAAATAAAGAAGATGAAATTAAAAAGTTGTAGAGATGAAGAGAGATGTGCTGTTGGTGCTGGAGAGAAATTTAGATGGGGGGTGAGATGGAAACTTTTTCTTACTTCTTTCCTTAGTTGATGTAGGTTGACACTAATGTGAAGGTTTATTCATCCTGAAAGCTTTTCCAGTTCTGACTCATCTATCTCTATTTAAGGAACATTTTTAAATACAGATATCAATCAATCACTTTAGATTTTCATCTTTCAAAGGGCAGTGTGTGCCTGTATTTGGTGTTTCATTCCTGTTACAAAAAAACTTCTGAGTAAGGATGCACCAATACCACAATTGGTATCAGTATCGGTATGTCGATACCACAATGAAGTACTTGTTCTCATAGTTGTAAAAGTACTCCAAGTACTACAACATCAAAAACCACTATAAGCAAGTTGGCTTGTCATTGACGCCCAGGTAGAGGTGGAACTGCTGACTGTTAAAATGTCTTTGTTTAAAAAAAGGAAAAGCCATATGCTGTACAGATTCAGAATATGTCTGATGACTTCATATCTGTCTCAGTCAAACGACTTTGAGCCATTAACCACCCGTGCAGTATTTCTTTATGATGTCTAGTACCAGTACTTCTCATTTGATCCTGATTGGCTCTTTAACTGACTACTCTGCCTCTCAGGTCCTCTGAGGTATAAGAATGACCTTTGACCTCCCAGCTGTGCACCATAAAGAGGTTTTAACAGCCTCACCTGAACAGTTATAGACCACTCAGATGCCCCTGGCTCTGCAGAAAGTGACAGAGCAAAATTTTAGAGAATAAGCAGAGAAAATGTTCATACCATGTTTCCTTTTGGACCTGGAGGCCCATCCACTCCAGCAACACCCTGTGAGGAGCAAATCAGAGAGTAGTCACTTACACCTTCTATTGTCAACAAAAAGGGAAAACAGGGGAAAGCATGGGGGAGATGATAGTACGTACAGGAGATCCAGGGGGTCCTGGAGGACCACGAGGGCCCAGCAGACCTCTGGGGCCCTAAAAAGAAGGAGAAAGAATAACACAGATACAGTAACACAGGTAGAAAAAACTGCATCAGCTGTCCTCTGGTGGGTGCCTCCATCAAAGACAGACGCGAAATCAAGTGTACAGATGATCTTGTTGGAACATGTTGGTAATGTTGAGTAAAATACGCCTGGGAAAGCCTGATGAAAGAAGAGACAATCCTTACACTCTCGCCAGCCAGTCCCCTGGGCCCGATCTCTCCATCCTCGCCCTATGGACAGAATAGTATCAGGTGATAAGAAAAACCGAATAAAAACAAAAACTGTTGGTAGATTAAGATGGAGATGGAGGATGGATCAAAGGTCAGACTGAAGGTGGGGTAAAGGTGGGTTGAGTAGTTAGTTCTAGGAGGTGTAGAGGTTAAACACAAACACTCCTCTTCAGTTCAGTTGCCTGGTGGCTGCTGCAGTCTGAGGGCTCAGCTGACTAAAAATGATCCCCTCCAGTATTCCTATAGGTAAGCAGGAAGTACTCACTCTCTGCCCGTCCTCTCCAGAGGCTCCAGGGGGTCCCATTGGCCCAGGCTCCCCCTGAGATAAAAAGAGAGAAATGTGACGTGTTACATGTGTGATATTTTCTCCTCTATCCTACTTTAGTGCTCCAAAAATTTTCCACATCTTTGCCTTTATAGCTGATTTTATTTTGAAAGTCCTTTTTATTTCAATCATGTACCTGTTGTGAACATTTGACACATTTCAATCAAAATTTGTCTATTTTTTCCCATAACCACAGGATGGTGGTGATGCTAGAAAATGTATTTCTTTATTGAAACAGGTGTTTTATAACATCTTAAATCTTCTAGAGGGTTAAAATCTTTCAGTAAACTTTGTTTTGTTAAGAGGACTAATCCCCAATAACTCAGAGGATTTTCTATTAATGCCACTTTTTTGACTTATTAGATGCAGAAACAGTATTTAGACCTGAGCATGAAAACTTCACAAATTATTCCTCAGCCAAAAAGAGTAACTCAGTCCTCAGAGTCAGATCCATTATGTCTCTACATAGACAGACATAATAAATTTGCTTTCTCAATAGAATTTGAAGAGATAAGACTAAGAGCTGTTTTTCAAACTCAAAACATAGCAGAAATGTTCACTCACCCTGTGCCCCTTCTCACCAGGCAGGCCAGGGAGTCCGTCAAAGCCTCTGTCACCCTAAAACACAAATCAAACATTCACCACATGATGCGACACTGGAGACAGTACAGGAAGTTAAAACTATAGAAGGATTGTGTTTTGAACTGTC
This sequence comes from Thalassoma bifasciatum, assembly GCA_008086565.1. Classification (NCBI taxonomy): domain Eukaryota; kingdom Metazoa; phylum Chordata; class Actinopteri; order Labriformes; family Labridae; genus Thalassoma; species Thalassoma bifasciatum. Next base: position 156,883 of record RPOG01000733.1, on the reverse strand, counting down.
ATTCTAAATTAAAATGCCTCTTTTAAATTGTGAGTGTCTAATCTGTGTCTGTGAAAGCCTTTATTTATGAGTTTAAACACTGCTCCATTCTGTGCTAAAGAACCAATCAGGGATTGGTGGCACACAACAGACCAATCACAGCAACTCAAAAAATTGGCTTTATCCTGCATCGATGTACCAGCATATATCTCTTCTGCTCAATACTTTCGCATTACAACGGCTGTCATGCATATTTGGTGCCCCTTTTAGGGAGAGGAGCTCAGCAGAGTGATACCAGGCAGCAGAGAGTAAGGTAAAAGGTTTCTTATATTCGAGTGGTGCATGATGGGATACCTTGGTGCCTGGCTCTCCAGGCATTCCACGAGCTCCGTCAGCTCCTGCACGACCCTGGGAGAGAACAACAGGAAAGGATCAGACATTTGGAAAGACTTAAACATTAAGGTGCAATAGATAAATAAATAATGGATACTTTAAAGATTGATTCAAGACAAAAACAACTTTCGTTATCTGAAAAATCTATGCATTTTAAGGTGATTACTTTATTCTAACTGCAAGGATAAGGGTTTCATTTCCTTTTGCACACTGAGTGACATTATTAAAGTTACCATCTGGGTAAAAATCCACAGCATGCACTTTAATGTCAGCCTGACGGGTAGCAAATTAGAAACATGTTGGTGTGTATAAGTGACGTGTTTATTTGTTTGTTTATTTGAACATGAGGCTGCCTCTTGCAGTGGTTCTGGTGGTTTGTCACATTCATAAAGCAGTGCAAAAATGGAAATTAACTGATGTTTTTTTCTGATAAGCAGACATTACAGATTACAGTAAAGGTGCAAGGCATTGTGATTATTTGTGATCCCCAAATCAAATACATTAAGTCACAGTTTGCGTGAAGAGATTTCATTTTATTGTGTGTTCAACAGTAAATTGTTACGTTCACAGACTGATGACAAAAGTGAGAGTAGATATGGGTGCAAGCATGTACATATTTCCTCTGTCATACATGTCAGTTAGTCTCATGTACAACATGTGACCCTTTAGTCATGGGCATAGATGAGATCTCATAGAGGCGTTAACTAGACATGACCTAAAAAATGTTATGAAGTTACAGAACATAAGACAATATATATGTATGTACACACATAGTTTGCGACAGGTTACATCATGTTTAATATAGATACCTTAATGTGTAATACAAAGCGTTATCTAAGCTGCATCAACTATTTTTAGTCTAATGCATGGTTTTGCATTCATAGTGCTATGTGTGCGTATTGGGCACTTTAGATAAAGCATTCCTATATTAGGTTTCACGTTATGTACTGATATCTACCAGTTAATGTTGCATTTCATGTGAAAGCGCAGAGATTACAGTGCATGCGCGTGAAATAATGAACTGTTTATTTTCTGTACTTGGAGAATTACGATTAACTACAGTACCTTCATTTTCCCCCACACATAATCGATTCTTTCATCAAACTTTTCTTTGTTTCAATCAGCTCACGGCTCTCCATGTCACAAGCTTGTTTTACTAATTTGCTCTGATTGGTTTATGTTTATTAGTAACCAATTAGGTCAAGGCGTTTGGCCCCGCAGAGTGACTGCTAGTTGACACTAATTGTGCCCCACATTTATACCCAGTTTTCCCAATTTGGCATTTTTAGACAGATTAACCAGAGCGGTCATTGATCCAGGGATTGGAGGCATTGCAGCCTTTAAGCACATATCAAGCAATTGTTTGTTGAAGTGGAAATAAACCTCTTAGTGATTAAGCAGAGACCATGAGTACAAACAACCACACAACAACATAGACAGAGGCATGTGAGATTGCACACATACACATAGCAACACACACACACACAGTGAGGAGGAGAGGGGGGAGGAAGGGGTCGCTGAGTTCACTCACCCTCTTGCCAGCTTTGCCAGGCTGTCCTGCAGGCCCCTGGATGCCACGCGGACCCTGTGAACACACGAGAGTGACTTCAGAGAACATCAGGACTGATACGTCTGTCAGGGATCATCAGTCTCTGCTCACAGAAAACATTCTTCAGGTATTACTCACTTGGGGACCATGGTCTCCACTTTCACCCTTCAGTCCAGTATTCCCAGGAAGACCCTGAGAGGGAACACAAATCAAACATGAATATTGCTATTTAGAAGTATCCGACATGCATCTGTGGGAAAAAGGGTGTAAACAATGGCAACATGTAAACAGCAGATGGCGATGTTTAGCTTCAAATGGTTATTCTTCTGTTAAGTGAGAGAAAAAGTAATTGCACACATCTTTTTGCTGCAGAAACATGCACTGACTGCATGAAAATATGACTGGAAACTCCTTAACATGAGTTTAACTCTTGAAGGATTCAACTTCCCTTTTATGATGCATCACTTGAATCTTATTGATGCACTGTAAAGCTTCATTCATCCATATAAATTCTTATTACCAAGTGAACGGACAAAGTGAAGCCACACAGGTAACATAGTTGCCTTATTCTACAGGGCATGTGGGTAATATAACACAACTTGCCTTTTGTCTTAGGCTAAAGCGTAAAAAAGAACTAACTCACTGATGAATCAAAGATTTAGTAAATAAATTTAGATTTAAAGTAAAGTAGGTTTTATGTTAGTGAGGTAAAATTAATCTATATACAGGGTGTCCATAAAGTCTCTTTATAACTTGAAAAAAATATATTACATAGGCAAATGAATGAGATATTGTGATAAGATTTGTTCTACATTCTTAGTAGTTATCAAAGTCATTATCCACAATGTACTTGTGTGATTTAGGTGTCCTGTTGATTAACGAGTTACTGTTAAATGAACCTAAAAAATGGCTACTCCTCAAGAAATTGCATAAAGGTCTGTCATGGTTTGTGAAAACAAAATCAGATGCGCAGACTCAGCAAAACTACAAGACTAAGTATAGAAGAGATCTACCATTGTGTCTGTTAATTCAAGCATGGCACAAGAAATTCATTGAGACTGCGACAGCGTTGGATAAAGGGAGGAGTGGCTGACCAAAAAAGAACATGTGAGGAAAACAGTGATTGTGTGAGCCAAGCCTTTCAGGGTTCTCCTATAAAATTACTTCTGTTGAATCAGTTAAAAACTTCAGTATCTACTCCTCATTTTGAAACAATGTCTACATATTTTGTTTGTTCATTGCCTTTTTATTTGTAATTAATTATTTTTAACTGTAAAGAGACTATACAGACATTCTGTAAATTACTTTTAGCACAGATGCTTGTTGTACCTGCAGGAAAACATAATCACAAATTCTTTTAACTTACTTTTTTGGCTGCAGATCATATACAGTTTGTTCATGTGGAACACCAATATTGGTATTGTGTATTAATTCTCATCAGCAGCTTTAAAGAGGCTAGAAAAATACACTGAAACACCTGAACCCTTGTTCCAAAGGCCACAAATGCACATAAACACAATGGATTGTTTTTTAAAAGTCTAAAAAGTGATGCTTAACTTCTAGTGTGCTTACAGATTTCGCGCACAAGGTGCATCATTTAAATATGGATTAGTTTACATGTCATTAAAAGAATCAGAGGTTTTTATTTTCCAGCTACTACATACATAAAGACTTACAGAAAAGCCCTCATGCTGGGGTTTGTTTTGTATTTCTCATCCAGCCTTTCTTGACACTGCGACTTCTCAATGCCCTTAGTTTTTTTTACATGCAGGAAAGTGGCCACAGGCTGGATTAGAATCTGGGCTGCTCCTGTGAGGCTGAACCTCATGGAGTGCAACCTAAACTGCTAGCCCATCTGCGCTCCGTAATGCTTGTAGTTTTGATGAAACTTTGTTTCAGAGAGTTTGACAAAATACTGCCAAACAATTTATAATTACTTACAACATATAGTCTTACGATACAGTCTGTTATCTGTCTGCACACATGTAGGCTATGAAGCTGCAAACTCTTACAGACATTTTAAAATCATACAACAGCCTGACTGTTGGCACATGCAGGGTCTAAAACATGTTTTCATTCAGCAAAAGCAACATTTACAGAAGCTTATGGTCACTTGGCCATATCTTTTCCAGTCTCTAAGTATCTCCTCATTTCAATATCATATCAGATCAAACTGGCTTCAAGCCTGAGAAGAGCAGGTTTAATGGAGGGTAATTCTGAGTGTCTTTTGTCGGGGCTTTTCCTGCAGATAAATAGTAGATCGTGTAACAGCATGCCCAAGAGTGAGGAGGAGGAGGAGGAGGAGGAGTGTGGGGTGGGGGGGTGCAACAGGCAGAAATCTTATTTGCTGTTTGCAGCAGCGAACAGAACAACAGCTCCTTAGTAATGTAACAATACTGCAACAATATTCAGCAAAAAAAACTCCAATGATGCCGGCAGCATACACCAGACAATACGTGCAAAAAATAAAAAAATGAGTCTATTATGGAAGTTGTTCTCCTCTTGCTGAGCTGAACTGACCAAAGAAATCACTCATTGTAGGCACTGGCATAAAAAAAAAAAACAAACAAAAAAAACATCCAGAATATAAGTGCAAAGCATTTAACATCTTTGTGTTTTAACGTCATATTGTCTGTGTATAGATGCGAGTGAATTTCATATGAACAAACAAACGTGGCCTTGCAGCAGTTAGAGAAAACATTTGACCTAAAATGAAATTTCAAATAAATACAAACAATTAGATAAACAAACAAAAGGGGTGACTCACCACTGGCCCCGATCGTCCTGTCAAACCCATTGGCCCTGGGGGGCCCCTCATGGCCAGCTGCAGGTCAAAAACACAGACAGGAACAAGGTCAGAGTCCACTCAGCAGAATATCAGTTCAAAACAACTGGCAGTGTATCAGCTGTGAGGAGGAGGAGGAGAAACGCACACTGTATTTAAGATGACTGTATACGCTTCTTTGTTTTGTTTCAGATTCATACCTCACCATTTGTTTGCAACATGTTGATAATGTTCAAAGCTTATTCTAACTGCTTAAAAACGAAACCCTACTTCTGATTTTTTTTTTTTTTGTAGATATCTTTCAAAGCAATATTTCTGGCATTCTAATTGTCAATGATAACTTAATATCATGTTAGTAATGAAATTTTATGTCCCTATAAAATATTTTGCCCCTTAAAAGGGCTGTAAATAGACTTGTCTGGCCTTGCAACATGTCTGTATTGGATGGATACAGGTTTTCTTGTACATTTTGTCATTGGAAATGTAGACATAGCAAATAATATAAAAAAAGCATCCATCATCTTTAATTGATTTATTTTGAGCCTGTATGATATTTGTGCTTTTACCATGTGTCAGCATTTTCATATAATTAGCTGTTTTTATTATACAAACACAATGTTTTCGCTCCATGTTAACCTCATTATCTGTCTCCATGTCTACAGGACTCTTTATTTAGCTCATGTTTTCTAGTGTAAATTTTCTGTGGAGATAATCCCCACCACACTTGAGTTCTCATAGTTAGACAAACACATTTCATAATCATTGCATAATTCATTTTGTTGTTTTATCAAGATGATTTTTTTGTCCATTTCTGTTCCTCCCCTCTTACTGTCACCTGACTGCCACCACCACCACCTGGAGATGTTTAAGTGGCTCTGGGTAAATCTAAAAATCTGAGTAAATCTTTTTTTCTCTTCAATATTGCACATATCCTGGACCTCTCTCACAGTGCCTTCTTATTAAACCGTCGCAACGCTCGGTAAACTCAGAGCTTTATTCCCACTTTTAATCTCTTTGTTCAGTGTGGGCTCTGGAATTAATGCCTGAATCGTGCAGAAATCCAGGCAGACTTTCTAAATACTGAGTTAAGATTCCTCTAATTGCTGAGTGCCACCTTTCTGACACACACACACACACACAGAAGTTTCTACACCTGTTGATTCAGCCCACACGCAGGTCGAGAGCCCTGGAGTATTTTTAACAGTCTGTCCATCTGTTCAAAGTAGTCTTTTTTATGTTGTGGCTCTTCAGCGCACTCGGCGTGTCTCCTTTTAGCTCCCCCTCCCCTTTCCTTCATCCTTTTCTCTTTACAGCTGTGTGTGGGTGTGTGTGTGTGTGTTTTAGGGGGCAGGGTGAAGGAGGGAGTCAGTCCACAGCCTTTTGGCCTCCCGGTTGCTCTTTAAGGATCTTTCCTACTCACTCTGGCCTGAGAGAGGATGGCCTGAGCCTGGGCTTCCTGGGCTGACACCACTGGACCCTTCTCACCATCACCACCAAAACGGAACTGTTGAACACAAACAAAGACAGACACGCATGGTTAAAGAACTCATTCTTTAGAGATGCTGATTTGTACTTCTGATTAGTTCTCTGAAGTACTTACAGGCAGCATCAGCATGGTACCAGGAGGACCCGGCAAACCATCAGCACCAGGGAGACCAGCACGACCAGGAGGACCCTGAAATACAAGAAAAACATAACACAAATTGCATACTATCATTCCAGGTGGAGGGAAAGGACATTTTAATCTTGAAAAAGAATAACGGCTTTAATTTGGAGTGACCATAACAATGTGGTCAACAAAGCTGCCTCTAAAAATATCTTAAGAATAAATCTGTTTGGTTTGTCAAGTCCCTCAGAAGCACCATCTGTTGATTTAAGGAGGTGATAACGACACTTTGAGAGGAGCAAAAGCTATGATGGTTGCTATTTCTGGAAACTATGTCTTAATGATGTGAGATTGAATAAAAAACACATATGAAATAATATCACTCTGTCCAACTGTCCTCAAAAATTGAACCATTTCTGAGTTACCCATTTAAACTTTCCTTCACATTTACTGTTTACAGTGGCAGTGATATGGAAGGAAACACAAACATAGACATACTTTCTCTCTCTCTCTCTTTCTCTCTCTCTCTCACACACACACACACCATACACACACACACAGCAGTAAATGCAGGAGGTGTGCTGTTAGTTCGTTTGAATAACTCCCCTCGCAGCACAGACTCACTCTGTGCATCTGTAAGCCACGCTTCTGTCTGCAGGCCAAAACCAACTTCCTTTCCATGAATTCTAATGTGTGTTTGTGTGCTTGTACACTGCATGTGCAAGAGAGTCAATACAGCAAAGTAATATATATATATATATATATATATATATATATATATATGTGTATACCTTCAGCAAGTGAGACAAAGACTGTTCATCATCTGAGCCTGAGGAGTTTGACCAATTATACTTCTCTTGTCACATTTTTAACATCTTTAATGAGTCTGTCCTCACAGTATCCCATCTAAAATCAGCAATAACAACAAAGAGTTGGGATATTATTCCACAGTATTTAAGATTTTCTCTCATCGTCCAAATCTGATGTTTGACACCACAAAGGTGTTGTTGTCCTCATGCGTAAGTACTTCACATTTTTGAAAATAACTTTCAAGTCATGACAAACCAAATTTTCTGCTTCAATTGAGGCATTAATATTGTAGTTTAAGTTTCTGATACAGCTCTGATACAGTCTACACTATTATATAATATTTCTATGGAGCAATGTAGAAGTCAGAAAATACATCTAGTAATGTTCTGCTGCATTTTTGGGATACTTGGTGGTGTGTTATACACCAACATAAACACTGTAAAGAATTATTAGCATAATCCCAGTGGACTTGCAAATAACATACAAAGAAACAACTAAAACCACTGACTTAATATTATGCAGTAACATCTTTAATCATCAGCTTCAAATGTTTACTATTTTAACCTCATACTTTGATCTTTCAGAGAAGTTTCAAGTGATTTTCTTCTCCTGCACGCAGTCTTGTTAATCCCCGCACCAGCACCTGAATCAGGCAACACTGGGTTGGGTTTTGGGATATATCATTTCAAACTTACCCTGTCACCCGAATCTCCAGCAGGGCCTGGAGGTCCTTGAAGACCTGAGGGACCTGGAAGACCCTAAAAGAAACAGAACAAAGTCAGCAGATCAGGTTGATAAACTCTGACAACACCAGCATGTTTATGATTGTGGAACATTTCACTGGATCAGGAGACTCACAGCTGGGCCGGGGGGTCCTGCGGGTCCTTCGATCAGCATGCCCTTTAAAAACAAAGACATTGTTTCACTCCACAAATACTGTCAGGGAAACAGCAGAGCTACACACACAAACACACAGTAAGGAGGGGGGCACTGATTTCAGAGGAAAAATCTGCAGCAGACTTCAGGTGTTTGACCTGCACTATAAAGAGGCAGCAGAAAATCAAACCTGCAGTTCTCTGATTGTACATTGTAGATTGAGGTTCGTGAGTTGATTTTTTATTACTGTGGATTGAGATGACTTTACCATTGTCAACAAATGTTAAAGAAAATTTGTCATCTTTTAAAAATAACTACACAACAAGTGTTAAAAGAACTGAGGTGAGATACGAATAAAAACAATTTCAAGTCCTTTTTTTGTCACCACTGCTGCTCAAGTAGCAGCTTGTTGCAGCAGCGACAAAAAGAGAAGATCAAAGAAGAGCAAAGACAGAGGTCTTTGCTCTTCTTTGATCCTTCTCTTTTTAGTTATCTGCATATTTGGACCTTCCATTGTTTCCTTTTGCACACAAATAAAGGAGTATCTTATTTAATTTGATCTCTGGTGCTTGCAACAATACCAACCAAAGTGTGACACTCAACCAAATAACAGCTCATTTGATGTGTTTCTGCAAACATTTGTTCATCTGACTCCAAAAGTTTAAAGTTAAAAATTTACACATGTTGTGTTTATGTCGCATGAAACTTATTATATGGGTGAGGAAAGGGACGACCCACAAACTCTTTTGAGGTCGACTCATGAAGGATACATTGCTGTCTAAAGCAACTAACTAACTTTCAGAGCTTTTTATAGAATTTCTTGCCATTATTTGTCAATCACAGTTTATATTACAGTCTCAAAGGATGAAGCACAGACTACGACGTACATGAAATCTTATAATGGACTTACCAAGGTGCAATCAAGACAACCAAATCATTAAGTCCACCACCTGCCTCTAAAAACATGGCACTGTCTCTGCTGTATCAACATAAACCTTTTGAATCAACTGATAAATAACACTGTCATGTCATTATCATGATCTTCTTATTTCCAGTCAAAGCTGTGTGTGGTATTTGGCCATAAGTACAGAAGAACATTATCTTTTTTTTTTGTTTGTTTTGTACAAGGGAGGGAAGATAAATCCACAGTTGAGAAGAAAATCCTCTAGCTTTACACAATCACTTCTACCAAACTTGTTCCTGCACGGTGCAATAGTTTTGGTCTTACAGGTTCGATAACAGCAGGCTCGCCCTTCTCCCCCTTCTGTCCGAAGGCTCCTCCGACACCAGCAATCTGCAGATAAACAGCAAGCACAGGAGTGATAACTTTCACACAGCAGCTTCAGACCACAGGTGAGTGAAGAGTCGTGATGAGTAGAAATCATTTACTCTGTTTGATCTACTGCAGCTACTACAAGAGGCAGGAGCTGAATCAGTTGGAGCACGAAGTAAACTGACCTCATTACACCAGAGAGGCAAACTGTTAGTACTTATGAGTGGAATCAAACCTCTATGAGCTTGAAAAGGAGCAATTCTGTCATTGCATTGCAGTTGTGCAGTGTAGCTAACAAAAATAACACCAGGAGGTTATTGTTTTCATGCAAACTTTACCAAATAACACATCAGTGACAAACTCTCACTTAATAATCACGAAAGAATATTCTATTCTATTCTATAAAGATAGACAGGAAAGAAAGAGGTACCAGATGTCTTCTTTTTTAATCTGTTGAATAAATAGGTGTAGTTCCTTTTAAAGGAAGCAAAAAAGATATATTGCGTGGGATTATTTGTGTTTGTAGCCTTTGTGGTTAGTGTGGAGAGGCAGTAACCAGTAAAGTCCTGATCTGTCACATGAAAACACTGTTCCAAGGTGTCCTTCTTTCCTCTTGCCTGCACTTTGTGAATGTGTGCGTGAGTGAGTGAAGGAGAGCATGTCCTGAGCAGACAGCTGCCTCAGAGTTAAGAGAGAACTGCTGTGCTAACAAGAAGTGATCTGTTCCTTGCAGTCTGCTTGCTAAAAGAAAGAGGACAAGAGGGAGGATTGGATCAGACTGCTGAAAGAAGCAGGGTGATTTTTGGGTGTGTATGGTTGGGGGACAGGTTGGTCCGACATGCACTACTTGGTTGAAGTTATCACCCCGTTAAGACTCATGCAAACTCCATAAGATCCCACACTCAACACGTCAATGACATATTTCTAAGCATCCCACTACAAAGGCGTGCACCGAACACAGAGTGAGTCCGTCCATGCTCACACCCGCCGGTCATCACAGGGGTCCGGGTGTGTTACTTACTGCGCTCTCAGACACGTCTGTTTCTGCCGCGACCCCAGGCCCAACCTCATCATCGAAGGCCTCCACAGTTTTGGAAGGATCTGTCCCATACTCATCATACGCTCCATAATCATACAACTTGTTGTCAACTGCACCCAGGTCATACTCCTTTAGGTCATACTCCTTAAAGTTGTATGAGTCCGCATCAGGATTTAGGTTGTCCGATGTTTCTGGGACAACGCTGGGCTCCAGAGTGAGGGGAGGGCCCTCGGTGGCAAACGCACCAACAAGATCCTCCTCCACAGCCTTTCAGGTGTTACCAAAGCAATCAAGGAAATAAAAGATTAGGTGCACAGGTAAAGCAAATACTCTACCATGGAGTTTGTTATTGAAGCAGATTGAAGCAGAAATGACAGTTAAAATAAAGTAACACATTACTTTACTGAATATCATATGGAGTTATATGGTGAAAAAGAGGAAATATCTGCAGTGAGTCCTGGTATCTTTAAACCTGGGCCATACTTTTACTTTTACATAATTGAGGGTCTGAATGTTTACAGGCAAAAAAAAAATCTTTGTAATTGCAGCAGTTGAGTTTTTCAGCCCACAGCAGTTAACAGGCTTTAACAGCTGTGATGTATTTCTAAAAGGAAAAAAAAAAGAGGCATATTTCTCTCATTTGAACCAGAAAAGAACTAATATCTTCCTTCATGAAATAAAATACTTTATTTATCCCAGAAGGGAAATTTCAACACAAATCAATCTCTTGACGAAGGCAGTCCTTTTATCTGGTCTTTAATCAGGTGTGAGTCTGCTGCTGTGACTGTGGGTCACTCAACTTGTGATGCATCTGTATTAACCATTTGAACAATGAAAGCGAAAAAATTAAATCCAAGATAACTGCACAAAGAAGCAGAGGAACTATGAAAAGTTAAACTCATTACTTTCTCAAGTAACTAGCATCCTGTAGCATTACAGACAATGTAAAGACTGTTGCTGGTTATACAAACATCTTCTGTAGTAATTTTTGATCTCGCAGCCCTTAGAGTCTGTTTCACTGCTGCAGGCTGAAGTTCCCTGTGAAGCATCTCAAAACTTTCTGTTTAAACTGTTCAGCTTCACTCCAACATAAAGAAAAAGAGGCCAGGTTTAAACATACTACGACTCTTTAAGTATGTGTACTAACATTAGATGTTATACAGAGTGCATCCAACAGCATAGTGTATTTATGAAATGTAACTTCATGGTCAAACAAACAGCTTGGTTATGTGTTGGTACACTCTGTATTTGGCTCAGTGCTGTAACCACTTGGCAGACTGAGGCTCACAGTGGATTTAGATTTGGAAAGCAACAAAATGGATGCAATTACACAGTTATTACTGGCAGGACTCCATCCTGGTAAATTATAGATCCAGAGTTGCCTGCAGAATCACATCCACTTTGTCCCACAGTGCAGAAACAATGCACACTCACAACTGTCAGACTTTAGCCTTGTTTATCTCAGCTCTGTCAGAATTAGCAGAGCTAATGATCAAACCAGGCTTACTGTGATGGACAGGGCACATTGTTACACAGATAATCTGCAGTATAATGAACTGTGGGTGGCTGAGAGCGGCTCTGTCATCATCACCTTGATTGAATACGGGATAAAGCTGCAGGTCCTGGTAACTTCAGAAAACACATTTTGGCACTTTGATGACACTTCAGGAAACATCTGATTATTTACTGACTGAAAGAACGTGTTTTAACACTAAGAATGCTCTCAGCATTACATTTACATAGAGAATAGCTTGTTTGGTACTCATCTGTGGTATCTGAGAAAGGTCATCTGCATCTACTCCAAGTGCAACCAGCATTTGGCTCTTAGATGTAGTTTCTGAACATCGGATTGGGTAATTCAACTGTTTGACTATTTACAAAGGAAACGCATGGTTTTGTTAACAGGGGAGTGACTGTTCTGATTGGTCGGGGCCTTGATATATAGATATTTCAGTCTAAGCATGTCAATAAAATCTGTTAAGATCAACCATGAAGTCAAAGTAATTTGCACTTGTGCATGACTCTGATGATAAACAAAACCTGCAGCCTTGTCCAGGAATCTGTGACATGACAGAACACTGAGAGTTCCTCCCATGAGCCACCCTGGGTTATCACTTCCACAGTTCATACACCATCCCTGTTCATCATTTCTGCCACAAACAAAAAGACACATCAATTCATATGAGTGTGTCTTTTTGTCACTTCATACCGGTTCCTCCTTTGGTAAAACCTCCTTGGCTCACATTTCTCATAACCAAACACTCACATAAAAGCAGAAGAGAGTTGAAGATGAAAATTACCTCTTCAGGTCCATTTGAGCCATAGGGGGACTGAGTCTGAGTACCATCTACAGTTCCGTAGTCAAATTCTGTATTGTAATCTCCCTCTACAATGTTTGGCTGAGTCATGTTGAAAAAAAGGAAAGAAATATAGAGCAAGGGTTAACAAAAGTTAAAAATCAGAGGTTATAGGCTAGAGCTTTTTTAAAGCTGGCTACAGACTCTCTACATCTACACAGAAGAGGTTAGGGAGCTCTACGTCTGCCATCACAGATTTTTCCCTCGAGACAGAGTAATCTTGATGGATTGGCTCTTTTCTTTACGTGGACGTTTACCCTAAAATTGCCCCGGGGTCGTGCTGGTGCTGTGGCCTGGTAGCCAGGCATCTGTCGCTTCTTCTTAGGAGCAAACTTTTTAGCTGGTGATTTTTTGGCAGCCGAGAAGCTTAAGGGCTTGGTCTTAGTTTTACTGTAGGACTTTGTGGTCCTCTTCTTTTTCATGGAGACACTACGTTTCTTTCTCTGGAAGGATGGCGGCAACAAAGAAGACCAAGACAAACATGGAACATTCAGAAGTGGAAATGATTCAGTGGCTTAGTGCACGGCTGCTGGACAGAGATTTTCTCAGCAAACAATCAGCAGCTCAGGTACTGTAGTTATTCTGCAAGAGGCTTCTCAAAAACTGTCCACACACACAAATCACAAGGGCTGCAGAATTTATGCCAATCATGATAACGTTGCATACTGTGAAATCACAAGATCACAAGAAAGTTTCTGTGCAGCAGCTGGACCTCTCAAACAGGAGAATTTGGGCCATACAAGGAATCTGTCTGAGACAGAAGTCAAACAAAAAAAAACACAAAGGAAAAAACACAAAATATTTGCCTTTCAACAAATCTTTAAAGTTATCATAGGAATAATGAGTTATTGATATCCAAAGCTGTGTACAATAACTTTAAAGAAGTGCTGGAATGCAAAACAATGCTGAAAGCAGATGGCATTTTCACAGTCAAGGGAAGAGTCACAGGGAGCACTGACATAAATGGTATGTTTACCTGCACACTTTAACTTTTACTTGTACTTCTTTATAATGAAGAGAGAGTCAGAGGGGGAAAAACCAGGTCATGACCAAGGCTGGGATCAATTTCAAATATAATACTGCTACCCTCAGAGTCACACTTAGAAGCTTTTTTAAAAAACAAACAAACAAACAAACAAAAATGAATCAGTTTTTTTTTTTAAGTCTTTAAATGGAAGCATTAGGTTACTTGAAACATTGCTATATTTCAAACTCTAACTTGATAACAATGACAGGAAAAATAGTGATTGTGCAAGGGATGCTTATCAAACGTATTCTTAAGTTAAGTTTGGCTTGTTTATTGTAAAGAGTGGTCATGAGTCTACATATGCGCTACGAAGAAAAAAGCATGGAATGTGCAACAATGAAATGCGACCTTGAGGTAAACCACAGCTGCTCCAATAAAAGACCAATCCCAAGCTGAGTCAAATAGTTGAACCTGTGCTGGGATTGGCGAAGAGCAAAACCCTTTATTAATCTTTAGTTACATGAACTATGGTTTAAAAATAAAAGGGCATTTAAACAGTGCTTAGGACTGAATCTTTTTGGTCGTCACCTTACAGGTACAGAGTTTGGACACCCAGCTTTAGTCATGGCATCTGGAATATTCCTTAGTCTTTGAAAATATTTAAGGAGTTCAACAAATTCTGTCACTTGAGTTTTGGTGTGCACATAAACACAACAATGAGACACAAAGATACACAAGACAAACACAGATTGACTGTAGACTGACGCAAAGACATCACAGCAAACTTTTTCTTTTCCTTTTTTCCTTTACCTGTGGGTCAGAATATTCATCGGTTGGGATGATGTCAGTCGCTCCCTCTGAGTAATCATAGAACTGAGAGTAATCTAAATCATCAGTAGTGTACTAGAGAGGTAAAGAAAGCGAGAGTGAGAGGCAGAGAGAGAAAGAGGGGGGATGAAGGGCGTCAGTTAGCATTAGCATCAAGGATGCAGCAATGAGATGATACATGGAATACCATCCTGAGCATCCTGCATGTTCTGTTAATAACACATTACTTAATACAACTATTTCTATAAAGGTTAGAAGCAAAAAAATGGGCAAATAATTAAGAAATGATTAAATGATCTAAACCAAGTGTTACTGCATTTCATGAGATGAGTTCTAAATCTTGGGAACAAATGGGTAAATTCATGCTGAGGGAAGCAGCGTGGGTCTACAAACATGTAAGCAGACGGGATCTTTAAAAGCTCATAAAACAGGAAAACAACAAGGAGAGCTCAAAGACTAAAACACCAGCTGCGTTTCAGGGATATCGTAATGGAACTTTTCCCACTGCAGGCATGTAAATTACATGCTTCAGGGCTGCAGGAGATTAAAAGGGTCTGATTTAAGAAAGTAAAAACTTGTCCAGTTATCTAGTTTTGTAGCAGTTCTTCAGAAGAAGGTAAAAATGAAACTTCACATCATAATTATATAACAGGAGAGAAGGGAAGTGAAGGGAAAACCCTGACATGAAGTCATAAAAGTTTATCTCTTCACGCTTTACTTTGGTAGAGAAGTCTCAACATGCTATCATATGTAAGTGATTAGAAATGATGCCATATTTGGCAGCACGTGTTTCCAAAGTATTAAATCAATCAAACATGGCTGAAGCTCTGGGTTCAGCAGGCACTCGCCATTCATGACTCAACCAATAGATTTACAAGCTGTCCATCAGTTTTCACTGTGCTGCACACAATAATCTTAATGATTAATGGATGAATACAGTTGAAGTATCAACCTGTTGCACTTCAGTCATGCAGATTAAAGTGAAATTCAGTTACATAATCTACAGCATCCTTGCCATCCTACTGCATGGTCTTGTCTTCAACTCTTGCATGTGAAAGAGTAAACGTGAGCAGTCTGAGTTTATCAGCTTTTGCTTATTGTTTTCATAAAGAGTAATTCTGTTTATTTTTCAATCTGGGCATTATTTTTGTTTTGCATCTATATGAATGACCTAGGTACGACAAGTTTTGGAATTGCTTGTACAGATTTTTGCAGCCTGCAGTAGTGAAATGTGATGTAGTGGCTGCAACGGTCACGATCAGAGTATGTCCACTGAAGGTTTGTGACACTGATGTCCGCAGACTGTCATTCTAAGTTTCTGATATCATAACAAAAATGATTCCTGGATTTGTTTTAGGTTTTAAACAAACAAATGGCATCATCACTGCTGTCCTCAAAGCCACCAAACTCTATTCAGGAAATTAGTATTTATACTGTGTATAACAGGGGAATTGCTGATCCACCTTTGCCATGATTGGTTTGTAAATTTACCTGAATAAGGTCCCCCACAATATTTGTGTGACAAAAATAACGGAAAAATAGCCAATGCAGGCAGAAACCGACTAGCAACCCCTGTCTATATATGTAAGACCATTATTATCAATAGAGTTTGGTGAATTTGAAAAGAGTGAAGTGAGAAAAAAAGCTTGATCAGTGTACAGATCTTCTCTGTGACGTTTTCAGACACCTAGAGTAACAATTTGAACCTTTCAGCTGTTATACCACAATGCTTAGCTGCAGGCTAAAGGAAATCAGCATGAGGACTGGGAAGAAAAACTTCAACTGCCTCTGGATAATCTAGACACCAAACTAGAGACAGACCGATATGTTTTTTTTCAGGGCTGATACCGATATCAATTATTATTAGTCATAGAGGACAACCAATATTTGGAGCTTGTATTCATAAAAAAAATTGAATAGTAAAAACTATACACACTTATTGATATAAAAAAAGGGCCAATGGTGCTATGAGTCAAAATGCTAGTCTTGGTGCCAACCATCGTCCCTGACCCATAACGAGTGTATCCCTATACCAAACCATGTAAAACAAAATAAAGCCCAGATTAAAAAATCAGAAATTAAGCTTAAGGTGTCAAAAGGTTATCTGAGGAACAGAGAGAGGGAGAGGGAGGTCAAAGAGGTATCCTATCATCATATCTCCAACACTAACTAAACCCAGCTGACTCCAATCAGAACTGAGACACTCTGAGGGATAGATGTACATTAAATATTACAGCTGCTGCACCATGAGGTAAAGTTCAGGTCTCACCACACCCCCCATCAGAGACAGTTCTGCAGGTATGTTACATCTGACAGCTGATGGAAAACACCTGCTGTGACATCACTGAGTGGGGTGAGGTCCAATGTGCATTTCAGCTATAAATCTGAGAATGTGTAGGATCCACTATAATGATGCAATTGCACTATAAGTCTGCTAATGCATTAAAGAATATGAAACACTTTCTATTGCAGGCTCACATCTGCAAATAAAACCTCTGAAAAGTGCTTCCTTGAATGTCTGAAAACCAAACAGGATGTAAACATTGGAAATACTTCTAACAAGGTTAGAGTGAGGCCTCCAGGCTGTCTGACCTCAAGTTCCTCTGGCTCCTGGGCCTGAAGGGAATCCTTGTGGGGGGTGTCACAGTCTGGGCTGTAGTGTTCACAGTAGTCATAAGCTGCTTTGGGGTCAGCCACGATCATCAGCTGCTGGATGTCGCCCTGTGGGAAACGGTGAAAGGAACTGCAGTTAATGTCAGGGGTAAAATTAGCCACATGTTGTTGCATGAAAACATAAATCAGGTGTTTGATATCAGTATTTACAAAGTGGATTTACCCAGAACAACAGCAACAGACAAGTTAAGGCTGTTCAGACAAGATGGCTGTGTCTGATCATGCCCCCTCACACAGATGCTGGATGAAGTGGTATAAATGTGAATCTCTGATAGCAGATGTGATCTCTGAACAGCCTTACACTTAAAGAGTCTGGCAGAGTCAGAGCCCCCTCCTGTATGATTAAACAGCCTGACACACACCCCACAGAGTCCACATTCTCTCAGGCTACAGGAGGTTCAGACTGATAGTAAATTATTATTATCAGCACCAGGGTTTACCTCAGGAAATCAAATAAACATGTATCATCAGGAAACAGGTAACAGCTGGAGGGAATATGTGAGCTGCAATTCACTAACCTGTCTTTCACATTCAGATCAGCAGTAAAAGACAGCACTGTGCATAAGAGTACATTTCAGGTGTTCTCTTTGTATTTTGTTCTTCTGTTCATTTCTCAAGTTATTAAAATATTCATGCTTCAAGTTCAAATCCTTATACAGTGCTTGTTTGATTATGATGAGTTATAAAATGTTGTTTGCAAACCTCATCTCAACATCCTAAGGGAGCAAATGCAAATGCTCTGTTACAGGCCCATTTACTAGGGGGAGATTGTATAAATTGAAGGTAGGTTCTGCATGATTTTTTGTTACTGTTTGTAAACACAACACCCAAACTGAACTCCTCCTCCGTGGCTCAGTGCCATGCCCACTGCCTTCGACCGTAGCTATGTGAACACACTCACCAGCTGAGCACCTGCAGCATTGCATTTCTACGTGGGAGAGACTCAAGAACTGTACACCTGACTTCCTGCAGGTTAATGAGGTATCCTGCAAATACTGTCATTCTTGTTCCCTTTTACAGACGATATTGTGGGATAGCCTCTCTTACGCACTATCATCAGCACACAAAGTCACTCGCGCACTGGGCATGCTGTGATTGGCTGGGGTCACCACACCTTCTCTCTGTCTCGAAACATCCCAAGAAAATGAAAACATCAACATACAGGCAGAGGAGGGAGCAGAAGAATACAGCAAGCTTGACATATTACTGGTAACAAGTAACAGAAACATTGTTCTGTCAGTGTCTGCTGCACAGAGGAGACAGTATTTAAATTGTGCCAGGAAGTTATGTAGGTTAGAAACAGACAATAGACAGTTACTGTGTCTGGAAACCACTAAAATAGCCCACAGGAAAGAGTAAAACCATAAAAATCTCAACAAGGTATGGGGAAGTCTCTCCAAGCACTATGTTCTGTCTCTGTTTGGATATGACCCCACAAAGCTTCACATCCTTATCCTGTGTCGCCTTGATACCAGCCTCCAACCAAAGCCCACAGCTAACTGCAAACACTTTTTGAGAGCATCTGGATTTTATTCGCAGTCTGTAATTGCTTGAATGCTGCAGCTCTAAAGCCTTTCTACACATTGCAAAGACAGCAGAGGAGGTTTCTTGGAAGGTGGATGATGGGGCATGCCTTTGGTGAGGATGTTTGACAGGTGAGCGCAAGGAGATGCCTGAGCCCAGAGGTGAAATGCAGCAGGGACACTATACGTCGAAAGCATAAGAGACGATTGGCAGAGAAACAGAGGAGAAATGAAGCAGGCTGCAACCTGTCAAGAGAATGCATGTCTGTGTGTGTGTGTCTCCTCCCTGTGTTAAAACCACATCTATGGATCCTTAACATGGACCTCAGTGTAAACATCCATGTGCTAAGGCTTGTCCCGAGAGAAAACACAAAGCCCTTTGAAACTTTCTCTGTGTAACCATCCATCAACATCATGAGGCACAGTTTCTGTTTGACAGAAATTCCTACCTGTGAGCCTCTGAAGGCAGAGAGCTGCTTTAACTTGATTTCTCTTGCTCATTGAAGGCATATCTCACACTAAAAACCTATACTGTCAGTTCAATACAAGCAAGATATGACGCCTCTGCACGGTGAGCCTGGAACAGGATAATGAGCACCTAGTTTGACTTTGAGGAGCTTTGGTAGGAAAAAACCCTGAAGCCTTTAACCTGAACAGAAAGCTGATGGGGAAATGCAGATTGAAGTCAGCAAATTCTGGATCAAAAAATCAGACTGAAAGAAAACAAGCTATAGATACAATCAACATCACTCTTTCTCTTGGGTCCTTTCAGCAGTGACATGCCGTCTTTTTTTTTCTGAGGTTCTGTCTGTCATCCTCTACATCAGGTCCGATATGTTTTCTGTTTGCATACACTCAATAAGTCATAGATCTGCAAAGTTACCATTAGAAAGATACTGGTCACCTGTTCCACAACTCTCATCAGCAGGAATCAGTCTCCAAATCCAGTACCTGTGTTGTTTATCTCCCTCCTGAAAAGTTCCTGCTGGAGGGCAGTATTCACTATGGGCCCAGAAACTCTCGGGGGCAGAAATGCTGACGATTTCTGATTCTGATCACACATCGTCGTGGTTAACTTGATGCAACAACTCCTTGACATTGGTTTTCTTTGAGCCTTTTGGTGTGAATGTGTGTCAGCCCCAGGGTTCAAAGAGTGACCCTGTAAACTGGAGATCTTCAGCTTAACGAGTCGGTGGATATCCAGTTTACAACACCTGCTGAAATACAGCAGGAGCCCTCAGCGGGGAAAGCATCCTAGTTTAGTTTAGATTCAAATGTTCAAATCTTTTTAATCAGATGAGTTTTTATGATGACATTAAGATATTTGAGAGAAACCTCTGCCATGGCTCATAAAATCTGTCATCTTGCCATCATTTGGCCAGGTGTTTTGAATCATCGTCTCACTTTGTTCAGTGGCCTTTGTCTTTATCTTACTGCCCTTTACTGGCCTGGAGGTGTAGTGCTGTTACTTTTATTACTTCTCCTTCCATCAGTGGTCTGATATGTATGCTCATGGACCTTTAGGCCTCAATGGAAACTCAGACAGCAATGGACGATAGGAACCTTTTAGTTCCTGAAGCCTAAAATTGCGCAAGAAAACCTTGTTTTTTGACTATAGAAAATATGATAAGAGAAATCAAAACACCCTCACACACGTGTAGTAAATATAAAGCAGCAGTTTCTTTTAATCTTGTTATGCTACAAAAGCTGTATTCTTACAGCATTGAAGCCGTTTTAGAGCTGAAACTTATGAATACTGCCCTGTGTATTTTTTTCTGAAATGCAGTTTGACCATTGCTGTGCAAACAGCAAGCTAGAGTTTTCAGTGGAAACGCTGACGTCACGCTTTGTTTTGCGTGTGTGTTTTGTGCATTACACTTCATTGTGGCACAGCCATGTGTGAACTAGATAAATATAACAGCAATGACGGCTGACTACCAGTGTCCTGGTAGTGCTTCTAAATCTGTTAACTACCTTCTAACAAAATGAACATCTGTTGCACCACTTCTTAAATCAGCAGTGAAGCATTCAATATACAGTATAAGCCAGATGATCAGCTCACCTCTACTTCAGCCTCTCAAGCGTCATTGTGTATACAGCTTCTACAGCTATATTGCCAACTACAGGCCTGGCAAGCATACTTCAGCATTTTCAGTCCCTCAGTGGTGAAATGTTGTGCAAATGAGGCCTTAAGATTAACAGCAAGTCTGGTCATTTGCAGAGGCAGCAAATTCATCCATCCTCATCTCAAAGGCTTTCTAGTTGGCCACCATCAGATTTAACAGAAAAATATTTGCCTGTCAAGCATTCTTCTAAATTTAATACATAGTCATTTTAGGCTGTAAAACTTAGTTTATTGCGTATTCTAGTAATCTGTAGCCAAGCTGTAGGAATTACAGACTCCAGCAAGAAAGATAATATATCACTGAACTTCTGCTCTCTTTAAAATTGCTGATAAAAATCACAAAAATTGACCTTCAAAGCAAGCACTGGGTTGATATAAAACTTGGTGCCAAGTCTTAAAAGTCATCTGTCGTGTGTTTATGTGTGTGGTCGGACGGAGACAGAGAGATCAAGCCTCCCCCTGAGTCAGGTTGGCATGTAGTTCCTCATGTGTCACCCTAAGACAGTGAATACTTGAACCCTGCATAGAGTTAGCTCTAATTAGTCTGGGAGTCACCCGTCTGTGCACAAATAGGAATGCTCTGTTACTGAAAGATCAGCACAACTGGGACTGTTTACTGTTACACACACTTAATAGTTAACACTCATAGAAACAAGACTATTTCATTGCAACCTGCAGCTGTATTTGGTACGTAAAAGTTATCCAAGTGTTGAAATTGATACCATAGGGAGCATCATATCTTCACACTTCTACTAAAAACAATAATAACAGCCATTTTCCATACGATTAACACATATATGGTCAAGTCTCTTCCCTTTAAAGAGCACTAACCTGACTTTCTGGCATAAAGTAAGATTGCAGCTAAGTCACCAACCTAAGAACACAAAAGGCCAAAGAGAAGCTCGAGTCATCTCAGGGAGGGACAGACAGGCAGGGATTTAAAGGGAGCAGCTGGGATGGTAAAATATGTTTTGTGCTGGGTAACACCTGGGGAGAGTTAGGCTGACTCTCCAGGACTGTCTTGCATTGTGGACTGCTGAGATAAAAGCCCCTGGCAACTTGGAGCAAAGCCAGAGCCACAAAATATGCCCCTGCCGGCTTCAGTAGAGCAAAGTAGAGAGCAGCTACAGACCTGAGAGGCTGTGTGTTAATGGCAGTGTCAGGAGGTAAAGAAGGGAAGAAAAAGGCTGAGCAAGAGATCAAGATCAACAGAGGAGACGTGGATCCATACAGAAGCTTCTTTATCTGCTCCATCGCTTGTTTTGTCATGCACTGCTGAAAGTTTTCACTTGCAGTGGAGATACATATAAAGAATTTACATGCACCAGTAACATTAAAAAACATGAACATGCATGTTATGATAAGATGAAGTGATCGTTACAGAAAGTCTTGGAGGAAGGATGCCTGATGTAAAAATGGCATTGACAGGACCCTTCTGGTACTTTTAAACCCAGGCCATAATTTTTGAATACTATGAGTCTACTGATGCAAAACAATATTTCTGCAACACAAAACAACTGCTAAAGAATAACCCACTGATTCAGGGTTTGAGGAGCAATTCCCATGTTCTGTTCCTTAGGTATAGACATCTTTATCTTTCTGTAAAAAAAAAAAAGCCACCTTCCTCTTCATAGAAAAGAGCTCTGCCTTTCCATAACTTTGTCAGATACTCGGGGTTACACATAATTCAGTTGTTTTTGGAAGCATAACAACGACTTTTGGGGGGAAACTCCTTCATTGTATGAGAGTAGCTTCCTGAAGCCCATCCACTTTTAATTCTTTTGACAGAAAAATCTGTGACTATACAGCTCTCATGACAACACTTTAATTACTACCCACCTTGACCTCATTCTGACCACAAGGCACCATGGGATAAAAATACACAGGGGAGGGCCTGAGGTTACAGCAGGGCATGCTACAAGAGGAGCTGCATGTAGACACAGCAACAGCAGGATGTAGTTTTCAGGGATAATGCACTCTTTTTCCTTTCCTTCACTAAAATCCTGCTGCATGGTGTAATTAAAGGGCATCTCAGACAAAATCAAAACAAAGCAGTCGTCACTGTTGCTCCTTTGACATGCCTTTGCCCCAGGGGAACATACCTTTAGTGTAACCAAAGCTAACTGTAATTAGACAGCCCCTTACAACTATTAGCCACTCCCCCAGAGTCTATAGCAGAGTTACCAGAGAGGTGAGAAAGAGGAAAAAGGAAACCCAACAGCTTGAACTCTCAATCATACAGGCTAGGACTCAAATGGGCGATTGGAAATACTTTCGAACAAAAACAGGAAGAAAGTTAAAACACTTAAACACTAAAGTGAGATCCTTGTTCATTAAAAACATGATTAGGCAGCAGAATTCAAGATTTTGTAACTGTTGGGCATCCTCCAGATGCACTGCAACAGCACTGTGAGATTATTTCCATCATGTTGCTGGTGACATGTTCAAGAAAACATTATAACAAGTCAGGTGTCATAAACAGCAGCAGCTCGCACAGGTGGAAGAGATCTATGCGATCTGCAGAAATACAGGCTGTAATTTTTGATGTGTTAGCATCCTGAGCTCGCAGCCTTCTGGCAAAGCACTTCCTTCCTACACTGTAACTTAAAACATTATTCCATATTTCTATTTCAAGAAATCTAGGAAGTATAGAGAGGATGGAGACAACAAAGAGTCAGAGCCAGAAGTTGAACCAGGACCACTACAGCCTCTGTACACAGGGTATGTGCTGCAACCACTGAGCTAAATAAGAACTTTCCTTCTTTCCCATAACTTTCACAAATGTCCTAGCTTCACAGCTGTAGGCAAACATTATATGCAGAAGGAGACTACAATTACGGTGTCATATTTGATGCAGACATGGTTGTAGCAGTGATTTTTACAGTCAACACCATGTTCACCAGCTCTCTGATTTCTACTGGTTGAAAGATAAAATCAGACCAAGGAAAGAGGCCAACAACTGGTTACATTGCACAGTATTTTCAAGTCAAAAAGGGAAGAAAAGTCTCACTGGTGAAATCTCTGACTGAGCTCAGTAACCATCTCATAGCAAACAATCCAGAGAACAAAGTTGCAACAACTCAGCACTGGATTTTGTTGCATGCTAAGATGATATGAGGAGATGTTTGATGTAAAGATGACTACAGAGAGCTTTAAATATGTTAAGAGTGGTCTTTGTGACCCATTTGCAGCTTATTTAATTAATCATATTTTATGTCAATCAGGAAGAAAAAAATGAGGATGCTTTTAGCTAAAAAATATAACTGATGGATTGAACAACATACATCATGTGTTACTGTTATTTTTAATGGGAAACTCTTCCAGCACTGTTCCTGTTGAATGGACCCCCTCAGCCTTGTCTGGTCCTGCACAGTGTTTGCAGCCCACAAATAGAGCAGAGAGGCAGGTATGTATGCGAATGTGCTCGATTAAGACAGGTAATGTCGGCCAGGCATGAATAGACGGTCTCATGGATTTGGCACGGCAGGGAGGCCTCAAGGTGGGGAGGGAGGAGAGGGAGGAGAGGGAGGAGGAGGGAGTATGCAGAGAGAGAAGGGGAGGAGGTGAGGAAATGAGGAAGGGCTGACGGGGCAATGAAAGAGTCCCATTCATCTAAACCAGATCCCTGAGCAAAGGTGGTCGCCTCCAACCTGGGGCAGGTATGGCATGAATAGAGGCTTATGAAAAATGCAGGTCAGCTTATAAAAACAAATATCAATTTGAAGAAGTAAGGACATTTTTTTCACTATCAAAACCATTAATAAACTCGAAACTGGAAGACAGCATATTGCATTCTTGGGAAAAAATCCAAGTAAAGTATTTTTTTATAGAATATGCCAACTTCTTCAGATAATGTGGGAATGAGCTTAAATGACACATTTTATGGCATTTTTTTCAGTCAGGTTCACCTTTCCAGACGGATTTCCTCATCATAACCTCAGAGAGAACAGATTTCTCTGCCTTCCTCCTGCATTTCCCGACATGCACTGTGCCCTGTGGATCTCTGAGGAGAGCAGGGACAGAGAACAGACAGCAGACCTGTTCCAAAAATCGCACAGAGAAGACCCTGTTAGCTGACTTATGGCTCCTATTTTCAGCCTGAGTGGACACACTGTTTCAGACACACGCTGGCCCCGGCTCCTCCTCATAAATCTAATCAAAACTGACGGCAGATATGAAGCAAATCTGCTTATAACACTCTGCACCTAAAAAAATAGTCCCCAAATCCTCTTGGTTGGGTAACATGATACAGTAATCTCAGTCACACTACAACTGAATATCAGCAACTGGTGTTTCTTCCAAGAATAAATCAGTTTGCTTCCTGGGGATTTTACCAGGACAAACCACACCAAATTAAAAATGACACTTTTTAATGAGCTGCAGAAACACACACGTGTCTCAAAACAATATCTGGTTGAGGCCTGTATCTCAGGGTCAGTGCCAAGTGCACTATTTGACAGTACGCTGAAAGATGTGATGAGCAACAGACAGAAGAGTGTTATGGAGGATCCCAGTTCTGATAATCAGGAGCAGCATTAAACAAAATTAGCAGTAGAATAAAAATTGCTCATCATTACAGCTCATACACAAACATTCTCACACACCTCCCCCACCCTGCAACCCTGTATCCTTACAATCACGTTTAACCCTCACCAAGAACAACCCTGAGTGTCGCAGTGATCCAGCTGTTGTCTGTTATTATTACAACTGCATGACCCAATGGCAGCCCCCACACCTCTGGATGAACTGTCTCAAAGAAGTATAACACAGTCACCGATTGGAGACTAGCCAGTCAGAAGAGAACTAGAGGTGGCAAAATGATCAAAATAGCTAACCCCTTACTCCTCCCTATCTATACATGTCTTTCAAATACATTTACCTTAGAAAAAAATCAAGCGAACTATGAAGAAAACACAATGGGAGTGATCAAAATGACACGCCGAGGGTTTCGCTTTCATCAGTTGCTTTGAAACATCTTCATTCACAAGCAACTGAATCAGCTGATTGCACAGCGCCTGCTAACCTCTCCTTACCAGCTCCACCTTTAAGATATGGTCCTTTCTAGCTCAATAAAAAAAAGATGGTAATAGCCAGAGGGCAACTGAGTGATGGTGCAGCTGTTTATTTCACATAAGGGAAAAAAATATTACTTTCTGACTAGCAGAAAATCTACTCAAAACAGTGTCACTTGCACTGAATTCAAATGTGAAAATAGAAAGCCCAGCAGCCAGCAAACATTTCAAATCAGTCAAATTGTCATGAGGGAAAGTTAACTATTTGACGACAAAAAAGAGTTCAAGCACTTACAGTACACATAAAATATATATGTAAGAGATATATGTGGTTTCCCCTACAATAAAAACATTTGATCAACTCCAGATCCGCCCTGGTTTTCATCACCACATTCCTGTTTCTGCTGCATCAAAGAGCTCTGAGGCAGGGAACACATCTAAAACTCCCACAGGAGGTTCAGGAAAGAAGTTCAAGCATCAGTTAAAATCTAGACTCAGTAAATACCAGAACTGTATCTTCAGCTGCAACTGTTAAACCCTTCATTGTCTAACATAATTTCTGAACAGTGTGTCAGCGATGGTGGCCTCAGTGGTCATGAAACCAGTCCCAATACTCCATGCTGTTTTCTGACAAACTCTTCATCATCATGATTTTCTCACAAAATCAAACCTGTTCCCAATCACCAAGCAGTTTTTTAGTCTGGGCCAAAAAAATAGAGGATATGAAATTATGGTTGGACACTAACTTGCTATTAGCATCAAAGCAGTTTGCTACTGTTAAAGCATGAAGTAATAAGGAGAAAATGTATGTCTTATTATCAGTTTTCCAAGCGATAATGCAATGCTAGCCCCAATAAAATTGCAATGTCAAAATCTAATGCAAACAATTGAAAGCACTAAATGCACAAAGAGCTGTTTCCCCCTGAAAGGATGAGAAATATACAATATTCTGATGCTAAACAAATTTTCTGTCTCGCTGCTGTTAATACTGTCCCTTATACTCTTGACTGTTCTACAAAATTAATATTTTTGAAACAGGCTCCACAACATCCTAAATCTTGAATCGGCCAAAATATACTTTTTTAAATTCTTAATTTTTGCCAGTTATTATTGCAGGCGGCTGACTTTTTTGATAGCATCATAGCATGATAGCATCAAAATAAAGTGAAAGAATGATAAAATGCCTTCATGCTAAGTGAGAAAATAATTGACCGTTTGCATCAAATGTGTTTTACAGAATGTTCTAGATATTACATCTTCAGATGTTAAATATTGGTCAAAGACTTTGGTGGTTATCAGTCACTCCAGTTCTAAGGCTGAGACAACCATAACGTTCACACCGTCCACCACGCTGAAGCTTTACCTGGAACACTTCCTCATCCAGGAGTCTCGTGCCGAACACGGTGATGCCGTTGGCGTCGATGGAAGCATGGTCACTCCTGAGCAGAGGTTTGGTGATCTTTTTCTTACAGTCGACAATGATGGTGACCGTCTTCTTCTCCACACTGACGGCCACACGGTGCCACCTGGTCAAACAGAGATGAGGAGTAAGGGTCAATGAGTGTGTGCTGTTAAATCACTAAAATACTTGAGTTACTGTGGGGCACAAAGGGTATCTGGACGCTGCAATCAGAGCATGATGTAACATAATCAACATGCAACAATGAGGACTTTGTGCAGAAGGTTTGTACTCAACAACACAATGATTGGAAGCAGTTTGAGGTGTGTGTTTGCATGCCAAAGAAACGTTTGCAGCCCCACAAGTGACAGCGAGCAATAAATGTAATGCAACTTGAAGAGAAAGCTGCTCAGATTCATGTTGTGTGACATGATTCTGCACATAAACAAAATAAGCCTGGGAGTTTTTCATGACATATTTTGATTGACAGCACCCCTTAATGTAAAGGGTTAATCGGGGTCACACGTGAGTCCGACACCTCCCTTGCCGTTGGGCCATTTGCTTCTGCACTTAAGGGCGATTGCATACCAGGCAGCAGTGGAACACATTCTTGCCCCCACACTCTGGCCCTGTTTAACACGGGATTACACTCATTAAACTCCAAACTTAATCCTCCTTCTGGGTTACTCGGCATGACAGACATGGTGAACATTGTGGAAAGTGTGTGTCAGGATCCAGGAAGGCCTGCCTTGGCAGAGCAGGAGACATACAGTCAAAACATTGTTCTGAGGTGGAAGATGAGACCTGGCACTGCTGTTGCTCAAGATGGCGACACAACAATGATTTATTTACAGGTGCACATGTACATTTTTTATATTATATGAACATGTCAGCATGTAAGCTGACTAATCAGGAAAAAAATTCACCCAATTCATCTCTGAATCATACAGACACATTCCATTGCAGTCGATGCAGCTTAGAGAAAAAGAAACGTGCAGCACTCGGAGGCTTAACAGTGCAGCAAGAAGGATTACTTGTCACCTTATATGGCTGAAAGCAAATGTCGACTTCAGCAGGTTTAAACCATTTCTCAAACTTCTGAAGTGAATTATGATGAGAAGAAAAGCGACACCGTGTTTGAAAAGGCAAATGTAAACACAATCTTTAGAAAATCCTGTTTAAAGAGCTTAAATAAGTTCAAACTGATGGTATTCGCTGTAACAAATCCTCCCATTCACTTCACACTTTATCAGCATCAACATAGGGCAATCTTTGCAGGCTCAGAATTTGCCTTCATAACAAGGAGTACATGTGTAGGAACTTCAGACTGCGTATAGAATGATAAGTAGACACTGGACCGGGAAATGGAGGTAAAATGCTGGAAGTGTGACCATAAACTTATTTTGGCATTATTTTACATAAACATTAAAAACTGTGGTTGATTCGGTTTTATACTAATAATCCATGTTTGGGGAAAGAGGACTTCAGGAGGTGCTATGAGCTGAGCTGCTGTTGAAGTTAACTTCGGACTCTTTTTAGTTTGCTCAGCCCAAGTCTCTTTCATTCGAAACAGAACAGAACTATTCATTGAAGCCACTAACTAAATTTAGTGTTCCTCTTATACTTTCAGTAATTTGAATCACCCCCAACGCAAATAATGGCCTAATTCCTATGGAGATGTTTTCTGGCCCACCCTGGTGTGAAAGCTTCCTGTCAAGAATCCTCCAAAGAGAACAAAGCAACTGAGATATTGGATCCACAAAGTTACACACAGGACAAAACAACACAAACATGAAGCTGGCTTTGTAGCTGCAAGAGTGACTCTTAGAGGATTTGTGAAGCTCTTGTCTATCTTGATAACTACACTCTCACTGGATCTTATTTTGGGTCGGTTAGGGTCACAAAAGTGTTCAGCTCAGATCATGACCTCCTTTAAAAGCTAGAATAACATCTGCATGTCCTGCAAGTTAAAAAGACTTAAATAACTAGGGGGGACACCACACGATACTATCAAAAGATGCATCAAAAGAAGCCTCTCTGTTTATCTGCCCCCCCTTTGCCCCTGTACATGGGCTCATGTCAGATCTGCTGAAGCTTTGTGTGGGAACTCAGAGATTCCTGGACCTGGAGCAGATAATCAGGTTCATGCTAAAAGGTTTGTGGTTGGGCGAGGTCATCCAAGGAAGTAAAGAGGAAGCTGAACTACATTACCCCCACCCTCTCTCTCTAAAATAACAGAGGCAGTGAGTTCATGGATGAGGTCAGGTTGCCCATAGCAGTCCCTGCTGTGCCCCAATAATCCAGTGTCTCTCTGTCTCTGACCTGTCTCTGTGCCCAAGGACCCCTGATGGGACAGATAATCCGGTCATGAGCACCTGTGGAGCAACACTGAGAAGACCTGCGTTGTTTTCTTGCTTTTTTCATGAAGAGAAAGCTGGTCAAAAAAATCTATAAATATGGAAGTGTGCGACTGCTTCTGGTGATAAAAGGTTAATAAAAAGACTCCACGGTTTCTTCACTTATGCCAAAAACATTTTTCACTGACAAAACTCATTTAACTCTAAGACACCTACCTCTATGTCACAAGATGGATGATACAATGAACCAGGACTACTTTTGGCACTAATTTGTGTATCTGCAATTATTAGGAGGTATACTACCCCTCGTTGCAGTTATTTTAGAAGGTGTGCTCATTCCTATCTTTTTCACACAGCCAGGAAACATTCCCTCCTCACAGAATGTCAGAAAAAGAAATAGCCTCCTGTCCGTGTTCATCACATCAGTCTGAGGAGCTGGTTCAACGTCCCCTCCTCCTCCATGATCTGTGTCTGCATGAATTCTCCTGCTGCTCCCAGCTACATGAGGGTAAGCAGAGTCTGGTTGGATGACCTGTTAACACTCAGTTTGAGCTCTGGAGCACCTGTCCCTGCTGAGTCTCAGCTTCATTGTATCCAACAAGTCATACTTCAGTCAGCACAAAGAAAGCTTGCTAATGAACAGCACCAAAATCTCAAATTAACATGTTACTGCAAATTAATGACAATGTTAAAGGGTGTTTTAGTAACTAAGGGAAACTGGCTTTGAAAGTCTGAATTCAAGACTGTTTGGTCTGTGTTTGAGATAAAGCAAGTAATCAACACTTAATGCTTGTTGTTGAGGTTTTTAAGGTTCAGATTGACTGTTTTAGATGCAACATCAGAAAATCAGAAAATGCTTCCCGCTGTTGTTTAAGGCACAACATTGGTTTTAAATCATGAAAACTGGGATTTTTTGTCAGCTGGTGCAAAGAAAAGCTCCCATCTTTCAGGCTTCACATTGACTTTCAGCAGCATGAAATGAAATCATATGAAGTCCATGTCCAGGCAAAATGTAAAAGAAGTTCTCCTTTTCGTGTTGTCTCGTATCTTTAAACTGACATCAACTCTTCTCATTCCCATGCAAACTAAAACTATGACTCTGAAGCAGCTGTCACTGCAAGTCAGAGTTTGCCCAATGATTTAGGAGGCTGTCAAAGTTATGACTTACTTTCCATCAGCAAGGTTAAGGGTACGGAAGAGAGGGTAGTCCTCGGGTGCTGGCTTGCCAGTCTGATCCTCATACAGGAAGACAGGTGAACGCCCCACCTCCACACCCAGCTGCTGGACTCCCTGCTGGTTGTAAAGGGACAACAAAAAGGACTGGAGGCCGAGCTTTGGACGCACTGTGGTCAGGATCGAGAAATCCTCAGGAAAAACACCTCCTGCATGGAGACAAAGACAAGTGAAGGGTGAACGTTAGTGGGACAGGAGAGATGATAAAATCCATCATCTAATATTTTTGCCTATACCTTTTCAACTGTGTCTCAAAAGTGAGGATACACTCCAAATATGTAAGACTCTTTATGTCAGTGTCTTAACTCTGGTTGCGGGAAGAAATACATTTTCAAGACTAAATATTTCGATCTATAGGTGAGAGGAATGTCTGCAAGGCATTTTGAAACTCGGGGAAAGAACAGTTACTCTCAAAATCTTGTTTAAAACTACAGGCATCAGCTGTTTGAGCAGAAGTCACCTTGTCTATGGGCTTTTTTCTACCAAGAGAGTTTTTGTTGATCAAAACCAACAGTAAAGAAGCAAAGTTGAGATGAGTGTCATCAACGAATCAAAGCATCAGTTTTCTACTGTTTCTTACCTGGGAATAGCTGCGTGGTGGGGGCGCTGATCTGGACCTCCTTGGAGACTCTGAAAGCAGAGTCGGGGTTTGATGCTCTTCGGTTTTTGCAAAATCCTGGTGTTTTCGTCACTCCTTCGGGGTAATTTTGAAATTCTAATACTTTTAGCACATCCACTGGTTCTGCTGATCAGGGAGCAAATGAAACAAAAGTCAGGTCAAAGTAATGATGTGCAAAATATAAAGCTGGTCAAAGATGGTTTATGACAATGAGCCATTTATGGCATTTGGAAGACACTGTAAAATGTGGGCTGTATAGGATTATTTTTATGACAACAAGATGAGTATTACTATTGAAACAAATACAGCTAATCTATTGTATAACTTCATTGATAAAATATTAAAATGAAACAACAAAGAATTAACTTGAATTCCAATTCATAGGCTTGCAGAGTGCCTTCTGACTCCATTTATAATAGTGTTCTCTTGGAAAGGATTAAAAAACAATGTTGCAGATACAGCAGCCAATATTGTGGATGAAACATCTTACATAAAAACACACAGGGTGTTGAGCTCTGCACTTTGGCGAGGGATGCTAAAATTCAAGAAAGGGTTTGACTTTTCATACAGTTAGTCACATCACTGAGAATTCTGCCTGGGTTGTGTAAAATTCAAAAATCAGCGTCAAGAACACCCCAAATCCTTCTTCATGTCAACCTCAGGTGAGACAGTCGTATAAATGTCACGGCAGTACAAAGACCCAGGAACATTAACTCTGCTCGAGAAGGGCTTTAACTAACATTATCAACATTTACCCAAAGCCAAACTCTCTTTAAACAACACAAGTCTCAATAGCTGGGAAACGCTCCCACAGGATCTACGGGCTCATCTGACAGGAAGTGTCTCCGTCAAGGACACCAAAGAACAAAACGAACAATGTGCTAACTGAGGTCTGCTTCTCTCACACCTGGATAGGTTTACCTTGATAAGAGTCACCAGAGGCTCCACTCTCAACAATCTGATGCACTTTACATAAAGGAGCCAGTGTGGCTTGATGGTGCTAAATTATGCTTTTTCATCTACACATCGTCTGAGTCCTGAAAATTAGCTTGGTATACATTAAAGTAGAGAGCAAAGTGCTGTGGTACACTGACCCCTGTGACTCAGGTCACTTGTACATGGGAAGTCTACTCAATATATTGAAAGTGGGGAAATGACTGACAAGCAGGACCCAAGAGATTCAAGTATTGCCTTCCTGGCATGTTGTTACACTCACAGAATTATATTTCTTTGGGTTTGCAGCTTGTTTTGGCTTACGACTGTCCATCATTATCAATCTACCCTTTCTCTATAATACAGGCTGTTTCTTCATGACTCAGCAGTTGTTAAACTTCACACTACACAAAGCATTACACAAACTTCTTATACCCCCCTTTGGAGGAAGACATTTGTTTTTATTCTCATAATCCTAAACATAACACCTTGGTTTTTACTGACACTGAAGAGTGCTGCTAATTCTGCAGGCTTCTGTTCACAGGTCAGAAGTTTTACTATCATTGTCTTGTATGCAAATTTAACTCAGCTTTCATAGTTACATTGCCTCAAGAGTTATGTATAAGCTAGACCATGGCAGACTGTTTTAATTTTGATCTGTTTTGTTATTTGTCAGGTAAATAAGCATCTTGGGGTGTCTAGATGCATTACAAAGATTTCCTGAAAGCTGCTGCTAAGATTGGCGTGAGGATGAAAAACACCCTTTAAAACAACTGTCTACTAGACAAAATTTAGACTGTTGAGAAGGGAAGCAAACTAAGATCCTGTTTCTGTCTCATTCAATATAAAGCTACAACAAGCACAGATGGTTTACATGAGATGGACAGATAGTACAATCTAATTACACCTCTGTGTGTGCACAAACACATTCCTGTTGGTCTGAGTCTGTCTCACTCTTTGAATGTCTCTTGATGGAAGAATAATAAAGAACATATCAGACATTTGTTTTCTGCTCAGAGTTCATCTTAAAAGGCTCCTACTACATCTGGTCTCTTTAGCTTTCTGCACCTTAGGTAACACCTGAAACACACCAGATGCATGTACGGATGTCTGCAAAGAGATACACTTTTTGCTTTGAAAACTCTTAACCACACACTTTAAGGGCAAATACCTTAGATGAAAAAGAAATCAGTGGGACTTTTCAGGCAAAAGTTAAAACTCAAGCAACACTTCATTCTTCGATCAATGCATTTTGCTTGTAGCATCTATCAGAGTCACCAAAAGTCACTCTTTGAACAACCAGCTTTGCTGGAGTTTTGACCTTTTCAGACTTGTCTTTCCTCTTCCTGCACCTTGGAGGTAGCTGAGGTCACGCCAGAATACCCCACTCTACATCTAAAGAGCTCTGCAAACAAGCTCTTTCACCAAACAATTTAGTTCCTGCAAAAACAACCTTAACTTGCTTGCAGAAATTATCTTATTGCAAGGGATATTTGCAGAAGTTGGTAAACAATAAACAAGCATCACTAGTCTCAGCGTTCAAAAACTCATCTCAATCCCATTACAACCAAAAGCAAAGAGAAATCAAAGATAAAAGGAGAATTATATAAATACATTCAAAACAGTGAGGTTGAATGCAAAGTCAGCAAACTGTTTCTCTTTAGGAATGCCTTCTCTGAGGAAAACTTGTCTCTTTTGTAGCTGGGGAGGATGAACCAGCTACTTACTTTGGAGAGTGAACTGAGGAGCTCATTGTGAGTTCCTGCAGCGCTGCTTTCAGTCCAAACCCCAGGACTCATCTGTTCCAGATGTGGCACTTTGGCCAGGCTGCGACCCTCGCACAGAGGTGCTGAGAAAACGTCAATACCGACCAATTCATTAAGACAGCCAAATGAGTGTGCACAGGTTTTAAAGGAGTGCATGTGATGAGCTGGTGTGAGTTTGCCCTCAGGGCTGAGCAAACAGGACACATAGCTACCAGAGCTCAGGTGGCATGCAGGGACGGACTTTTTTCTGACTGGAGGAGAAACTGCACTGAAAGACAGCCTCTGCTGCACAGTCAGATCATTCGAATACCATTATGCAAATAGAAGTGCATAATAGAGGGAGGGAGGAGGTGAGTAATATTCCCATGAGACAGAGATCAATTCATCCGATATCATCTCCATCATGTTCACAAGTGTACAGTGATGTAAGCAGTGTGTTCAGAGAGATAACATAACCTCAGCCTCTGGAGAGAAGCCAGCAGAGTGTCTCACCTCATCCCTTATTACTCTGAATGTGAGAGCTTGTACGGTTAATCCTCCTCCTGCTGGGTTACACATCTTTATAGAAAGGTGAAATCAGCTGGTAAACGGAGGAGGACCTTTTCACCTGCAGCTCCCTGAGACTCTAATAATAACTTCAGCCAGAATGTCTCTCTCCATACATCCCCCCACCCTCACTCCCTCTCCTTCCTTTAACTTCCACCATGCTGCCGGCTAAAACAAGACAGCTTTATGCTGCTGTCATACCAGAGAAACTTCACCCAGACCTACCCACCTTTTCAAAGCAAGCTTTTCCTTCACTTTACTTTGCCCCCAATTAACTCCTTTCACTGCATTTCTATAAATAAACATCAGCACATGCATAGAATTTTAATCTTTCTGCATCCAAAAAGGTCATAAAATAAAGCAGAATCAATCTAAATTCAGAATTTGAGTTTAGGTATGCAGCCTGAGTACGTCCTCATGATGAATTAAGTTCATATCAAAATTGAAGCATTGATTTTAATCAATATCTGACAGCTTCACAGGACAACGGTCAGCTAGGAGCTGACTCGCTGATGTTCCTGGCTGAACACATTAGGTAGAGGACTGTGAAAATGCTAGCTTTGTCTGCTGGAATGCACATCTGAGGCTGCGCCCTGGGGGCTGAGAAAACGTGTCTGTACACTGCTCGATGGAGAAAGCACCCTGCAGGAACAGCTCTGGCTGACTGAGACCCTGGAACACAGAGCCTGCAGCGAAATACTTCATGGTTTAAAAAAAAAAAAAAGAAGACAGAGCTGATGAGAGATTTTCCCTCTGAAGCTTCAGATTCTCCTGCAGTATCAAGTTGGGAATAAAAAGCTCAGTGACTGTTTTGTACAGCATGGAACGCTGCTTCTTATAAGATTTGATCAGAAAGTCAAGACCTCTTCAAAATTTCAAGAATCTTTGTCTAAAATATCCTCAAACATGAAAGTGACATCAAGAATATTGAACAAGTCACTTATATAGCCAACTATATTAGCATGCAACAATAACAGTAAGTCATCTTCAGGTAAAGGTGTGAGGCCTGTGTAGTCCTGAACCCTGTGACTTGTGGCCATTATGGCTGCAGGGTAGGCCTGTATGCAGGCCTGCTCTTTGAAGGCTCTGAAATCATAGGGAAGTGCAACAAGGACCATCATCAAATAACTGCTCAGTACTTAGAGGGGAAGCATTCCCACCGCTCACACAGCGCAGCCTTGTCCTGCAGCCGACCAAACATCTAAGTGCAAAGTGGAGAGGAAGCGCAGGGCACTGAGGAGGGGGTTGCACAAGCCTGCCTCAGTGTGGACCAGCAGGGTAGAGTGGAGATAGGGTGAGCCTGTCTGCCCACTCAGCCCCCTGCAGACCCACAGATACTGCAGCCTGCACTGACTGATGCACTTTCTAACACTCTGAAAATACACCATATTCAAAACCTCACTGTTGCGAGACACCTTCAGAGAGCACACATATGCTAATGTGCCTAAAAATCATGAAATGAATTCATCATCCTCCTCACATCCACTGCCTTCATTTACAAACACAACTGAGAAACTAACAACACTCTACAACATAATTTTCCAGCCCATGCAATAAGCTTAATAAGATATGAAACAGACCATTTTAACTGAGCTCTGGTTTCAAGCCTTTCTAACATGCTCATTACAGTCCATGTCTGACAAATGTCCAGTGTCATCCACCCTGCTAACCGTGTCCACATCCACCAAGCAGACCACAGTCCAAACAAAGAGCTTTCTTTCCCTCAGCAAGAGTGAGTATTAATAGGAAAGGAGGCTGCTCTGTTTCACTGATCTCTCTGGAAGCACATACCATCAGCTAAGGATGAATTTAATTAGGCGAGGTGTTTCATCACCGGACGCTTCCCATTCATGCGTAAAAGTAGCTTGTGGTAAACTGTGTTGATGAATTTCGGAGTTTTTGGCCAACAGGATACGTGCACTCGGAGAACTATCCACAAGAACCACTGGGAATCTCCAGAACAAGGTTTAAATTCACAACAGTAAAGCGCGGGTACAGTCAGGAACATTTTGGCTGGTGGCTTGTGCTATGCGCTGAAGCAAACAGGCATATGTGATAATATCGAGTTATTGTGTTACATTTGCTTGTGAAACAGGGATAACCACACGTGAAAGGGACGAAGAGGAAATCATGAAGCCTCCGTGTCCAGGTAAAAACCTGTAGTTCCCCCAATTTCCATCATCAGCTACAGAGTTTTCCCAGCCGGACCGCGCTGCGCTCCATCCCCTTTCGGTGAGAAAAAGTTGATAAGAAAAGTTCGTTCCCTCTCAGTCTTACCTGCTCTGACATTGGCAGCCTGCAGAACCAGCACTAAAGTGATGAATGCGGTTACAGTGGGATCCATAAGCCACCTTTTCGTTTTCCACCTTGTGGACCACCTTTGCATCTCCATAATCGAGCGCCCACAAGTGACTCAAACTCTCGGGCGACTTCAGATAATTTTTAGTGACGTCCCGTCCACAATCCCAAGTAATGATGGAAACCGTCCTACAAAAAAGCCATAAGTGAGGAGTTTTAGCCTCTTCACTCAGCCAAACCGAGGCCCCCGATCCTCCTTCCCAGTGCCCAGCCTTCACAGTGAAGGTAGTCGGGCTTTAACCAAAGCGCACTGAGTGCAGTCGGTACACTTGGAGCGTCCGCGGGCAGGAGGGCAGGGCAAGCTCCACAAACCGGAGCCACGATTACAGGGAAATGACACGGGAACCAGCCCCCGATTAGCAAATCACGGGGCTGGAAATTCTCCCTCGGGTCCACCCATCAGCTTTGTAATGCGCCCCCAAGTCTCTGAGTGCGTCTGAGGAAAGGCGAGAAATAACTGTGCCAAAGTTTGGAAGGACCCGATCACTACGAAATGACAGGATTCCGTTTTTTAAAGAAGCTGAAAATCTCTCATTCCTTCCTCCTATTACCACCTGAGCTGAGTTATTCATCAGAATAAGGACGCTTGATAGAAAAAAACGTTCTCTAGGAACCGTTTTAGTAAAACCTGCTCCTCCCTGAGTTCCCACTGGAATCACCTTATAAAACACAATGGCAGAGAATAAAAAGAGCTACACGACGCTTTGAGGAGACATTAAGATACTTACAAATGTTTTTTTCTCAACACTAGCACTTACAAACGTATATAAAAAGGTCACCTGTGAACACCAATTTAGCATCCCACAACCCTTACAGACATCAGAAGTCTGAATGTACAGAGAAAACATTGAAAATATGTATTCCCATTTAGCCACAACCAGATGATACAACAAGCAGATATTCCGTAATTATCCATAGGGTCAAAGGGCAAAAAGCAAAACCAAAGCCTCAAAATTTGATTTTTAAACCAGTGGCTGATGTTAATGTCTGCAATGTACCATTTAATAATCAGTGAAGTTGATGAGCCTGCTAACTAGAGAAGTTCTTTTTTTGCTGAATAGATACAAAATATTATCTCATCACCTGTTATAGTGCTACAAAAAAATAATGATAAATCTTTAACTGAATTGATATTTTTGTTGCTGGTGTCATAGTGACAACCAATCATATTTTACATGGTTTTGGTAAAGTGGTTTGAAAACTGCATGTAGATATTTTTTGTCCATATCCATGCTGATAATCTGTTGGTCATCCTCCTACAGAAATCAGTTTGACTGCAGTTACCTTATTGTTCGACAGGTTCACAGAGCAGCCGCCTTTTGCTTCAATAAAACTGCACAGTGTGCTGACAGGTGTGAATGTTTTATTCTTCAAACATATGTTTCAGCACTGACCAAAAATAAAAAAAGCAGAATAAGCTTTCCACATAGTAAGGTATAAGCATTAAATTTCACAGATTGATATGCAGTTCATCTGGAGATCAAAAGTTTGAAACTACAGCTAAAAAAAACACTAAAAAAATAAAACAACCCTAAAATGGAATTGAATGTTTGAAAAATAGTACTCAGTTACGAGGAGCAGTATTGTTCTTCTTTATCACTTAAAAGATTTGCTTTGGCATGCTTGGTGCAAGTGTTTCTAAGAGGCTAGTGGAAACTTCACTCCCAGTGGTGAAGATGGCTCGAGGACTGCATCCACTGAGGTGATGTCTGTTTTTGTAAACTTCCTTCATGGGTGCTGTAGAGAAAAGGTCTCTTTCATTAATAATCTAATTACAGGTCTTTTTAT
The DNA here is from genome assembly GCA_008086565.1 of Thalassoma bifasciatum. Taxonomy (NCBI): domain Eukaryota; kingdom Metazoa; phylum Chordata; class Actinopteri; order Labriformes; family Labridae; genus Thalassoma; species Thalassoma bifasciatum. The sequence goes on along the minus strand of RPOG01000733.1, from coordinate 118,089 downwards.
ATTGTTATACTTCATCTTATTTCAAATGACTGATGGTTAATTTCTGAGCCACTTCAAAACCTCTATTCACTGTCCATCATTACTGTCCAAGCCTTGTTTTCAAAATTGTCTTCAGATGATCGTGGGAAAATCCTGAAACATGACACATTCAGGGCCAGTAGAACAAACAGCACTTTTTTTTTTTTTTTTAACAACCAATCAGAAAGATTGTGAGGTTGAGAAAATTCCAGGTTTCTCATCTAATAGCCTTTTAGAAGCATAGGTCAGTATAGAGGACAGTCAGCTCCTTGTATCTCTGGGCTCATTCCAGAGATGGCACAGATCCTGACCAGGCTCTGTCTGTCAGCCAGCTCATCCTGCCCAGCCAGCCAGACCCAACCTCTCTCCAGCCAAACAGTATCAGATGCTCCTCTTGGATGCCCAGCGGCAGAGAGCAGAGCCATATCTCAGCGATGAATTGGTGCCTGAGACAGGACTTCTTGCTACATCTCATCCTGTTATGGTTGAGAGGGCTGTAGCCAACCGTTTCCAGATCCCATGTGCTTTATCTCTACTGTGGAGCCAAAAGTAGTCCACACATAACATAAGAGAAGGGTTTCTCAACACTTTGGTCTCCAAAAGAAATTCAATCAAAGAATGAAGATGTTCTTTGATATATTTAAGGTACAAGAAAGTTTATAAAGGGTGTCCATAAAGTATCTTTACAATTAAAAATATATATATTACACAGGCAGTTGATATGGTACCTTAACAAGATTTTCCTATTGTTATCAGTGTTTATCGAAGTTTGTAATTGCGTTGAAATTGTGTTTCAGGCATCCTGTTGGTAAAAGAGGTACTGTTAAATGATACCCGAAAAATGGCTACTCCTCAAGCGAAGGCACAATGTGTATCATGGTTTATAAACAAAATTGGATGTGCAGACTCAGCGAAGCTACAGAACTAAGTATGGAAGAGATCCACCAACACTTCCTTCAATTTGTTCATGGCACAAGAAATTAATGGAAAGCAAAATATTTCTGATGCCATTGCTGCCATGAGGCTGCACTACAGCAAACAAGGCAAGAAATCAAGTCTTGATGTGCTTCGTGCAACTTCCAGTGCTCATACAGAGGTGTACTAAATGAGGTAAAAAAAAAAATACTTTGACAACAACTGATCACAATGAAAAAAAATCTAGTCAAGATATCTTATCAACTGCCTTTATAATAATTTTCAAATTGTAAAGAGTTTTTATGGACACCCTGTATTTCTTAGTTTTATGTACTTGATTGACTAAATTGTCTATAATGTCTCGCAGGCTTGCTCAGAGCTCTGAAGAAAGAAGATCCAAGGTGACACTGGAACAAGGCAAATTGATTGAATATATCACACCACATTCATGTTTATGTCAAGATGGAGTGACTAGACTCAAGTTAAATTACTCATAAGTTTGTGACTGAATTAAAAATACTGAAAATCTTCTTTGGTAGGTGGGGCTATCTGGCAGCAAATTTGTTTTATCTCATCAACTGTCTGAAAAGCACAGTGCAAATGGTTCAGGGTGTTGTGAGGATATGATTGTTCAAAAATACAACACACATGAGAGAAACATGGAGCTAGCCAAACAGAACCACAACGTTTGCTCTCATACTATGTGTGCTCATTTATAAAATAACTGATACCTTTGTTTTAGACGCTCAGGTGTGCACCTGAAGCAGATATTAATAATGGTGAGGCTGTCAGCAGATTGTAGGGTGATGACTGCAGATTGTTGCTTCAGGGGTGCAGAGGCTTGCAGATGACTAGAAGTTTTACTGGTTTGATTTCCTGCTGGATGAGAGAGATCTGGACAAGAAACAAGCACAGTCACTCTGCTTGAAGAGCACAGCAACACAATATGCAGTGAGAAGCATTAAGTATTGTTCTATGAAAACCTCATTATTTTTCAGCAGAAGCAGCAGTTTTGGCTGTAGTACATGTAGTTTTAGCAATAGGTTTGGAATGTTTTATCATTAAAACTTTCATGGATAAATAAGTTACCCTGATATAGCATTGCTAGATATACCCCCCTAAAATTTCACAGTGGCAGAAGAAACAAATCCTGAATTGATTGTCATTTTCATGTTGGGTTCCATTCTTGTTGTTTAATGAGTGTATCAACATTATAATGAGAAGAGTCTTTTCACTTTGTGAGACTTTAACCTGATGAGGGTTTGAAATACAGGTACTTTTCACAGGCACACTCGAGCCAACCTGCCGCCACAGTCTGTCACTGTTTACACACCAAGCAGAGGACAGTATAAAGAGCTCTTTCTCCACACTAATTCCATTCCTCCATCTAACACCACCAAGAAAGAGGTTCACCAACATTATTTTTGGCTACCACAACATTTCATAAGAATAAGTACTTTTTATAATCCAGTATCAATTGGTAGGTTAAGTCATCATGGCCCTAAAGGCTTTTATTAGAAGCCTAACCCGATTTTGGGCAATTTGAGGTAATCTGGTGAAAGCTGTGTTTGTTTTGTTGCTTTGAGGGATTCTGTTTTAGGGTTTTTGGTGTGTTTTGGGTATATGTTATATTTGTGCCACTCAATTGACTCGTCCTTGCCATATACAGCACCCTACCATAGTCGGCCATGTATTTTGAATGTAGTCTACCATGTGGTACACCAAAATTAGTGTCTGGCTAAATGTTACTTCTGTTTTCAGAGAGCACGTGCAGACCAAAGATATAAAATTATATGGAGATGCTGTAAGTGGAGGGTGTGCTGCGTATTTATCCAGATCAAAATAGAGAAATTTGACCCAAATAAAGAGGTTTACTGCACGTGAGGATGCACACAGAGAGACTTTCTGTCTTTGTCACATAGAGCATCTTGTAGTTAGACCATAAACTGTATTGGACAAAGTCTTTGTGATTTCACCCGTCTGTTTCTTGCTGGTGCGGGCTTATTGGGAATGGGGAAGGTGACAAGTGCCCAAACTCAAAGCCATTGGGCGCCATCAGTCATGTGATCTGAGTTGGAAAAAAATTCACTCCTCATACAGTGGCCTGGTGTCTATGTGACTTCTGGTACTTTCGGAGCCAGCCACAAAACACATCCTCTGTTTGGTTATTACACCTAACCAAGAACAGGACTCTCAAGGTGTCTGCTTGTGCAGGAAAAGGACCAAGTGGTGTTGACCAATCAGGTGTCTGCAGAAGGAATAGTCCGTATAAAGAGCAAAAACAGAAGAAACACAAACCAGCAAAATGGTATCCATCACAGCATCCCATCTTTGGTAACAGATATCCGCATGAAGAGCACCTGAAAATCTGTTTTGGATCAAACATTTACACTGAGGCACAGATCTGCTTGATGCTGAGCCACTAAAGACAATCAGAGGTTTAGATTTCCTGACTTCCTGACTGTATCAGAAATGATAGATCTACCTGCATTCAATAAACAAAGATTGTAAGAGTTATTTGACTCTCTTCTGGAGGACAGACCCGAAAAAGCTTTTTCTGGTTTCAAGAAAAGTTTCTATGAAACATACTTCCTACAATTATACCAAGACTCACACAAAAAGAGGAATGGGCAAGATATACACAAAAGTTAAGTCTTTCCCAGAAGTCACTGATCACAAACTGCTGACTTTATGTGGATGCTTGCAAAATTAGCCATATTCCCTGGACACAATAGTTGATGGAACTTTAGAATAAACATATATGAACTACAACTTTTCACAGGTTAGCCAAGCCCTGTTCGTTTTTACATATGCAAGAATCAGAAAACGTGAAAAGAATTTCTTTAGAGGTCTAGGCAGATGTTTCCTATTTATTGTAAAAACACTGTCAAACTTCTTTTGAAAGCCAAACTGATTCTTGCTTGCATCGTTAACTTAACTGCATGTGTTCCCCCTTTCATTGCATACCACACATTCAGCCTGCTCAAATCTGTTGGGGTTGTTCTGGATTCATATGTCCTCAATCATCAGAAAAGGCACGTGCTCTTATGTAAGCACTCAGATATACAGTACAATGACTGTGGCTGCAATCAAACAGATTCTTCTTCATGTTCCTGCCAAATGTCTACGTCAGAGAGAATCTGATGTCAGCCCGGCCTGGGCTACAGGTGTTCATAATGGGAAGCAGCCTGATTCTACGGCCTATGAGAAAAAGGAAGCAGTGGTTCACCAGTCAGACATCCAGCAAATCATTTATGTCTCAAAAAGTCAGGAATGTCCTTCTGTCTGAGCGCATGGTGACTGAGAGGAATCTAAAGTGACCCTGCAGCTGATGGAAGATCTCAGATAGGCATTACTCTAAGAGGAGTTTGTCAGTATTTGTTTCATTAATCCCTACAGGTACATTTGGTGACAGTATCATGGGTGATTATTAATATTAGGTGAGTTGTTTAAAAAAAAAGAAGTCTATTTTTGTTTCGTTTGAAGTCCCTCCCACTCTACCCTCTTAAAGCTTGACCAGCTCCACTAAAAGACAAGTTTCGGACACAGCATAATTTTTTAGTGTGAAGTGGTAGAGCTTTGATGGGCTTCATGGACAGTTTGAGTGCTGCACTGGTTTCCCTCTCTTTATGGACCAATTCATCACCCACTGTGCAGCTACACTTTCTACCAATCATAAAAGCAGAGAGTAGAGCTGTGTGTTCGCACCACCTGGTCGGGGCGGGTCTCCTGTGAGCCCTCAGGTCGAAAATGTCGAGTTAAGAGGTTTGCATGATCTTGGTATGCAAGTCTGTGGCTATAAAAAAGGGTGAGCAGGCTTATTCTCTAGCAAAGACACTGCATAGACTCTGTTATGCAGTGGTCCATATTAGAAGTGGTGTTTGTTGTGAATGTAATACAGAAGACGGTTGGGTACAATGCTGTGGCAAAGTGAGTTCAAGTGATCAGGTGATGAGCTCTTGATGGAGTTGAAGAAAGCAGGGTAAAAACCCGAGCTGGATGAAAAGATAAATGAGCTTCTGTGAAGAGAGAGTGGGTGGCCTCAACTAGCTTTGGGTGTGTGTCAGTGCGTGCACATTTGAGAGAGAGAGTGGGAGGGCACATTTGTGTGTGTGTGTGTGTGTGTGTGTGTGTGTGTGTGTGTGTGTGTGTGTGTGTGTGTGTGTGTGTGTTTGGGGAAGGGGGGTGTTACTGATGGTCCTGGTCATTTGTACAGCACCAAAACTTCTAAATATGTCACTGAGGGAGCCATCAATCTTGCAGATTTTAAAACAGATTTTAATTTTCACACCAGCTGGGTTAAATGGACATTGATAGAAGCTCCTTTTTTCCCACTCATTTGAGTTCAAATTACAAAAAATGTGGGATCACTTTGATAGATTGCAGACAGGTAAAAATCAACAAATATCTGTCCCAATGTAATCAAACACAATTATGCCAACCTTCCTCTACTGAATCCAAATGTACTTTGAAATCACTTGAATAGCTCTGTTCAAGTCTTCTTCCCAGTTTGTTCAGCAAGCAGTAGACATCAGATCTCTCTAAAAGAGCTCCTTATGTGCTCCTGTTCCCCTCCCACCCTCTGACCGAGTGACTGCAGCAGCCAGTAGCAGGCATCCACAGGTACAGCCCTGTGGCCTCCAAATGAAGCCCATAAGGCAGACTGGTTGAATGATGCTCAGTAGGAGGTTTACTGAATGTCACTGCTCATATTACAAAATGACAGTGTGTGTGTGTGCTGCAGCAGACATAAGATGAAGTGTTTAGAAGCATTTTGGATCCACATCTGTCAGTCTGTAGCTGCTGTTTGATGGTGAGGTTGCATCTGACCAAGTTCTTTTGAAGGATCTCATTAAAGTCCTTGTGTCCTTGGCCTTACATGACCATTAGGTCACATTTGATGTTTTAGCCCAGATCCTGGATCCTACATGCTGAACCAAAGAACTGAGTCACTGAAACCACACAGCTTTGCTGGTCCACAGGCTGCACTGAAGACTATTTCTAAAGACAGCGTTCATAATAAATACAGTTGGAATCACCAGGTTTTGAAAGTGATGAATGTATTGCTAGGGACAACAAGCCAATTGAATCCTCCCACTAACCAAACACAAGTTCTTTAAAAAACAAATAAACTAGATTGATGTTTTTCATGCCAACCACATAGAGATATGAAAACAAACTGTCTTGAATTGATATGAATGAATTGAGTGGATGTGTAAAACTGGGCCACCAAATGTTTTCAAAGAAAGAAGCTGAAAACATGACTCACTTTGAATTAACAATGCCATGACTTAGGTCACCACGATGTTGATATCATTTGCAGAGCGGATTATTGGATTATCTGTGTGATTTGAATTTTAATCTAAACTGACTCCTGTACATGGTAATTATTTGTGTTTTCTCAGTTGGTAACCTCAAAATAATGCTTTTTATCGTGTGCAGCAAACATACAGCTGCAGATAGCATTACAAAAACACAATGTGTTGTAATCACCTACCTTATCNGGTGTGTGTGTGTGTGTGTGTGTGTGTGTGTGTGTGTGTGTGTGTGTGTGTGTTTGGGGAAGGGGGGTGTTACTGATGGTCCTGGTCATTTGTACAGCACCAAAACTTCTAAATATGTCACTGAGGGAGCCATCAATCTTGCAGATTTTAAAACAGATTTTAATTTTCACACCAGCTGGGTTAAATGGGCATTGATAGAAGCTCCTTTTTTCCCACTCATTTGAGTTCAAATGACAGAAAATGTGGGATCACTCTGATAGATTGCAGACAGGTAAAAATCAACAAATATCTGTCCCAATGTAATCAAACACAATTATGCCAACCTTCCTCTACTGAATCCAAATGTACTTTGAAATCACTTGAATAGCTCTGTTCAAGTCTTCTTCCCAGTTTGATCAGCAAGCAGTAGACATCAGATCTCTCTAAAAGAGCTCCTTATGTGCTCCTGTTCCCCTCCCACCCTCTGACCCACTGACTGCAGCAGCCAGCAGCAGGCATCCACAGGTACAGCCCTGTGGCCTCCAAATGAAGCCCATAAGGCAGACTGGTTGAATGATGCTCAGTAGGAGGTTTACTGAATGTCACTGCTCATATTACAAAATGACAGTGTGTGTGTGCTGCAGCAGACATAAGATGAAGTGTTTAGAAGCATTTTGGATGCACATCTGTCAGTCTGTAGCTGCTGTTTGATGGTGAGGTTGCATCTGACCAAGTTCTTATGAAGGATCTCATTAAAGTCCTTGTGTCCTTGGCCTTACATGACCGTTAGGTCACATTTGATGTCTTAGCCCAGATCCTGGATCCTACATGCTGAACCAAAGAACTGAGTCACTGAAACCACACAGCTTTGCTGGTCCACAGGCTGCACTGAAGACTATTTCTTAAGACAGCGTTCATAGTACAGTTGGAATCACCAGGTTTTGAAAGTGATGAATGTATTGCTAGGGACAACAAGCCAATTGAATCCTCACACTAACCAAACACAAGTTCTTGAAAAAACAAATAAACTAGATTGATGTTTTTCATGCCAACCACATAGAGATATGAAAACAAACTGTCTTGAATTGATATGAATGAATTGAGTGGATGTGTAAAACTGGGCCACCAAATGTTTTCAAAGAAAGAAGCTGAAAACATGACTCACTTTGAATTAACAATGCCATGACTTAGGTCACCACGATGTTGATATCATTTGCAGAGCGGATTATTGGATTATCTGTGTGATTTGAATTTTAATCTAAACTGACTCCTGTACATGGTAATTATTTGTGTTTTCTCAGTTGGTAACCTCAAAATAATGCTTTTTATCGTGTGCAGCAAACATACAGCTGCAGATAGCATTACAAAAACACAATGTGTTGTAATCACCTACCTTATCATCTGTCATCTGAAAAGTAAGCTGCATCCTGCACGTGTGTGAGAGGAAGTCTTGATGCAGGAAGACAGATAAAACTTAAGGTAGCACCCAAAAACAGGCCGCATCTTATAAAGTTGTGCAATCAACCTGGTTTTACAGTTATTCAAAATATGCAAAAATTTGTGAGCTCTTCAAGTTGAACTAGTGTTACCACTTCAAAGTGTCTGGTTTGCAGAAGGACTTTAATGCACTAAACATCTCCATGCAGGGTTGACATTGATGACATCCAGTAGGATGGATTACTGTATGCCAGGGAGGTTACAAGCTCCTGCATGTCAGAGCTCATCCCACACAGCCGTGACTTGTAACCAGGGGATATGGAAAAATGCCTCGGTTCAATCATTTTCAGAGGTGTGAGTCCAAACAGCTCCGACAGAATGAAGAACAAGATAAAGGAAAGAAAAGCCCTAGGGCATGAAAAGTTTGGAGAAATTGCCTTCCAAGTAACTATCTAATTAAAAAAATGTCTTTTTCAAAAGCTGAAAGATTTCCATCTTTGTCATAAAGCAAACAACACAATAAAAACCAAAATGGGACCATGCAGTGAGTGTCGCTAAAACATCTTATAGAAAGAAATGTGTCCAAATACAAATAAATACTTATCGGTACAAGACAAAAATTTTAATTACAGCGCAAAAACACAATTCTGCATCAACCCCAGTCTTTCTTGCTTTTCCTTGTCACCATGTAAAGATTTAACAAATGCAGAATAAAGAAGAATACATTTCTATTTGAATCTGTGTGTTAGGTCTTAATCTAACAGGTTGAGGCAGCAGCTCAAAGTTATGCTCTGTGTGCATAACATGAGATGTATTACTGATGATTGTATTTGCTTGATGCTAAGTAGCCTGCTAGTAAATAATGGCATGCTAGTATTTGCAAATCAGAACTTGGCACTGAGTACAGCTATTGTTGAAGGAAATGTCAGATTTTTGGTGGCTTTGGTGGAAGCATAAAGCACTGCAACAGGTGAGAATGTTGAAATGGGCTGCAGGCAGATGAGGAGTCAACAGACCATTAACAAAATGTTAACCTTATAGTTGCTCCTCAGGACAGTCAAGGCAAGCATTTTTCAACAGTTGCAGTCTGTGTTTAAATTAAGGACCAAAAATGCAACTATTGAACTCATGCTACTTTTATCCTTAAAAGGCACAAGCAAAAAAATGGCAAGCTTCTTCAACAAACAGCATATAAGTTGTGAACGCATGCTCCATTGAACTGTATGAAGTCTTAGCCCAGTTGACTGTGATTAATTACATTGAAGCTAATTAGGCTCCTTTATTCCTGATTGCGTAATCAGTTCTGGTTTATTGCCAGCACAATATTAGCTCAGAGTCAGGGGAGTGATTGAAAAAGGAGCACCATGCTGCTGTTGTGTGCAGTTGTCATTTCTGACCTTTGACCCCCTAGGAAGGCTGGTAGAAAGGTCACACTGTAGCACAAGACGAGTCATGTACTCACCTCCAGCCTGAGCAGGGCTGCCTGTTCAGTCTGTTTCTTCTTCACACCGTCAGGCTCTAGCAAGTTATCCAACTCAGCCCCCCAAGGCGAGCTTCAGCACAGACCCTTGGAGTTCAGGTATGCTGCAACGAAGCAGGGAGAGGAGGAAAGGGGAGCTTAATGCTAACCTTTTGGTCATTACACAAAACAGATCAAATCTATTCTAACACAACAAGGTATTCACTTATATTTTAAATACCAGTTTTAATAATTGTTTAGGGTCACTTCCCATAGCATAAATCTGACATTTTTGTAGCAGAAAAATGTTCAACAGGATTTATAATTATGCTGCTCACACTTGAGTTACTGTTACTGGGGCATATTTATAAACACAGGTATTGGTGCTTCACACACTCTACATGCTATCCTCATGCACAGAGCCTTAGTTTTCTGGCTATTACAGGTCAGAAATAAAAATATTATCCCCAAATCTTTAGTTTTTTTAAAGCGCATGTTTATGTAACAACACAAAATCAGAAAATCCTACAAATTCAGTGCTGTCACACTCAAACAAACTTAAAGTCAATTACCAAATGTGCAATTCTTGTGAAAAAAGAATAATAAATAATAATTTATAATGTAGATGCATAATCATTCTCTGACACAATCAGAGTGAACTTAAAACAGTAGCTGTGTGACTTCACAGCTTTGGCCAAATGTACTATAGAGGGCTGTGAAACTGCTGAACACTTAAGTTTAGAGCTGTTTTTGTGTAGGTTCATGAGAAATCTACAGTAAAGATACACCAACCGAAAGCAACTTTATTGACCTTTGACCCCCCTAGGAAGCACTGTTATAGCAATAGTTCTGCAGGTTATTACCTGTTTGTTCAACTCTTAGAGTACTGTTTTTTTTTTTTGTATTAATGTATTAATGAGCATGAAGGAAAGCCATTTCAGTCATTCTCAAAGCAAATACCCAAACAATAACAGAACAAATCAAGCTCTTATATAATAAAGCAACTGAGCTGAAACACATGATGGTCATATGGTAATAAAAAGGTGTTAACTAGCTGCAGCTGCTCTACAATGAGGATTCATGGAGCTCATAGACTCAACACTTTCACGCCACCCAATGGTCCATTGTTGTTGTTTTCTCTAAGAAGCATTCTTGTTTTTGATTGTTGAAATTTATCGACTAATCGTGTTTGAGCAGGTTGTCTGCAAAAATCAAATGATCAATAAAAAGATAACTTTATATGACAGCAGATCATGACCCAGTTAATCCTTATTTCTCTGTCTCAGCTGCTTTGCAGTCAGAACATCTCCTCTTGTGTATCCTTAATAGTTTAAGGCTTTTAGAAGGAAGCTGGCTACTGAATGTCACATGACGGCTTGTCATATCCCCAAATTAAGACAAAATCATTGTTTTTAAAAGACTGAGTGGGAGTCAAAAGTGCAGTACTATTCACCAGAAGTCATGGAGTAGATCTTAAGAAATAAAAATCAATGAACTGGACGCCCAGTGCTTTATTGTCTCCAAAACCAACAGGTTTACAAAGGTTATTGAATAAATAGCAGATATTGCTGGTTGTGTGTTTCTGCTCTGTGATTTTAAGGGCAGCATGGAGGCAGCACTTCTATAATTAAAGAATCACAGCCAGACAACAGAGGTGGTGGAGACTGGCAGTCGAGACTTTGGAAGTGGTGGTAATCTTAATGTCATATTCTTACATCCTCCTCACATTAGAATGATAGGATAGGGCTTAAATGGCTCTTTGACTTTAACCCCCGCGCACTGCAAACCTTCATAATACTTAAGCAGATTGTGGATGTCAGTACAGGCCACAGGTGGCTGCAGTAAAAAGGTGAATGAAAACAGAAACTGGAGGACATTTCAGGCTAAAAGCTTAGTAAGGAAACATGACATCAGAACCATTATTATGGCTGAAGCAGTTGTGAGAGTACACAACGTATGTTAGTGTCAGTTTGCATCTGAGCTGCAACTGGAATCACTTACGAGTGTGAATGATCTCCATATGTGCAGTCTTTTGTTCCTTTTTTTGTTCTCAGCTGGTACATTATGTGGCCTGCCTGGATGATATCAGAGCTTTTTCTTGACTCAACTGACTAAGACTGTCTTTTTATTTTGTGCAAAGCAACACTAAAGCATTCAGTGTTCTAGTTTTAGTGATAGCTTAATAGAGGATGTGATGGTAAAGCTTTTATTTTTTGTCTTTTTCAGGCGCTGACAAGTTGGAGCAATATATCAGAGAGACATTTTTTGGTCCAGATATAAAACCATATAATGCTTAAGTCATGTCTTACGAAGGAGATTTCACCCAGGGCCAAACAGTTGTGGAGTAACTGCTTTTAACTCTGCTCTCAGTAAAACCAACTTCAAAGGATCTGTGATGTCCACAGAAAACATAATTTCTCCAAACTAAAAAGTTGAAGGCTGCGGCTGTAGTCCAGCTGTGTGCCTTCATTCACCATGTGGTCCAGCTGAGCTCAGGGAGGTGCCCATACACAGGGATAATTAACAGTTTGGAGAAGGCCGCCTGGCTGAACCAGAGGATTACAGCGACGTATAAAGACGAAACATCAATCAGGATGGCAAAGTAGAACACAGGGTACGAGACTCTTTAGCAATATTATGATTAAGGGATCTTTGAGTTGAAATAGAACAGCTGAATCCAAGAATATACTGTGTTTGGCACAGGATGACTTTGTTTGATCCCCATTTTCACTGACAATAAGCAAAGTTTACACCAAGTGGGTGTATGGTGCAAATCAAAGAAGTTACCAAACATGCCATGTACCCCCAACCTATCAGATAATGTTTATCAAATGTTTGCAAAAGTCCAAGTTCAATCTTGCTACCCATTGACTTTCAAATGACGACAAGAAAACTCCAGGGAGCAAAAGCTAACTTTTAGACAACAGGAGATAATGGAAATCTGGTTTAACCCTTTGATACAAGATGCGTTGGTGCCAGCATTTTTGTGCAAGCGCACTTTGAATGACTATTATTCTTAAATGCTTTTGACAATTTTAAAGATTTCAATGTTTTGTGAAAGCTAAGATGTCGCCTTTTTTTAGCAGATATGTGGTAATTTGTGGATGAAGTAATTTCACTCAGGCATTAAAGGAAGCCCATGAGTACACACAGAGAGGAGGGTGGATGTATAAGTGGAAGTCAGAGAGAAACCAGAGCTACATTTGTCCAAAAATGCCAAAAATAAGATCCTCCCATGTTAAAAAAAAAAAAAAACCTCCACAGAGGTATCTGCAAGTTTCTGAAACTGGAAAAGTAACTTCATGTGAAAAACAGGTGTCGCTAGATGGTTTGAATTTAGGGATGAATGAAGTTTTCCCTATAAAGTTTTTTTTTTTCCTTTAATAAATGTAATTATATGAGTGGACTGACGCTTGCATCGTGTTGTGTTGGTTTTGGTCAGAGATCCTTTTTTTTTTTTTTTTTACAAATTAAGATACAAAGACTCATAAATGTTATATTACTTGCTTTTTAATGTTCAAGTGTTAAGATTATCCTAATCCTAAGCTAATTTGTTGGTTCTGTTTGATTGCAGTGTTTTTTCTTCAATAAACCTCTATAATCCAATTTCCATTTTTTCATTTTCTTCATTTTAAACTGTTTCACTTTCATACATGTATGCTGTAAATACCTCTCAGATATTTAAAGTTCCCTTTCATGAGACGTCATGGTCTACAGTCCAACTAGAATCTTTATAGGTCATCTACCCCTTTTGCTCTTCTCTAATTGTTTTATTTGTTTGTTGGTTTTTTTCCAAACTTATTTTTGGTTATTTGTTCAACTTTATGTCTGAACTTCATGGGTGATCTTGGATTAACAGTACATTTCAGTTATGTGTGATTTTATCCTTTTTAGCCTCACTCTGTGGCCTGTTTGAAAAAAAAGAAAAGTATCTAAACAGCTCCATGAGGGAAACTTGTGGAGGAACCTTTCTCTTCAGTCTTCTTGGCTAACTCTGTCTTTGGTTTTTGTCTGGTAATGAGATATGTCATACAGTAGTCTCTTAAAGTGAGTGAATCACAATTACAGATTGGGTTAGTGGTACTGTAAAACCAGAGACCACAGGCCTCATGTCAGTGTGTCTGCTGTGGTCTCCTCAAACCTCAGATTAGACTGAGAGCATGTAATGGTGTCAAAGCAATCTATAAAACAAGATGATGTTCAAAGGAGGACTTCAACATGATAATTTAGAAGTTAAGAACCCAAAGAGGTATTTCCCCTGCATTAAAAATGAACAGAACTGCAAACCAAAGAGGAAAACAACACAAACGGAAGGACTGAAGATATACAATGGTGTCTAGCTCTGCCCAGTGGTGTGTCATTATGTCTTTTTGGGCTTTTGTAATGAGATTTATAAGACTGTGATTTCCCTGATCTGCTGTTGCATGGTTGGGTCCTAGAGGGATTTGTCCAATTGTCAGCATGTTGAAACCCCAAAACATTTGACCCAATCTTATTTGCATCTACCAACCCTGAAGTATCTTTCTGCTTCATCTCACCAACTCTGCCTTTCCCAAGAGTCCAGCGTTATTTTCATCACACAGGTGAATCCAAAGTGTAAAGTTGTGTCGCCCTAAAATGACTGTGGAGGTGGCTAGGATCTTACTTAGGGATGGGTATTGATAAGATTTTGTTGATATCAATGCCCTTATTGAGTTTGCCTTTCAGTCTGATTCTCCATCCATTCCCTTGTTGATTCCTAAAGTAGGCTTTAAAGTTTTCTTTGTCATCATGACATAATATAAAATTGGTCACTGGATCTGGATATTTCTGGACATAAATGAATAAGAATAAGTAAAAATCACACGTCACATGATGTTGATGTATTGTTTTGTTTTGTTATTTCTTATCAATTCTTAAATGGATCTGGTTCTCATCACTCATCCCTAGTGTTGCTTGATCTTGTTGAGTTTGAATAGTTTTTACATTTCTATAGCTGCTTTTCTGTTGCCATTATTGTAATTATTTTTATTTCTACACAGCTAAAACAAATTCAGTTCCCTGGGACTCGATCAATGGAACATGTTCCCTGCAAACCTTTCCTCAAGTTGCACTGCTCCTGCTTCTTTCATTTGGCATGTTTTCTGTTGGAGCCAGACTCTTTGCTAATATTGCTCATCCTGTAACTTTGACCCTGAGCCATTACTCTGCAAACCCTCAGATGCTATCACTCTGTTGTTGCTGGTTCCCAGTGTTCAGGTCTAGAGGCAACATTCCTCACATTCTGCCCCAACCTTGGATCCCTGACCTGCCTTCACCCTCAACAGCCGCTTTCCAGAGTGGGTGACACCTTGTTAGATCCCTGCACACTTCTTACCTTTCTTCACTGAGCCCCCTCCAATGTGGAAAAGGAGGGAGCTGACAGGTAAACATGTGAACTGGTCTGAGTCTAACCTGAGAGAGCACAGGTTGCAACAACACAAAGCCCGTATGACTATTAATCATAGAGAGCAGAGAAGTTTGCACAAAGGCCAGACATAAATTATCTCTGCATTTCAAGTGTGTTTGTGTAAATCCTTCAAATGGATGAATTTGGTGTTTGGGTTCAACTGTGGTATTGGAGAAGGTTGCTGGTTCACAGTTTCTGACAGAGAATGAAAATGGGATGAATACAGATTTTAGAGCCCCCTCTGCAATCCAGCTTAAGAACCACGTCAAGCATCACGACTCGAAATGAAATGTCTGCCATGGCTGCAGCTGCTTCTTGCACCAGATTTTGATTACAAGACGGATCAGACGATTTCAGGTTCTGGTTGAAGTTGCGTTTACTGCAACATGCTGTTCTGCATAATTAGATTCTGTAAACAAACAGGCAATTCTTCTTCAACATCACCATCTACCAAATGTGTGCTGACAAAACAAAGACGTCAGACAATTCATATTATTTCTGTCTTTACTTTGTCTCAGACTGGTCACCTGGGGAGACACCTGAATGAGAGGTTCTTCACTTCAGATTTACACTGCACCATGCCAATGAACCTCTGTGCTGTTGAGAATATGCAGTGTTACGTTTCCATCCTGCAGCATGCTCCTTAAAACATGTTTTAGGTTTGACTGCAAAACAATATTTATTTCTTACCCCTTCAGATTTTGTTCTTCTACAAAGAGTGACATCTGTAGAAATACAGACGGCAACATAAAAAAAATGGCCTGTGAACTTTTCTTTTCTTTAGAGTTTCAGACTGTAAAACTAGGAATAAAGAATAAAAGATGAAGTTATCAATCATACCCCTACTACAGGGAACATCTGTAGACCACATGCATCTTCAGAACACAGCATCTGTCATCAGGATGGATGTGTAATCCATGCTGACATAAATGAAACTGTTAATATATGCAAATCTTGAATAGCCTCATGTCAACAGCATGTTATGACAGATGGGTATATAACTCATATCTTCAGTCTGTTTGGAACTGGAGTACTAGGACAGCATTGGGATGCTGGAGGGACTTTTTGACTGTCTTTTTTCACTGTTTTGGAACAATTTAACAAGGAGCAGACACTGGCACTTCAGATGAATGTTTGAAAACATTGACTGTTGGGTCTCCTATCTTTCATCATAGTTGGTCCAGGAAAACCAAGAAAAACTGAGACATTTAGTGAAAAGGTTGAAATTAAGACAAGAACTTCAGACACTTTTATTATCTCCAGTCATGTTTCTGACATTGCTCCAGAAGCTATGTTGAAGTAATAATTAATGATCAGATTGAGCATTTGATGAACACTGATCCACATATCGGTCAGTGCCATCTACCTCTCTACAATGAAGTTTCCTTCAGAACAGCCCGGATCATATCAGTCTGTTCAGATTAAACTGTGTTTTTCTCCTGATCGCTTGCTCCATTGTAACATAGCCATGTGAAGAACTGTTTTACAGACTGCTTTTCCACTATTGGCTCAGAATAGATTAACCGATTAATTGTCTTTTGGTTCAGTTCCCTTTTCAGCAAGGTCTCAGTAAAACTTAACAATTCTGCCAAAAATTAAAGGAACAAATAACTTTACTTTAAGCTCATTAGATGAAAATTTGATTCCAGCAATAACATCATTATGTCACAAAGAGCAGGTCAGGGGGTTCAGCAGTCAGGTAACAACAGAAACCTAACTGCCTGATTTACACTTCATGTTTTGAAGTAACCAATTATGGTCAAAACAGCTCTGTGTGAACTCATCAAAAAATGATTCATCCATCAAACATTACTGACAATGAGTAGGATAAGCTGTGGTGTTAAGCTTGTAACTTTTATGCAAGCTCATCATTAGCATGGTTAAACAATTAGCTTGGCTTGTGTGCCTCTGTAATCATGAACGTCTGGGCTGAAGGATCAGCTCTGAAGGGGAAGTGCAGACTCAAAACCAGAAACTACATTCTGGCATTCCACACCAAGCTGAGAGATGGGCTTTGTCAAACACACACACACACACACACACACACACACACAGTATAAACAGACAGGGGGCGGGAGGGTAGGGTGGGCTCTTCATGACCAAAAAAATCAGAGCGAGATGGAGTCACTCTAGAAAGGAGATTTTGGAGAGTGGGAAATGTTTGGATTCTGATTCATTTCAAATGTGTATGACTTAGAAAAAAGTTTAAAAAATGCTGTGAAACTGTTTGGAAATATTCTATGAGTGACTGTTTTTTTTGGGGGGAGCTGTTTATTTCATGTTTATGTCCGGACCAACTTTTTCATTGAAACTAGCTCCTGTTACCAGAATCTTTATAAAGCTACTTTCAGATCCTATCTCACATGGCTAAAATGATTGTATATGTGAGCAGTGCACCTGAGTCATGAATGAAAGTTTCACCTGCACAGACTGTGTTTCATCCACTGAACTCTCTACATAACTATTTATCACAAGTACGAATCAAAACTGTGTTTTCTGACATATCAATATCATAACTGTGTTTTGGATCAAAACTGGCTGACGTGATCAGAGAAATTCCGATTTTTGTTCCTGTTTTCATTTGAATGTCAGCACTGAAATCTGGGTCACACACTTGAACAAATTCTATACTAAGCTTGAGCCGGTTAGCTTAGCATAGCACAAATAACGAAATTGAAGGAAAACCAGTAGATTGACATTGTCCTCATGTAACATACATTTCTCACTAATCAATTTTAAGCTCACTTCTTGCAATTTTATTTCATTTCAGTTGGATAGTACAAAAGCCAGTGTGTGGAAAAGTCATATTGGGTTATGTACAGAGCTATTTTTACCCTGGTAGATGCAGATGTTAGGAAAATATAGCATGCTACAGGGGTATGTTGAAACTAAATAAAGAAAGTGCCATTTATCCAGTGAAATAAACCCAGTCTTGTGTGTCAGATATTTGCACAGGCACAATGGAGTCATGAAATGCTCTGGTCTTAACTTTTTCAATGTAGTTTCCATACAGGCGGATGGAAATACACACTCTCCCACCACAGAGGCCCTCGCTGCCTCATTCACTGCACCGACCATGAAAGAGTCCTTTTAAAAGGCTGAGGGGTGGGACATGACCTGAGTTTACTGTCTGAGGTGCATTAGCCTTTCCTCAGAGCTCGGGTAGGGGATACACAGACCGTGGGGACAAGAAGAGGACTGTAAGACCCTGTTAGAAACTCTTTCTCATCCTCTAAAAGGCAGTACTTTTGCTTCTTTAGCTCCAACTTTACTTTATTTTCTAAGTGAGTTTCAGTCAAACTTAGAACCAGCATCACAACTCAGGACTGTAATCCTCATTTAGTTTTATAAAGTTTTTATTCATTCAGTCTTCAAACAAGCCTGGTTTTTGCAGTTAAAACTATTTTTTTTTAATATGAGGCTTGTACCAACTGGAAATTACTTCTGTGGATAACCTCAGGGAGGGGATGAAAAACTGGAAACGTCTGAGTAGAATTTTACTGTTGACCTTATTTCTAAGGCTGCCATTTTGAATACCAGGTAGCAAACTGTACCAGGAGCCAAGTACACTGTCTGGGCGTCACCTTACATCTGACGTGAAGCTGGAAGCAATGGCAAACTTTCAGTCATGTACTGATTAAATTTGAGCGAAGTTTTTGTTGCACCATGATGCATTTTTTGCACCTAAGTGGGAACATAGATTGGTTTGAGAAAATCAGACAAGTATTGGAGAATATGTGACCAAAAATCTCAAAGTTGACATCACAATGCAGCTCATTTTACCTACCATATGATTAATGCAGGGTCTTCAGGGGGACTAACCTCCTACAAACTCAAAGATAATCTTTGTATCGACCTTTTTTTGTAGCAGTTATAGACTTATATCTTCAGCTACAGCAGTGTTCCCTAAAGTGGGGGTTTGGTCGTGAGAGGTCATACCACACTGATTTGGGGTGGGCCTCCCAAAATGAAAAACTATTTAAACAATCACAAAGATTTAAGGAGGTCTTCAGAAAACACTGTGAACTCTGACTTTGTGTATTTCTGATATTTTCAGATTTAACTTTAACATTTAAGATTTACTGTTGATAATCAAATGTAAAACATAAACTGTGCTGCTTTTCTGACATCTTTGTGAACTACACCAGTCACAAAACACTTCAAACACAATCCTCAGTCATAGACAAAAGAGGATCTCAAAATCTCTAAGATTTTTAACATTCTACAATGAAGAGGCTGCTGACCTTCAAAAAATAAACATCTTCAGCAATGAAACAGTCTCCATCTCTCATCTATGAGCTCATCGGTTCAACAACTACACATACACACATCAAGGATCATCCTGATGACCACTCCAGCCTTTATAATGTCTCGCTGACAGGATCAAAGGTCTGTCATTACCACAGCTCACCTACAGAGGCAGCAACAACCCTACATCCATATTTTTGCTACCTGAAAACAGGCGCTTTTCAGTTTTCAATTTTCTGATTTCTGATGTCTTTATCCCCTATTTATCCTCAAAATCTTTCATCGTAAAGGTGTATAATGGAGCTGATGTACATTTAGAACCAGATAAGAGCAGGTCACTGCCTCAATCATACTGAGAGAGAGATCAGAAATGTTCATAGTAAGTAATTCTCTACAGCGTCTTCTCTGACCACTGCATTTAATGAAATTAACCAAAACCAAGTAAGTCCTCTGTTAAACTGAGCTTATTTTTCTCTCCCTTTCCCTGCTGCAGCATTCCCAATCAGCATCTCTCTCTCTCTCCTTCCCTCTCCCTCGCTCTGATGTGTTACGTCGAAGGGAGGAAGGAGGATCGAGTGTCCACCGTTCCTCCC
Organism: Thalassoma bifasciatum; assembly: GCA_008086565.1. NCBI lineage: Eukaryota > Metazoa > Chordata > Actinopteri > Labriformes > Labridae > Thalassoma > Thalassoma bifasciatum. The sequence continues at coordinate 98,508 of RPOG01000733.1, read as the reverse complement.
ATCACCTGTGAAATTTCAGAGCCAGGCCACGGTGAAAGGGGGTATTGTGTCCCCCTGATGAGGAATGCCCTTGCGTCGCTCCTCAAAGAAAAGGCTTCATTTGGCAAGGAATTTGTAGGCATCTCGAGAAGTGTAGGGCAGTTTTTCTCGGGGGTAGGGATGGGAAGCTGGAGGCTTGCATCAGACAGGACAAAAGCTGGACATAGCTTTACAAAGACCTCTGGATCTCAGTGGTTTGGGTAAATTAGAAATTCAGAAAACCAACTAGAGGGTGAAAAGTTTCTCATTGACTGTTAACTGAATCATAATTTATCCTTTGGTTTTATTTGATGGGGCTTTTCTTAAAAATACTACTTGTTTAGGCTCTGTTGACTGACAGCAGTTTACTTCATAAAGACCAGAGTGGAAGAGGTAACCTGAAGGTAGAGCTGACCAAGTGTCACTTCTCTCCCAGCTTTGGTAGTTGTTTTCATGTGGAGAGGCTGACACCTGCTGGTGAAAAATACACACCTACAAACTCCATGAAAGTGGCTTGATGTGAGCACTATGGAATTACATTGTGCTGATTTTTCAAAGTGCATTATAGCCTATATAGCTTTTCCAATGTGACAAAATACCTCCACAAATATGACAAAGAAAACATGTGTCCCCACTAAATCAATCAGTTCATAATTCAAGCTTTTGAGCTAAATAACAGAAAAAAAGTTTAAGTCAGACCAGGACAAAATCTCCCAGACTCCCACAGTAACTCACCTCCTCTCTGTGTGGAGCAACAGGGCTGGTTGTATGATGGGATAGGTGATCTTAGAGAGAATTTACCTGGAAACGGGTGATGGGAGAGTTCTATTTAGCATCCAGATGTAAGCTAACCTAGTGCTTTCAAAATTTTGTTTGATAAACCTCATCACCATTTAAAATGAACACTTTGTTCCGAGAAAAAGTCCCGATTATGTTCATATGTGCCATACGTTTTCGTTGATTATAGCGCAGACAGTATATATATTTTTTCTAATTAGGGGGAACTGTCTTACATTGAAGAGTAGCAGTGAGCTCCGGGCCAGCAGGGGGCGTAAACCGTCGTTGACTCTGCTCGTGTGCGCATGAAGCCGTAGAAGAAGAGTCCAAACGGAAGTGAGGATGTTTACCTGCTGCTTCAGGCAAATGTAGCACGGAACTCATCTCTTTAGCTCTAAATTATGCCCTTATTTTTCTGCAAGTACATAGAGGATGCTGGAGATAGAATTCTTCAGATAAAGTACCAATAAGAGCTGTCTTCATATGGGTAATAAGGTAAGAATGCGGGGAATAGACACGTATTTAGCTGTGTTCATGTGCTAACACCAGGTAAACTCTTGTTATCATCTTATTAAAAGTTATAGTGGGTCAACACTGGTCGAGATATGTATATGTATATTGATTCAGAATGAATTAAGATATGTGTCTAGTTTATTTGATAACCGTTATCTGTTTCCACTAAACTAAAACCCAAATATTTCTGTAATATTTAGAATATACTGAGTCAGTCTTAATAAGGATCAAACAAGTACTAGCACTGTATTGGATGTTACATTCAAAGCTAATATGTTGGTGGGGGCATTTCTTCAACAGTCGAAATGGTGCTTTTGAGGGAGGTAGAAATCAGTGAAAGTGTATCCACCATGTTCATTTTAGATCTGATTTCCTTGTGCCTAAAGTCCTGCAGAGAAAATGGAGAAAAACGAAGATCAGGTCCCAAAAAACGGCAGCAAAACGCTGCTTGTGCATCACTTACCCGCTGAGCTCAGCAAGGAGGACAAGGAGGATCTTCTGAAGTATTTTGGAGCTGATTCAGTCCGGGTCTGCTCAAACACTGGGCGTTTGGTAGGTTGTAACAGAACAATTGCCGATGAGTTTTCATTAAAAAAATGTTTCTTTTTCTTTCTAAGCTGATTCATCCTTTTTATCCCCTCAGAAACATGCAGCCTTCGCCACCTTTAAGAATGAAAAGTCAGCAGCAAAGGTGAGTTTCATGTGTTTTTGTTTACAATGTGGTGTGTGTGTGTGATAATGACCAAAAATGAAAGGAAAAAGGCTAACTTTCTTCTAAATTTTGCTTGAGGATTTTTATGACCTCCAGTCACGTTAGGTCTGTATTGTCTTTTTCAGGCTCTTGGCCGGCTTCATCAGTTGGAGGTCCTTGAACGAACCCTCATTGTGGAGTTTGCCAAAGGTCAAGATCATGTGACAGTATTAAAGGATCCCCCAGTGTCAAACAGGTAATATGTGAGATGACTTTGTCCTGAGACTTGTTAGAGGTGACAGATGCTAAGTGAATTATAGAAAATAAATGCACTGTGATAAAATGGTTTTAGTACTGAGCAGAGCAGATTTGGTAGTTCTATATCCGACTGCATAAGATTTTTTATAGACCCAGAGAACTCAAGGTGTTTCCTTAGGGGTCCAGCAAACAATGATTACATTTACAATTTAATTACACCAGAGGAAATATCAAATTGACCTCATTAAATATCGGAGGGAAGAGAACAAGCGGTTATCTGAAATCTTTGTACAGAATTAGATGGAAACTGTTTCTATTTCAGTAATTACATATTCAGATGATCCAGTGTGATTGATCTGCTAAAATGCCCACAGTAATTGAATACATGACACTGCAGTTAAATCCTTGCTGTAACATGACTACTTTTCCTCCACAGTGGTAAAAATGTTGGGGCAGAGCAGGAGAAACCAGCTACCAAGCAGCCAAATATTCCTCTCATAGAGACCGGCATTGCTCCAAGTCTTGGGTGAGTTTTGGGTTAATCTCTTTGAGGTTTTTTTCATTAATGATTTGGGTTATTTAGAAGGTAAACTCAATTTTTTACCCCACCCCCATCCCCCACTGATTCAGTGCAGTTGGATTAAATATATTTACTTTTGCATCAGATTATAGCTATAGTTAGGAAATGCTGGGTTTTTTTTTTGTTTTGTTTTGTTTTTCGTTTTTGGTATTTGTGGCCAGAAGAAGGTGTAATAAATACAGCAAGTTGCATCTTGGGATTTCAAAACCTTAAAAAACCGTTTGCCCTCCCGAAATGAGACACATGACCTGGACAGGGATTTCCTTGCAACAACAAACTACATATTGATAATATGCAAATAAACAGCACACAGTACATTAGAAAGTGTAGTCCTCTTTTTAAGTTGTGCTTGTGTGTGTGTTTGTACAGCAAAGAGAGGAAGTGATGGTTACAAAGGCTGCAGTTGAAAGAAACTACTCCCCAGTGTGTTAGTCTGGGTTTTAAAGCTCCACTTTGCCCCACCATCATGGATGAAACACCTTTCACTTGAATCTATGTGGGAGTATTTGTTCTCACTGTGTTTTGTCAGACAGCGAACACAAACAATGACTTCTCCAAGTAATAACACACACACTGTATGACACATTCCCTCAAACCTGGTCAGAGTGTTGCTGTATGGAGGCTGTCTGCTAGCTGACAGCAAACCTGGATGAGAACCTGAGAGCAGCAGTCAGAGCTGTCAGCGCTCTTGTGTCCAATTAGATGGTCGGCCCTCTGTTGAGCACTGACAGGCCGTCTGTACCACCAGTTGTTGGGACCACATGTTTTTTTGATACCTCTCCCTTCAGCACTGACAGTCTGTCCTTCCAGAAATGTTCTTCAGCTCTTGATATGAAACACTTTACTGTACTTAAAAAAGCTGCTTCAAAGAACTGTACACTTCATGTTTTTTCACACATGTTGAGGTAAACAATAATTAATATTTCTACCAGTTGTACAGTAATCTGTTTTTCTTCTTCTAGAGTGATTTACACTCACCCCCATATTGTTAATGACTCAAAGCTCATAAAGTTCTGGATTTATGATTTTTGTATGAGAGAAAAAAATGCATAATACTATGTTTATATTTAAGCGATTTCAACCTGGCTGTACACTAACTTTGGAGAGATGCTGTCAGAATAATATTTTTTGCCCTCTTTTCAAGTCAGAATTAACATATTAAAATTAAAAGACAGAACTGTGTGTTGAGATACATTCATGTTACAGCCACTTTTTTTGCCCGGTGAAATTTTGACTGAAACATTATGACTGCTCACACGTCTGAAGTGCTCCCATCATAAGCCAGGTCCACTTAACTGATTTTTCAGTCAAATCTATTCTTCGCAGCCTTCAGGACGAAACTTTCCTGGACTTAAGAAGTTGTAGGACACGATATTATTACATTTGCTTTCATCATTGTGCTCCGATTAATATCAGTGGCTGATTCAAATACACAACTTGCATATAGAGGGAGGATGCGCACTTGCATGAGTTCAGAATTGACGGTCTAAATTTATGTTGAAGATTTTAATCAAAAGTGTTAACTAAATAATGAATGATAGTTCATGTCAAACAAAAATGCTGCATGAAAATATCTCAATGAGTCTGGAGCCCAGTTGGATAAAGGGGAGTTTTCTGCAGGAGTTACAAAGGAAATAGATCCTCACTGAAGTTAGACTTCTCCAGAATCTGGTGATTTGGCTCTAACATGAGGTCATGATAAACATAATTTAAAGCAACATCATCATTAGAGAGTTTATAATTCATAAGTTAGTTTTATCTGTTTTTGTAACTTACTTTTAAACTTTGTGCTCTTTGTCCTGACATGTTCGTTTGATTGCATTACTTCTCCTCACTGACAGAGTTATCAAATGATGCCATAGTTAGAGCTGCGTCACCCTTTTTTTTTTTTAAGTGATCTAATTCATCTTTGACTGATACTTTAGATGGGCACTGACAGCAAACAGATTTCTTTGTCATGTAGGTGGGAGGCTAATCAAACAACACACACCAGCTGTCCCTCCACTCTGCCTGTTTATTAGGCTGAGCACAGTAAGATTTGTCTCTCATGCCACACCGAGCCTTGGCTTATAAAAGTTATTATCACATGAGGGAAAGCCTAAGTGCTGACAAGGCGAGCTGCCTCCTATTCCCCTTAATAACTGGACCTCACATTCTGTATGCTGGTTACTGGGGAACTAAAGAATAACCTCTGCAGCTAAAGCTGAAAGGCCGAGCTGCTCATTAGTGTGTCCCCGTTACTAAGGCACATTTGGCGTGTTGTTAAGCAAAGGTTATAATATGTGGAAGGGGGTGAGTTGCAGCTGCAGACTTTCCCTTTCAAGTAATTTAGTCTTTCCTCTCCCTCTCCCTCCCACAGGCTGAAATTTCAATCCAGTCCCACTCTGAAATATTTATACCCTCCTCCTTCTAATGGCGTCCTGACAAATATAACACATGCCCTCATCAGTGTGCCAAAGTTTTACGTTCAAGTGAGTAAATTCTGCTTTTTTCTTCTTCTCTTATTTTTCTTTTAACACTTGCATGTCTGATGTGTTTCATTTCACACTGTCCCTGCACTCACATTGCTTTTTTGTGTGCAGAAATGCAAATGTGCCAGCATCTCCTTCCCTCAGATCCATGTTGTAAAATGGAAATATGATTCTGCAAGAAGTGTCCCAGAGGTTTTTGAACTGCATCCAACCTCTTAAAGATCAAACAGCAAACATTTGCCTTTTAAATTTCAATTTGGGGAGCAAGTATTAATAATAAACCATAAGTGGGAGGCATGAGTTATGGGTTTAACATTTCCCTGGGAGCTGTGCTGCCTGGATGCTCAGTGCTGCTGCTCCCAGCGTTGGCGTCTTGGTGGTGCTGGTGTGTCGCAGAGAGCCCGTTTTCATGCTTAGCCTCACTGCTGGTATCTCACTTTAGCCTCAATCTCACCTTGATCCTTGTATTTTAAATGAAAATGCAAAAGCCTTGCAATCTGTTTTACATATGGAGCCCGAGTTACAGGCTGCCTGTTCAAGAGGAGCAGTTTATTTATATGACCTGCTCCCACACAGCTCCTCTTGTGAATCTGTGGATACAAATCCCTCTGTTCTAATTCTCATATCTTCTTTTGTACAGGTGCTGCATCTGATGAACAAGATGAATTTACCGTGCCCGTTTGGACAAGTCACAGCCAGACCCCCCATGGTGAGCCCCCTTTAACAGCTTATGGAGCTCTTAAATTCTTCTTTTGATTTTATTATATAAATGATTTTATACCACACAGTAGATGCAACATTTGCTGAACATTTGCATTAAATAGTTAAGTCAGTTATTAGTTGCAGTGGCTCTCTTTTTCAAACTCATGGTGTAGCTTAGCATGTACGCCAGCAGGACTGTGGAATTTACTCAAAGGTGTTGGTAATCAAAGCTGCCTTGTTTGTCTGCAGTATGAGTTCCTGCCTCCTGCCCCACCCATCCCCATGCCTCCCCCCTTCCCCCCGCACCTCCCCCCTCAGCCCGAGGAGGAGATGGAGGTGTCAAGTGAGGAAGAGTCAGAGTACGAGAGTGGGGACGATGAAGACAAGGAGAGGTTCGTAAATGAAAATTCAAATCATCTCTTCATTGAGGTTTATTAGTTTGTGTTTCCACAATCTGTTCATTTTATTCTTAGTTTCAGTGTACATTTTTTTTCTCCTCTGCAAAACAGCCAGGAAGATGAAAAAAAAAGTGAAATAGAAACTCAAGGTATCATTTTCAAAAATGTTTCTAAATGAGGGAAAAGTAAACAATCACAGCCTTTTACAAAAAAAGAACAGTGTCTTCAGTCTTAGCCATAGTTTCTTAAAAAAGTTTCTTCTTTATGTTGACCATCTAATTTTGTTTTTCTAATTTTTTTGAGAATTACAATGTCAGTCCCCCAGAAAAAACACTGATGTACTGTTTTCCTTTGAGATGAATAAGTGATTTATTGTTTCATAAATATGTACTGATGTTTTTTGGTCAGGTAAAAGGGAGTTGTCTTAAGGTTCTGATTTCTGTCTGAGGTCAACATTTTCTCTTTGTTCTCTGTGCTTACTTTATTTTAGGATTGTTCGTCTGATGGGTCTGGTCAACCAAGCGTGCAAGAGACCCCTGAGACCAAAAACATCTTCAAAGAGAAAGAAACCCAAGATCAAGGATCTCCTCTACGCTCCCAAACCAGACTCTCAGAGGTACCCGAGCCACTCATGCATGTCACTGTCCTCACGCAGCAGACAGTGATCACAGGCAGCTAAAAAAGGAGGCAAAAACCTCCTGGGAATAAGTCCTGCTCATAAACACAGCCCAGTGAGGCTGAGAGACTTATTGTCTCTGCAGCACGCACACACACACCCTTCATGACTGACCACATACTCCATGAATACACACACCTGAGTGTTTCTCAGCTGCGTGATGGCAGACTGGGAAATATCTGTGGTTTACCAGAACACGATATTCAGCCCGGAAGCCTTTCAGTGTCGGCTTTATTGTGGCTTCACTTTAGAGGCTGCAGCGGTGATTGTGTGTTTGTCCTCAGTGCTCCGGTGCTGCAGCCCTCCGACGTGTTCGAGCAGCCCCTCCCTGCCGGGCCCAAGAAAATTGAATTTCATATTTCGGTTCCTGAGGTGGCAGCCATAGTGGAAGGAAGTGGGTCGGCTGAGCCTGACGAGGAAGAAAGAGGTAAAGGCTCTGACTCTGCATTTGTTCATCACAGATTCTGCTGTCTCATTTAATTTTTTAATGTTTAAAACTTCTATTATTATGAGCAGACAAAAGGCGCATGGAGTTTTCCTCTATTTCTTGACAAACACTTCACTACCCCAAAATATTCAATAAGGTTCCACGTTTCTACTCTCCAAATTCCAGCCCAAATCCTCATGATTATTTTCATCACTTGGTTTTATGGTTTGTTTTTGGTGTTTGACATTTCTTTGTCCATCGAAGTTTCCTTAAAAAGAAGTGTGATGTCTCATAAGTTCTTGCATCGACAGACTGACACAAATAACAACCCAACAGGCATTCTCTGATATTTATGGGCAAAATATATTACTTCAAGAAAACTTTTACATATACGATAATCCTAAGGCAGTGTACTGGAGAAATATCTCTAAAAACCTCTTATTGATAACAAAACCTCCACAAGCGTTATTGTAAAAAATTTCTTAAAATATAAAAAAAAGTTTCTTTAAATTTTTTCATTCAAAAATTAAATTTTTGATCAATAAAGAAGTAACTTGTCAGCTGCCACGTGGCATGTTTTTAATTCAAGAAATGATCCAAACGACTTGATGGCAAGTCTATTGGATGCTTTGGAGTGATCTTATCAATATCCAGTTTGTCCAGCTATTTTTTTTGGCATGAATGTCCAGCTAATGTTGATTTTTAAACCTCTATGCTTTTTGTAATTTATGGAATTTGAGTACACATCTTTGGCTGACCTTTTTAGCAAGACATCACTCAACAGTAGCCCCAATGATAATCCTTGTCTTTAACACGTTTTGTTGTATCAGGCATCGTATATTAATCATAAAAATACTTATTTGTCTGCTCACACGTGAGCACCTTTGGGTTTCCTTATTGTTCATCTCGCACAGTGGCTGAAATTTCTAACTATTTCTAATTATTTGTGCCTGAAGAAATGACTTAAATGTTTATGACCTTAAAGCAGGCATTGATTGATCCTCTGTCGAGTGACTAATTGCTTATTCCTTGGTCTGTTCCACCTTAAATCAAGATCAATAACCAGCGTTTCACCTCATTTAATCATTCTCTAATGATTCTATACGTCCAGGGTAGAGAAGCAAATTAAGCATGACAACCAAAAAAAACCCCTCCTTCTATATGATGCAGTTAAAAACAAACCTTGCCAGCAGTGGTCTGCTCATAAATGCAAATATCTGAATGAAATCCACAGTTTCTTATGGCTGAAGTCAGAGCCAAGTGTTACACAGCAGTTTATCACAGCAGAAGCTGGCAGAGCAAAGCTTTTACTACTATCAGTGTGAGGAAATGTCATTGGGGGCAGAGTCTGTGTTACTTGTCATCTGTGCAGTTCCCTGTTTTTCTTATCTCACCTCTCTCCAGCTACAACTTCACTGCCTGCAAGCTCCCGAAGAGTAAAATAGATCTCAAAGTCAAACACAAAAGATTTCCTAAAGGCAGGCGAAAGATAAACTATGACAGGTGGCTTTTTGGATTAGTCTTGTTTTGCTGGAGAAGAGGAGGGAGGGGCCGTGTGATCCGATAAACAACCATTTAAATGAAAAGGGGGAGGTGGGGGACAGATAAGAGGGAGGATAATTCTGAAAGCAGTGATCTAGTTCTCCACAAGAGTGTATCAGAAAAGCTCCCCAACACTTCACGCTTCGCTACGTACATACACATACACACACACGCACACACACACCTTTTGTGGATGACAAGCTTTTCTTCCTCCTTGGATTTGTACAGGCTCACTGCTCTTGGTAATTCCATCTGAAGTGTGTGTGTGTGTGTGTGTGTGTGTGTGTGTGTGTGTGTGTGTGTGTGTGTGCGCGCGCGCGTGTGTTTGAATGCGTGCATGACTACGTGCATGCTCTCTTCAAAAGTCTGCCAGAGTTCTTCTTCCCACTGCTTTTCAGACTCACGTTCCCCAAACAGGAGGGGTTTGATTTGATTACAGCTCTTTATTTATCACAGGCCGTGTGTGAACGCCTCGTCTTCAGTTAATCATGAGGCAGACAGTTTTCTCCTAGAGACAAACTCCGATTTGAGAAAGGATAAGGCAAAGTTTTCTCCTAACATTTCTTTGGAAGTCATGTGATCTATCCAAAACTGTATATATTTCCAAAAGTTATTTTTCTGTGAATTTTTTCAAATTTCTGTTTGTTCTTTAAAAAATCAAATGAAATCCTGTCTAAAACATCCGACTAGACATCTAAATTCTAGGATTTGAATCAGAAAAGAGACTCTTTTGTTATCAAAATTGTGGCCTTAATTTTAAAATTCCTGCTGAAAATCCAGAATAGCTCAGAATTGTAGTTTTTTTTTTTTTTAAGCATTTAGGTGTTTTCAATTTTTTTTCTGGTGGAATCTCTAAAACAAAATTAACATACCCTAGTACATTTGTTCTTTTCTTTAATTTTTAATCCAAGGCTCCATTATTCTAGTGTGCTTATGAGTCTAAATTTGCTGTAAGGATCTTCACAGTTTGCTCCTATAGATTGTTTCAGTCACTGCACAGATAATGGTGTCTGCAACACTACGAGAGGGAGTGATTGTCCTGCTATTTTATATTTTCCTTGGAGAAAGATTTTATGAGCTGTATGTTAATAGATAATATGTTACTCACTAAAGTATCCTGGGAAGCTAAGCCCTTTTTGTTGAGAAATCAATGGAACAGGTAGGACATTAACAGTGTTCTGCTATAGCAGCATTGACTTAACATCATAATTTAGCAAATGTCAGTTCGCAATTTTTTGTGGAAGAAAAAACTAATGGATCTAATGATAGAGCAGTAGACTTGATACTTCAGCGCCCTGCTGAGGTGAAACTCCACTTTTTTTTATTGTGGTCTTCTAATTTTAGACAGAGAGATGTTACAGCTGTTTCCAGTTTAAAAGATAATTTTCTGTTATTTTCTCAGACTCTTTGAATAACAATCTGAGCATATCAGGGAAAAGCAAAATAACTTTTTGCAGACTCTGGTATTGTGAAAATGATGGTGCAGCATGTTTCATGGCTACAAAAGAACAGTGGAAACTTTTCTTATCTCAAAGTTAATTTAGAAGTAGGGATATTTAACAAAACTGTAGTATGAAATGAATAAGAATCGGGAGAAACTCTTATGATATGATTCCAGTTAAAAGAAACCATCTTATTTTTAAGCCTGACAAAGAAATCATTAATTTTAACCTAATTAGTTTATGAAGCCATGGTTTGAGATTTTGAGCATCACTTTTTTTAAACTAATTAGAAGGAGAGGACGCGCTTCCACCCTCCCATCTTGAGTTTGTTTGTTTTGCTGAAGAGGATAAACAGAGTGGAAGCGATTATTTCACCATCTGCTTTTGTGAGACACTTTGAAGACTTCCATCTGTATTTGTTCTGAAGTGTGTGGGGGGTTTGTGTGGCAAACCACTCCTCTAGATTCAGCTCTGTGCACAAAATATTAGACTATGTTATCAGATTTTATTTACATGCAACTTGATAAATAGATTTCAATGAGCTGTATGGATTCTGAGTCCAGTTCGTGTACCTGCAGGTGGAGATGAGAGGGAGATCAGTCAGGACGGGGCCGAGGCTGAAGGCTTTGGGAAACTTTACCCCACCGCTCCGACATCACAACAGCAGGAGGAGCAAAGTGACGATGAGCAGGATCTCCCCTCAGACATCATCTCCAGGAAGGAGCTGGAGAAAGGACGGCTGTCAAAAGATGGTAAACATGTTAGAGATTGTTCCCTCACTGTAGGAAAGATTCTGTGTCTAAACATCAGGAACTTCTCTGTGAGGAGGTTTCACTCTCACCCCGTGGTTTTCCCTAAAACCTAAAGACATGAAAATCCCTCATCACTACCACACCTGCTCTGAGAGAGAGGATTTTAAAAAAGCAGGTCTCAAACACTTTGTTTCAAGACTGGAATGCGTGGATTAAAGGTTTTAGTTATGAGAATTTCTTGCAACAAACATCCTAAAATATTTCCAGAAAAAATGCTTGTTCCAAGCTTTACAGACTGACACTGAGCCATATAGAGTTCAAATATTTTGAAGATTTATTCATTCTAAACATACGTTAGATTGTTTTAGTCCCACTGAAATGTTGTTCTGTGTGTAAGCGACACAACAGGAACCAAAACAACAGCTGTAGTTTCTTTGAAATGCATATCTGAAGAATTTGGCAGTTAGCATGAGCAGTCAGAGCCATCGTGGATGAACAAAAATTAAAGTGCCAACTTCTCTTTCTTAGAGTTTGTGGAGCTCTTCCTAAAAGTTTTTAAATCCTGTTCCCATCCTCAAGTTAAAATCTTGCCAAACATAGAGGGGTGCAGAATAGTTCTCTGGTGGTATTAAGCTGCTAACTGTCATGACTGTGTGATTAAATCTCCTTTCTCACTCACACAGCTGAAAATTCTTTTAGCTAAATAATTTGTGGTGTATTCCTTTGTGCTGTCTTCAACTGACGCACAGCGTTAAGACGTGTTGTATGTTCAAATACAGGACACAGCAGCTGAGATATAAGTGAAATTAAAAAAATAGAGTGTCTGCAAAGAGTAGCATCAAATGCAGCATCTCTTGTGTCTTCAATCCACTCTGTCTTTGAATTTGTCTGTTGCTGATGCTTTGTACCTGTTTTCAAAATCAAGTTGTTCTTTCTTCTGCCGCTCTTTTAAAACAGAGATAAAAAGGATGTCTGTGTTTAAAAATTATGAACCTGGAGAGCCGACCTGCAGACTGTACGTGAAGAATATTGCAAAGCAAGTGGAGGAGAAAGTAAGTGCATCGACCCACTTCTCTGTGCTTGGTTGCTTTACTGAATATGATGTTTGTCCTGGAGATTCATCTAAGTGCTTAAAATAATTTTAAATACCATCACTTCACTTATATTGAATGCCAAAGTTTTATTTAAGTTAGACATTAACCTAAACTTAATTCTGTCCAGACAATGAATCAATATTTTTTTATTTCTTCCTCAGGACCTGAAATACATCTATGGACGATACATTAACCTGTCATCAGAAGCAGAGAGGAACATGTATGTAAACAGCTGATCTTGACTATAACACACATTGTTAACCATTGGCGTGTTACTGTCTTCAGGAGCTATTTCTGACTGGTGTAATTTCCTTTTTCCCCAGAGAGTTGGTAATTCATGCTGACTCTGTGTAGTGATATTAATAAGATTCAAACCTGACGCAAGGATCATGAGGGACGAGGGTCTGTTTGTGCATCAGCACAACTTGAAATGAATATTTCACCTGAGTCATCAAACTCAGCTTATGTTGAGTAGTGAGACAGTCTAGAAGTAGGAAATGAACATGAGGATGCAGCTCAGTCTCAGAATCAGTTTCTCCGTTTGGTACCAGAACCTGAACTGTGTAAGGGCTAATACAGATCACAGAAACTCTGAGACATCTTGAAATCACTACACATGGCCGGTTCATATCAGTGTGATGAAAGCATTAATACTGATACAGTTTTAAAACAACTGGGGGCAACATTTGTCCTTGGTGTCCCTTCATAGACGTCATTATGTCTGTTGAGTCTGTGGCTGGATAGAGGTCAAGCATATTTGTGTCTCGGTGTTTGAATGTTTGATCCAGATTAGATTGTTAGCTGCTCTCCATTCGTAAATCCGTTTATAGAGACAAATGAATCCACCTTAGGTCACCAACCATGGGGGGCAGGATGTCATGACGCTGGATTGTTTTCTTCCTGTTTTTGCTCTCCATACAGATTTTTTTTTCTCTTACAAGCACAATACTCAGACTACATTTGCACTTCAAACAGAACATGAAAACAGTTCCCATGTGGAAAATACAGACCCCCCCCCCATACAGATATTTAATTTTTTTACCTAGAATCTGTAAATGGAGACTGGTTTGGGGAGACCCACTAGAATATATATTGTTTTCTTCAACAACCTTTTACTTCAGACAAAGTTTTAAATTGGATTCCCTGATGTTCAACCCAGATAGGTTTTAAGTTTTTGAGCTGACAGAAATAAAAATTGGCAAATATTAAAAAATGTTTCTGTTGAGAGTTTGGGGATGTGTAGCTGGAAAGTCAAGACGCACTCCTGATACATCCAGCTTCTACTTTGTCTTATTTAAATGTCAATCCAGTTGAACCCACAGCTCAGCCTCTGTCATTTTTCTGCATCAGTGTTGATATGCATAGACTTCACCATCACTCAGAATAGGTCAGCGTGGCAGCATGAGAATCATTGTGTATATGAGGCTGAGGTTGACTGAAGGTTTCAAACTTGTTCACCTTTGCGACAACAAAACAGGAAAATGATAACTTTTAGATGAAATTTGTCCGCGTTGCTGAACACGCGTGTGTTTTGGTCCAGATACAACATCATACACAAGAGCAATTAAGGTTTTCATGTTGCCGCAAAAATCTTCAAGTTCTGCCATCATTTGTGAGCACACCCGTCGAGTTACAAAGCATCTTTCTCATCTTTTCATCATCAGTGTGTCTGGTACACAAACTAAATTTGAAAATGATCTGAAAAAAAAAAAATTGAGACAAGTTTAAACAAATTCAAACCTTTTATATTGTCAAAATCTGACATTTTACTCGTATTTCTGAACTTCCCCTTTGGATTTTTAAGTGGTAAGTTGGTAAAAAAAAAAGTTCTCTGAAAACCTAATTTGCTGTCTTTCAAAGTAAATCAGTTGACCACAAAAAAGAAACCCAGTAAAAACCATCAGATCTCTATTAAGCTGGTAAAAGATGACAACAACAGTCATAACCAGCCTGACAAGAAGGAGAGCATTCACAAGGCTCTGACCTTATTTATGTTTTGTTTTTTAATTTTAATTTTGCAAATTAACTGGTAGGATGAAAACCTGCAGATTTTTTTTGGTCTTTTGGTGAAATTGTAAGCATATAACATTTTCCCCTCAGTTTGTATTCAGTGTTGACTCTGCTCAGCCTCAGCTGATTATGTCCCTGCTTTGGTTCCTCCTCAGGTTCGACATTGTATTAATGAAGGAGGGGCGGATGAAAGGCCAGGCCTTCGTAGGACTCCCCAGCGAGCAGAGTGCCGAGAAAGCCCTGCGGGAAACCAACGGCTATGTTCTGTTTGACAAACCCCTCGTTGTCGTATCCTTTTAATCCTCTGATCAAGAAGAGCGAGGATGAGGGATTTTTCAGGGCTGGAAGTCCAGGTTGTGTGATGATGTGGTGTGAAGAGCTGCGCATATAGATGGATATTTATCTTACCTGCTTATTTAATTGTCAATTACTTTGGAGGAGCTCTTTAAATGAGAGATATTCTCATTTGCAAGCATAGTAATGGCTTTTTTTCTGTTTTCATAAAATACCAACAAGCTCTACCTGCAGAAAACAGCCTCGGGCACCAAGCTATATATTTTTACAGGTGCCTGGGTTCATTTTGTGGTGAAATATCTTCTTCCTGTTTCACATCACAAGCCATTTTTTATTCAAGGTCGAGGAGATACAATAACTATTTTCACCAAGTCTTGGGTGATGTTTAAATCCCAAATTCTTCAAACAAATAAATCCAGGGAGATTAAAATCAAGTTTTGAGCAGGATTCAGGATAGATCACATCACAGGGGTTATAATGTGAGCATGGTTACAACTCAGTGAACCTCTCACCTCACAGATGGACTTATCTCTGGCAGCCCAGAAGCGCCACCTGATCCTTCTCCAATAACTGCTCACCAGCTTTCAAACCTTTCAAATTCAAAGAGAGATCTTGCTTTAATGTGACATCACCCAACCAATCAGCTCTGAGATGGTTCATTAGTATCAAAGTTCAGAGGAGGAACAGAGAGGCCTGACAAGTAATGGACCTGCTGGCACAAACACATTTTGTTATTAATCCCATTTTCAGAGTTGATTTGATTTTTGTTAATTAAATTCATCTGAGGTGGTGAGTATCAAAAGGGGCTTTGTGGCTCAAAGCTGCTGTTTTTCACTATGAGACTGAAACATGAGCTGAATGATCAGCTGAAATTTTTTTTGATGAGGCTTGTGTGTGGAATCCTCTGGTCTTTAAAGCTGAAGCACAGCCTCCTCCTCCTCTAACTGGAAGAAGTTACCTGATAGTTTGAACATAAAGCTTTTACCTCTTTGTTTGAAGTGTTTTCCATTGAGAGACCTTAACTTTAAACTCTCAGCAATTTGCCAGATCAGCCAGACCAAAACAAGATACGACAGACAGCAAGAGAGGAGCGAAACAGCGATGAAGACAACAGGTGAGTGAGTTAGGTGATCTGCGCTGAGACAGTGTCATCAGATCTTACATTTTTCTGTTTTGATGTCTGTGCTGTGTGTATAGAACAGGACCCATTATCCGTATAATGACTTTCTTTTCACGTTTGTGTTTACACTTTGTGTAGTTGAGATGCAGAGGCTTGATTTTGTGGCCCAGCAGAACCGTTTGTATCCTTAATGTGGAATATCCTTTGGGAAAAACAGGGGCAGCTTACATTTGAATTTTTTTTAGCCCAGTTAGATATGTGAGCCTTGAACTATGGTCCACGTTTTGAAGAACCTTGTAGCATGTTTTCTTTTTATCAAACTAAGTCCCAGTCTGTGTACAAACCTCAGTATTTCTTTTTGTCTGATGAATTTCAGGTGATGGTGTTGGAGGCTGTCTTCTTCATTTATTACTCAATAAAAAAATCTTTTTTTATTAAATAAATCTTTGTCAGATTTTTTTGTCTTTACCACAGCCTCAAATGTGTTTAATTTGGGGGGACACCGCAGTCAAACTATCAGCCCTGATTATTTACGCTCCTGACAGGTGAGTGAATCGGACGGGGAGGGTGTATGAGGTCTGGATGGGCTCTGCAGCAGATGGTGAGCTGTCGACAGTGGCGCTGAAATCCAGAGTCCAGAGGAGACAGCACACAAAGCAAGCAGACTGCAGGCTGTAGGAAATAAGGAGACCCGGGTTAGCTTACCTTTACAGTCCCTGGCTTTTCTCGTCTGTGTGATTACAGAGAGTAAACCTCAGAGAGTGAATAAATTCTCCCAGCAGCCGTCAGAGCTGAAGATTTGAAAATCTGATTGGTTTTTCTCTTCCTGCGGTAGTTGTGCTGCTGAAGGGGCTCAGGGTGCCTGTCAATCACAGCCCAGGTAAAGATTGTGATGTCTGATCTTTAAAACGTCTGGGAGGGAAAAACAAACCGCTGTCATGTGAAGGCTGAGGAAATTTGGTGATGTTTGATTCGGATTTTGGTTACATTGTCCATCTTTCAGTTTGAGAACACATCAGGTTAAATAACAACACTGAATCTCAAAAACAACTATCTTTACAGTGAGCAGCATCATAGCTCCATTGTTATCACACCTTTGTACACAACCTATCAACAACATTGGTTTCAGCATGAGCACAACGTGTTGAAAAGCAGCACACACACACACACACACACACACATCCACACATAATGCTGTTCTGTCCTATCTGCTGCAATTCTCACGGTGAAGCTGTCACAGCTCTTAGGCCAGGTCACTGGTGGGAACATGAAAATAAATGACAGACAACATGACAGCTTCCTCAAAGTGAAGCCAAAACATTCAGATTTTCACCTGGCAGCAGTGCGCATCAGAAATCCTTCCTCCTCCATGTATACAGATTGTGAATTGAAATCATAGACTATACAACAATAGATGGACACAGTCCTGTTGGAAATGGGACAGTTGCCACAATCACAACTATTGGGTGCCTGTCAGTCAGGTGATCTAAGTTGTGCCTCTGATTGAGTGAGCTTGCAATCAGAGTTAAACTGCTGAGTTAAAAAAAATCCATCCCCCGTACAGTGTGTGCCACTGGCAAAATTAGCAATTCCAACGGGAGGCAGTTTTTGTACCAAGCTGTAAACATGTTTATTTACTCTGAAAACAGCTTTTTTGCCTTTGTGTGTTCGTGACTTTCAATACCTCTGGAGCGAACTTCAAGCCAACGCTCGGCAAACAGCATATTTTAGCACTTCCACATTGTCTCAAATTATCAGACCAGAGGTTGCTGCCTTGTTAAAATACACATCAGATGGGGACCTGGTATGTCAAAGTGGGTAGATTTCATTCATGTCATTTTGGAAGACTGTGAACTTAAATTTTTCTCTGAACAATCAAAACAAAAAAAGTTATTTCTGTTATTATACAAAAATCAAAGACTTTTTTTAGAAAGGTTAAGGGAGCCTGAACTACAGTTTTGGTTGCAGTCTCTTGCTTTACAAACTCATACAAGCAAACTGACAAGTATTGACCTCCTTTAAAAGACTCATTGAAAATACATTTTTATGCTATAATCATGAGACAAATTTAGATTTCCAATTTCCTTTTTTTTTTTTTTTTTTTTTAAACTTTCCAACCATCATTCATGATAAGGAACTGAAAGAAGAGATTGGGAATCTGAGGAATAAGTTAGTTTTCTCTAAAGGTTGTCCAGGTGAGGGAGTTTAGAGTAGAGCGAGGAGAGATGGTTTCAATATCTGATTAGGATGCCTCTCCAGCAGCTCCCTTTGGAGGTTTTCCATGTTCACATTCAATTGGGAGGAGACCCCAGAGGCCCAGAGCTTGCTGTAGAGATTTAATCTCCCACCTGGCCAGGAAACGCTTCAGAATCCCAAAGAGGAGCTGGGAAATGTTGCTGAGGAGAGGAATGTCTGGGTCAACTTGAGGTTTTATTTCGCGAAGAAGTTCAAAACTTCTTCCTGATGACAAACTTACCTTCTGGCAAATGCGCCTTACTGTAGACGCTGTGCCTGCTGTTCAGCCCCATCACTGCCTCCGTGAGACTGACCTCAGCTCAGGTCGTGCTCCATGAGGTTCACTCTTTGACCACAGGTGAGGCAGAGCAGTTCAGAACTTTTGTGTAACTAAAATCATGACTAACCTTGTCCTCGTACACTTATATAAAAACACACCACCCTCTGTGTTGTGCTTTTAATGAGACAACATTACTTCACCATGAATGAGAAAAACCAAGAGCAGAATCAGACTCACGGTAAAGAGACAGCGAGGAACAAACAATTCACTGCAAAAATAAAAAAAAAAGGGAACTGCTTCAAAGACAAAAAATTCACATAACATTTCTTGAAATTGAAAGATGTTTTAATACATTTTTCTGGACTTTTTGGTTGAATGCGGCTCATATCAAGAATAATAAGAACAATTTTTACTAAAAATGAGACATAAGGACTTGCTTTGATGACGGTTTTTGCTGTGTCCAAGCAGAACAAGTAAAAGATGGTATAAACTTGCCAGAAATATGTGTAAAAACAGGTTTATGATTTCAAAATCATCCAAACTCCAAAAATTTAAGTCCTGAACATTTTTTTAAACCACATAAAGTCACAAAAAGATGCGTTGTGGGCAACCAACTGTTTTGCTGCAGCTGCTGTCATGTTGCCCTGACTGGAACATACATTTTTATTTGAATCTGACAGTTAAAGGCAATTTCAAAATGCCTTTTTAACATTGTTTCTTTGATTTTAAAATCCACCGAAAACAAACTCCCTGTTTCTTCACACAACAGGATAACATGAACATGATAACATGAAAGAAGTAGGTGTCATTTATGCTAATAACTGCATCAATGTATGATGCACTTCCCTACATGAGCGCAAAGTCAGCATGTTCAGGGCGGATTGACCCCTATAATCATAATAATCTGTGTAATTGAGTAATCTTAAAACATAATTCCTCATCATTAAACATCTGCATTATAATTTTAGCTTGTTATTGATAAAATAATCACAAATATAAAGGCATTTTTTCACTATGAAAGACAAATCCCACATCAGCCTATTCCCTGCTGTGGTTTCCAGAGATAGGAGTACTTCTCTGCAACTTTTCCATCAAACAATCTCTCTTCATGAAGTTGCATCCTTTTTCATGAGTTGAGCCCTCTCTGGTAGAGATCCAGAAGTTATCAGTCACATCTGTGCTCATCTGCTTGGTCCTGCAGCTCATACGTCAACACCAGCATGAGGGAGAAGTTCCCATCTGGGCCTGACTCTGCCCGCCATCTCAACGATGACAAATGTGCTGCTCGCAGAGGAAATATTGAGAGTTAGCGGGACATTTATCAGCTAACGTTTGAGCAATATGAGCGATAACCTTTTGTAAGTGGACACAGATAAAGATGTATGATCTGCCTCTGCTCTGTCTCTGTTTAATACCGCACAGACCCAGAAGTTATATCACCCTAATATGTTTCTTATTTCACATTGAGCCAGGTGTGCAGGCAGCAGGATGGAGACCATGGGTTTCAGCGTGCATGTCTGCTCTTGTTGACGGTTACTTTGGAAATGAGCACGTACCACAGAACTCACTCCAACCTCTGTTTTCTCTATATGACTTTCAGAGATCCAGTGCACTGTTTACTTTTTAAACACTTAAAGGAGAAATAGAAACACTGAAGGCATCATCAACATGCCCGAGGCCAGAAGTATCTCATGACACCCCAATAGACGATGACGGTATCTGGATCCACCTGTGGGCCTCTGTGCAAGGTTGTCAAGGCTTTTACCTGCCTCTGTTTTCACTGAAACTAAATCTTTCTACAGACACCCTCTGTCAAACACTGGTTTATTCCCCATGCAGCCTCAGAAAGTTACCAAACCTGTGGTTCAGGTGTTTCTGGCAAAGCGCTGTTTGTTCACATCAGGGATCCTAAAAGTTGCAGTTCGATTTGGTGGGAAAGTTTCATCTCTTTTAGAAACTGAGGAGCAAGAAAAACTCTGCGAGGATAAACCCAAACCCTCTGCAGGAGAATGAAAGTCTGTATCAGTCCAAAGAACAAACAGAACAAAGCCTGGTTCAGACCTGTTTGTAAAAAAGCTTTGTGGTCATATAACTCCCGAGAAACAATTAAAAGAAAAAGAGACTCAATACAGAAAGTCTTCTCCTGTGTTGTGGATTATCAAACCAACAATGGTGTTTTTCCAATCGATGAGTCCAAAAAAGGTGAAAATCGAAGCTTTTCACTCCTGAATTAAAGATGACGATCAGAGTTTCTGTGATATGATGAGACACTTAAATGGAAACAGAATAAAAACACATTTCCTGTTTGAGTGTCAGCATATGGTGAGAGGAAACCTGTCAGTGTGGCGACACTGAGAGCGACGGTGAACTCACGTTGGCAGACCGTCTACTGCCCTCAGGTTATTAATGCAGAGGGTGAGAGAGAGAGAGCTGCACCAGCCTTTGAGCCACACTGGTTTAAACACACACACAGAGGGAAAGAGAAGTGTGGAGGGTGATGAGTTTCTTCGATAATACATAACTTTTGTAACTCGGCTAATGTTGGGCAGTACACTCCGATGTGGAAGTTTTCTTCATACTTTGTATCATTTACTTGACATATTCCAAACTAATCAATGTTTGATAGTAACTACACCTTCATAAATAGAAAACTATGGATGTAACAATATCAAACTTTAGGATGTGATACAATAAAGTCCTTAGTATGATATTTACATTTACAACATAAAACAAGAACGGAGCCAAATGAAGACTTGGAAATTAAATGTCCTTTACATCACTCTGTCAGGCGTGAGTGTGATCCCTGCTAACTTGAAAAAGCAGCCTATGTTGTGCTGTCTTTTCCTCTGAATCCTCTGTCATATAAAAAATGTCCATAGGTCTTTGTTTTTACATTCAGAAGTGCATCTTGTGTTCTTATGTTGCAAATATGAAGTCTACCAGCGTGGCAGTGTATGCGTGTTATCCTTTGTTGCCATCCATTTCTCTTCTCTCATTTCTTGACATAGAGAAGCTGAAATGCTGTGAAGTGACGTTTAGAACATTCCATCTCCAAACTCCTTTGTCCATGATGTTTTGCAGCTACTTTTGTCTGTGGTTGAGTCATCTGTGTCCTTTGTGTGAAAACGTATGCAATTTATCACATTTTTCTCTGACAGGAATTAAATTAAGTCCAAGCAGATTGAAGAAACTCTTTTTCACACAGATGAGATCATGATGTAAACATGAATCACCGGAACCATCTGTTGACAACACTTTGAACTTTAACAACTGATTACACCCTTTCAGTTTGGAGCAACTGACCTGAGATCATCTGCTGACTCTGAAGGAGCAAAGGTACACACGCCGGGTGTGTCACCAACAGAGCGTCTGAGCATCCGGTCCAACACAACTCTCTGAGAGCGACGTGTCAATTCTGAAGAACACTTATTCAAACTGAATAGAGTGATGGCCTGTACGTTAATATTTGATGCTGTAAATGCTGCAACTTTCATGAAGTTGTCCAAGTGAGTAGCATTTAAAAGTTGAGTGAAGTGTTGTGCTTAATAATTAATCTGTGATGTCTCTAATAGGAATTACACCCAAGTTCATCTGTTTGAGTTTTTCATCTCAAGTGCAAATACAGCTTCTTTTTGTCAAGAGGTGCATAGTTGTGATGTATTTGTAGATACAGAAGCAAAATGTTCTTTTCTAACATCTGGTGGTTCTGCTTTTTAGAGTCCAGTCTTCTCTTATTGCTTATTGCTCTGGTCTGTAAATTGTGTATCTGTATGTTAAACGCTCCTCCTGCTGTGCAATAAAATGTTCATCTTCAATGTGAGTTTCCTCCTCCCTCTCCTGAGATTATTACACCTCCTCTCTCTGTCCAAGTTGCAAACTAAATCTCAGCCTCATCTTGTCCGCAGTAACCTTGTTTATTCCCAGCAGTGGCATTAGCAAAGCTGTAAAAGTATTTATGGGGGTACAAATGCGGGACAGCCAATCTAAGGTAAATCTATAAATCCTGGCTGTTGATTTCTCAGGGCCAGGAGGTGCAGCCTGTGATCAGTGGAGGTGGGAAGTATTCCCCCGGTGACTCTCTGTGAGTATCACACAGAGGCCAAGCAGCATGCCAAACAGCGCTCCGGCCCGCTGCTGTGTTTGTAGAACGGCCGAGCCGGCCTTCGTCTTCAAGTGAGACACCGCCTCGATATCCATCCTCCATGAGCTGCCATCATTAGCCAGCAGCCAGCGGGGACCTGACTCAGCACTGTGTCTGCGTGTGTGTGTGTGTGTGTTTCACATTTTGCACCCTGTCCTTGGCTTGTTTTGAGGTTTATAACAGCAGCACTAACCAAACTAACCCTCATAAAAATGTCCAAAAAACATCAAATATCCCGAATGGAATGTAATTTCTGACTCAACATGTGGGACTTTATCACAGCAGCATTAAACCACATTTACCCACCAGGGGGCAGAAATAAATACAAAATAAGTAAACCTTCACCACCACAAAGGCTCGTAAAGTTTTAATAGTAGATGTGAGAGCAAACAGTCGTCTTCGTAAGCAGCCATCACAGGAACACGTAGATGATTCTGGTGTTTGTTGTCCCGACACTCAGAGAAGACAACAGCTTCATCCAAATGAGATCAAACTGTAGCTCAATCAAACTCTGGATGGTTTCCCATGAACTGTCTTCACAGCACAGCTTGAAATGTCACAACATGGTGAGAGTTGGTGTTAGGAGAGGGAGAGGGTTTTCAATTACAGCTGCATGCAAGCATATGTCGTTCACATTTGCCGCCAAACTGCCCTCAAATATCTGCACACGACTCTCTAATCACATTACACTGTATTTCATTCAGCTCCCTTCACTTTCCACACAGTTGGTCAGTGAAGTGGTCATTCCTTTCCTTAAAACCTGCCATGCAGCTAAGGGGAGAACAGAGTAAATTGGGCCATTTTTATGATGGGTACAGCAATTCACCTACCTGTCTTCTTACCCTGGTGCCCCCATCACTCTGGAACAGGGTAAATCTGGAATCAACAGACCACTAGACCTTCTACCATTCCCCATAGCAAACTGAAGCCTTTTTTCCCAGTTAGCCTTACTGATTAGTGGTTTTAAGAAGGTCACACAGCTGTTCAATCTCAATCCCTTGAGTTCGCTTTGCGTCATGCGTGTAGAAATGTTCTTACTTTCACTATGAAACATACTCCTGAGTTCAGTATATTTTGATTTGATTTGGAAAAACATTTCATGACCAATGAAGAATTTTTTCTGACCACATTTCATCCTGGAAGATGATGTTTCTCCACCATCCTTCCAGTTTTCAATAATGCGTTGGTTCTTTCTTTACCCAATTTTTTGTAGTTTCTGCACTCTCCTTAGATGTTTTATCTGCCAATGATGTGACCCTTCTTAAACAGACTAACATCTTTTCCATGACCACAGGATGTGTCTTTAGCCATGGTTGTTAAAGAAATGAGAAATTACTCATTGCATCAGGTAGGGTAAAAGAACATGTTAACAGCTGAAAGGTAACCACCCTGCAGGAATTGGCAACTTCTTTTTTTGACCAGGCAGTCAAGAAATCATACTTAAGACATCAAAAAGTGCTTTCAATCACTAGGGCAGCAAAATGGAGGATACTTGCAAGAATTATGGTTGACAAAAACAATGTACCATTGCCCAGATAAAGGGGTTTTCTTACCTACTGGCTCATCTTACTCCTGTCTCCCCTATACATTACCACTGAAGCTGTGAGCACTCCCAAACATTTTCTACAAGAACATGCACATCTTCAAGGTTTAATGAATTGTCTGATAATAACTGTCTTAACTGATGAGCAAACCTTGTTGTGTAGACAACCCTGCCTCCTTATTTTCAAGTTTTAGACCACACCTCCTCAGCCTCAATTACACTTTTCTCATCTTTTAACCTTGTCTTCTGTGTCGAATCGTGCAGCCAAGGATCCTTCCATCAGTTTCTACCTCTAATAAGATTTACAGAGAGCAGTGAAGAGAGAGCGGGGTCGTATGTCTCTAGAGCTCTTCCCTACATACTGGCTGGGAAATCAATGCAGTGGGTAAACCTGGCAGCACAGTTTGCAATCAGCAGCAAGGCCAAAAGTAATCATTGAATTGAAATAATCCGGAGGGGTGTCCGTAGTGTAGCAAAGTTAATAACAAAAGAGTCGGCCTGGCCCGCGCTTTGAATGAGATATTAATCCTTGTATCAAGAATAATTACAGGGATGGTGCAGACATGGTGACCTTGCAGAGCGAGCTCCTCAGTCTGGACTCTTTCAACATTCAACAGGCAGCTTTGCTCCTGGATGTGTGTTCAGTGGATGTACTTTCCTGCTGCTTAATTCTCTGCACAGCTCTGTGAGGGAACAGTCCCTCTGCAGGCTGGAAGCTCATCATCCTCACTTTCTCACTTGTTTACATTAATCCTATCCAGATATCCACTCGTTCCCTCTGCAGCTTGCAATATTCTGCCATTTTGGCACAACTTCAACAGACAGAGGACAAACACTTAATAATTAGCTGTGAATATTATCTGCAAATCCTCCTCTAATGCTCCTCGATGGATGTCAGGTCATTTGTTAACTACACGGACTGACAGGAGACACCAAGGGCCCAAATGATTTCTGCTAAGAGAAACAGGTGACAAGCTAAGGTCTATGATGGAAAGTTTGAAGTCCAATAAATTTAGTATCAGAAAAGCAATACTGATGGAGGATCACCAAGCGTAGAGCAGCATAAACTGTATTAAAAGCTGATGAGCTGCAAAATAAGGTTTACAAACACTTAATAATGTCACAAAAGGAAGAATTTTAACCATCTTTGCTTTTGTTTCCAGGTTTATGTGCATGTTCTTTCAGCAGTTTTGTTTTTAACAACAAATTCACCCTTTTGCAGAGTGTTTCTGCTGTTGACTTTTACTCTTGTTAATGACTTTCCTGTGAGAACTTAATCACCCTTGTTGTTCCTTGCTCACTACCAGAGCAGATTTAACAGCCACGCGCTCTCACCCTCTAAAATCCCTCTTCTTCTCTGTTCCATTAACAAAGAGCCGTAGAGACTCGGAGGTGAAGAGGACGAGTTTCTCCACCGGTGTGATGATCCGTCTGGTGTCGTTCTTCAGCCTGTCTGAGTCTGAAGAGATGAAGAACTCTCCATTAAAGTCGGTCTATCAGTAAACTGTCTGACAGCCAGGTCAGGTCTTTGTCAGAGCCCCCAATCATTTTACTTTATGAGGTCAAGTGGAGTCATCTGAGATTGAGGCCTCCTCTCCTCGGCCTCTTCAGGTGGAAGGACTGTTTGTTTTGGTAATGCTGAAATCAAACAGGGCTCTCTCCCTCAGTCTGTCTGTGTGGCACCATTTCATAAAAGCCTTCATCTCCTGTGTGTTCAAACTTCTGTTTGATATCATTTATCAACAAAATGTTCTCCCCTCTAGACAGCAAATAAAACTCCAACTGATAAATATTTTGAGTGACATAGCTTTAGAGTAAACTTTGAAAATGTATGCTTATATGAATCACTCTATTCATTCAACTTTATGAATTTTTAGTTATAATTTCTTATCAATACACTGTTGATTTCTGTTTAACCCACACATGTTCTGCTTTTAACACTCAAACTACCACAGCAGTGATTTTGACCGCTTCAAAAATTGCAACGTCATAACTTTTTAGATGAAACCTATGTCCAGTTGTGCTCATAAATTTACATACTCTGGCAGAATTTATAATGTCATTATGTTTTCATTATGATTTAAAAAGAGGAAATACAGTTGTTTGTAAATGAATGGCTTCACCCAGTCATTAACAATGAGCAAAAGAAAAGTTTTTGTGTTATCGTTCATATTATCTGAGAAATGGTAGAGAAATCACAAATTCTGCCAGGGTTTGTAAACTTATGAGCACAACTACATCAAATGTGTGTACATTTAATTCCAACACTGTTTTATCATTAAAATTTCAAAACTAAAATAAAGACAGAGAGGCATCAGTATTACGACCTTGAATGACTACACTAGTCAAATTCACTGCATGCTTTTACAAGAGGTGTCATGTTTCATTATTAGCTACTTTTTGCAGTTCTTTCTGCAGCTGTATTGTTTGTACTGTTTCGACTCTGTTTCAGATTTGGCCAATGACATAACACATTGCATGCTTTGTTTTGACTTGTAGGACAAATGTGTTGGTTTTGGTGAGAATAAATGTTGTTACTGCAACTCTAGAAGCTGAAACCTGCGGCACAGACTTTCGTACCACATGCACAAAATGTCAGCTGCTGTCATAGAGATGATTTGGCTTCACTGTTGCTCAGCAGGAGGAGCTGGAGATCTTTGTAAACACAGTACTGCTACACACTGCTGTGTATTACCACTCTCTCTAACTGTCTCGAGTGACAGTGTTCATGTGTGATTATAAGTGTGAAAGTCAGAGAGGTCAGCTCCAGCCTCCTCTCCCCCCTCCTTTGATATTGACACAGGGTCCCTGTTAGTTAAATGCAGTCTTCTCCTCCCTCCATCAAACATTCTGCTCTTTACTGGCAGCCCAAGTGCATGAGTCGAGTCCTCTCCTTGGCCCTGGGTCTGTAAAAGCAGCAGTAATGATCATGGAGAGCCGAGGCAGGAGATCTATCAGGCGCAGTGCTCAACCACGCACACATCAGACAAGCAGGGATCTCTTACCCCCCCCATCTGGTGTGTGTGTGTGTGTGTGTGTGTGTGTGTGTGTGTGTGTGTGTGTGTGTGTGTGTTTGTGTGTGTGCGCATACATGCTGCTGTGTGGGGCTGTGGATGCATGGTGGGCCTCTCTGCATGGTGCTCTCCACAGTGGGTCCCACTGTGCTGTACAATAATGACCTGTCAGAAATGCAGGCCTCTGAAAACAGGGATAATCCACAGAGGCTATCTGACTAAATTAATTCTAACAGGAGCCGAGCCGACCCCCCAGGAGCCCTGAAAAGCATAATCTATTCCACTGGCCTCTTATCAAACCTGACAGGAAAAAAAGAACATAAATAGCTCATGGCTGACTACAGGAAGATCACTCCTGCTAAAGGTGCTCCTGTTTGATACAAGATCATTCTTCTTTAATCATGCTTTCCTTATTAATCCACTCAGATCATTCACAGGAATGATGTTTGCTGTCTGGGTTAATTTCTATGGATTTCACAGTGCTATGATCAGAGGGGATCACCAACTACAATGGCTCCAACTACACCTGCTCCAACCAGAGCTGCTCCAACTACACCTGCTCTAACTACACCTGCTCCAACTACAATGGCTCACACTACACCTTCTTGGAGCAGGTATAGTTTGAGCATGTGTAGTTGGAGACACTTGTTAAGTCAGGACATCTTGTAAACAAATGTCTCCTGTAGGTGTCTTCCTTATGCAGCAGGTTGGAAGGATACATTGTCCTTTGCAGATCAAATTTCCTGTTTTTGTCCCTGGCAAACTCAGATGGTCAGTCTGAGTACAGTTAGGAAAAAAACAGATGTTTAAAATGTGAGAGGTCTCACAATAAGACAACTACTGACAGGCGGATCAGGTTTTATGCGGAGTACAGAGAAATTATGTAACCAACAGTTGATACATTCCTTAACAACCAAAACATGATCATAACATTGATAACATTGACATTCATCTTGTTTACACATATATAAAAGCAGATTTTTATCAGCTGAACCCCTAAGACCATGGGTGTTAATTTACCTGACTCCTAACAATTCTACTCCTGTCTTTTACTGGTTTAAGTCAGATGATCTCTTTACACTCATTTCCTACCAGTTGTATCAGTGGATTAGCCTTCAGACTTTTGTTATTTCAGAAATTGTTGAACCATGGTGGTGATCTCAGTTTTGGAACCCACCCTGTGGACTTTTTTTAACTTTAGATGGAGAGATTAAAAACCACTTTATTTGAAGAATCATTTTCTTATTAAACATTAAGGTTTGCTGTGATCCTTCCTGTCATGCTGTCAGACACTCAGAATAACAATTCAGGAACAAAAGCGCTGGTATAAACCTTTTATATGCAGCTTAAAAAGGAGGCTGTGCTTTCACTTCTGTTAGGAGAGCTTCTTCACAGAAGCTGCTTGAGATCACAAATTATTAATTTAGACTTAAGGGGGCAAAAACTCATCATAAATTACAAAGGAAAAGACGCTTTCTCTGACTGAGTCCAAAACTAAACACAGCAAAGATATCATTTTCTTTATATTTTTTATTGTATTTTTTCATTTTGGTCTAATTACACTGATTTGGTGTTGCTTTTTAAGTTTTCAACCACATTTCACAGAGGTCGCTAAATTCAGTCAACACAAATGAAAGTTTCTCACATCAGCTTTAAGAGTGATCACCAAAATTTGTGTCAGGTTGTCTTTCTCCTTGAAGCCAGAGGATGGACAGTGTATTCTAACGTTGCATTATTCCTGAGTGATTAAGTCTTTAAAAGGCTCAAAGTCATCGCTCACTGTCACTTTGAGCTGCCAAGAAAAAGTGAAGCACAGGAAGAGGAGAAAAATGTAAAGGAAGGCTGTGATAAATCTCCTGTGAGGCAGATATTTCCTTTAAGACATGACTGTCAGGATGTCAGAGGTGATTTCTTGTCAGATAGAAGTGACGCTGAATCTGAAAAATTACTTTCTGATGGAATCGACCCTCCATTATAATCCCATTCAGTCCAATAAGCAGCCTCGGAGAGCCAGTGAAGCCTCGCTGTCACCTTTCAATTAGAGCCAGGGTTTGATCTGCTCTGAGCTCGGCTCGTCAGGCTGAATAATCGAGCCGTCAGCCCTGAAGGTGAAGAGTGTCTGAGTGTGTGGACGGAGACCTTTTGTCTGGAGGATTGACAAGGGTTGATGCAACAGGCTAAAGTGAGTTCAGGTCTCTCTACACACACAACCACAACCACAACCACACAACCACACACACAGAACACTCTCCCTCTCCGCTCCTGTCCCCTGAGAGGATATTTTTCATGCTTTCAAAGCGCCCGGCAGTGACAGGCCTCTGACACCTTTGTGGGTCCAGAGGAGTTTCAGCACAATGCCTCCTCTGACGGCCGCTCTTGAGAGGAAACACACATTATTCTGCCACAACGCCACAGGCTGATTGATTGACACAGTCGAACTTTTTGAATGAGAGACGACTCAGAAAACTTTGACACAGATTTATTTATTTCCTGAGGAGTCCCAGAGAAAATTCATTCATACTTTGCGTAAGATTCATCATACTTACCCGGAATAGTAAAACTACCGCCTGAAAAAGTTTCATTTCCAAGATAGTGGCACGATTTACACACTGAGCAGAAATATGTCAGATTTCCATCATTTCATCCTCACTCAAATGAAAATCTGAGCTCGTAATTACACAAAGTGATGAAAAGAAGTTTGTCTTTGTGAATTTTATCTAAAAGCTACATTTTCTGCAGCATGTGTCTGTGTTTTGTTGAGTTCTGTTCACCACTTTGTTCTCTGTTTTAAACTTTTCAGTGTTTTATTCTTGTGTTTATTCTCCTGAAGTTTGCCAGACTCTCCATCTTGAAACCTTTAGTCCAACACACCGTGTCCTCAGAGGGACCTGTAGCTGAAACCTGGACTGTTGTTTGTGTCAGAGGGCAGCGGCTCGCCTTCACACTGAGGCCACGTCCGATTCACCTGACTGCAGCTGTGGCACCGGCCATGTGTGGCTGTGAGGCTGGAGACCTGCTACACACCTCCCCCCTCCCCACCCCACCCTGCTCTCTGTAAACCCTGCACAGGGACACACTACCAAGGTCACGCTCACACGCACAGGCACACACAAAGACACTAACAGTCTACTTCCACAGACGACAACCTCCACCATGAAATCAGGGATTGGTATGGTGGAGGAGTTGTCATCCACATTAGGTTAGACAAAAGTGAAAAGCGAGGAGACAAAGATTCCAAGATTTCAGTTCAAAAGTACAAGTACAAAAAATAAGATGAATTTTGCAGATGTTTGTAAAAATGAAGGACGGAGACAGTTTCCTTCAAAATTTAGCCTCAAAGTAAAATGTCTCCCTCTTAACTGAGGGGCATTTCTAGCAGCTGTTTGTGTGCTAAATGAGCTAAAGTTACAGAAATCTTTCACTTTTCACCAATATGTAAATCAGTGCAATGAGAAATGTATATAATGTATATATATTCACCA
This sequence comes from Thalassoma bifasciatum, assembly GCA_008086565.1. Taxonomy (NCBI): domain Eukaryota; kingdom Metazoa; phylum Chordata; class Actinopteri; order Labriformes; family Labridae; genus Thalassoma; species Thalassoma bifasciatum. The sequence continues at coordinate 68,048 of RPOG01000733.1, read as the reverse complement.
ACAAGAACAATAAATGTAATAGATGCCGCCAAGCTTAAAATAAAGGAAGAGAGAGAAAAGCTGTGTAAAGTAACCTCAGATGAGAATCTGAGGGGTAAGAGACACTGACCGAAGCAACGACTGACAGCTGGTTCCACTGGGAGAACCAGGAGGAAGGAGAACATGTTGCTGGACCGCAAGTACTCTGACATTTTCCCCCAAACCAACATTTGTTGACTTTTACCCAGAGCAGAGGACACTGCAGATGTTTCAGGTGTCCTTCCCCCACCTTTCCTCCACATATCGCACCTGTTCAATTATTAAGCGTCTCCTCTGTGGTCCTGAGCTGCGGTGATGGCTGTACCTGCCGATTACAGCTCGGCTCGTCACATATCTCCGTCTTGTCGTCGTCTGAGCAGGCGAGCTGCCTTTGGCCACATTACGCAGGAGGAAATGTCATTACCTCATCGCAGACTTGTCATTTCCAGCCTTTGGTCTCCTGGGGCAGACAGTGTGTGTTTGTGTGTGTGTGTGTGTGTGTGTGTGTGTGTGTGTGTGTGTGTGTGTGTGTGTGCAGCTGAGTCACCCAACATGAATACACCAGGCCTTCATGGTGAAGGGGGAGGTCGCTCTTGGGGGTTTTTGATGTTTGAATCTAAAAACATGCCAGGAGCTGAGCTGTCGTGGTGGCAGAGGATCTTCTGAAACATTCTAGAAACTTAAAATCTCACTGAAAGTTGTCACTATCATAAATACTGAAGTCATTTTAGCTGTTTAAAACTCAGTATGAGGTAGTCGATGCTTGAAATATTCTCTACAGGCTGACTTATGTTCTCCTTCTCTTAACTCTGTGTAGACTGTGAACAGTGAATTCAGTCTCCATAACGTCACTTACTGGCTTTTAAACTCCATCAGGGGGTGAGCACACTGTGTAGCTCTGAGCAGCCAAATGGAGAGACTTTTTCTCCAAAACAAGGTAATGAACAAGAGCTAACTGCACAGAGCTGCAACACATAATGGGTGTGTTTGATTATTATAGCTACAGCATGCTGAACCTTTGACCACAGAATACAGCAGATAGCATACAACTGTTGATAAATAATACACAATATTTGATGCTGCTAGCAGTAGCAATCCATTCTTTGTGAATTCCCCTTCAGGCTTTTTTTTTTTTTTCAACCAGGAGGTCTTCTGGACCCTTGAAACCAACCATCCATATGTTATACACAGTTGCTCTAACATTACAAAGTTATTTTCTGGGGCTTTTATGCCTTCAAACAAAAAGGAAAGGACAGTGGATAATGGACAGGGCAGGAAAGCGACCTGCAGGAAAGGTGCTGCAGGCTGGATTTGAGCCTGGGGCGCTCATTCAGGGGCTAACAACCTAGACCACTAGGCTGTACTGGTGCCCTGCATTCATATGTTTTGTGTTTAATTGTGGGCTTTTATGCCTTAATTGTGTTATGTTTTTTTCTAAGAGAGTAAGAAAATGGATGGGAAAGGCAACTAGGAGAAATGATGGGAAATAATCTTCTGCAAAGGGCTACAGGGGGGACTGAAACCTGAGCCATCATCCCTGAGGACCATGGCCTTTGTACATGTGCTGAACCAGGATCTCTCTTCTTTACTTTTAGCCACATCTCCTCAGAGTATTTTGCTACATGAACAGCTTTATTCTGTTTTTAAACACCAAACACTTTCAAAGCTCATTACAGAAACTCTGCACTGGAAACAACATTAATTACAGCAACTTAATTTGACAGTTTTTGGTTTAAATGTATTGGTACACTAAATATGAGTCACATTCTCCTGAAATCTCCAGAAATCTGTCTTATTTCAATATATAAGCCAAAATTCAGACCTGAATGAAATGATGATTACAGTTATCAGTGACGGAAACATTTTCTAAATGGTGTGGACGAAATAACATAACTATGACACACTAAATAATAAGCTCAAAATTTCAAGGCAACTGTATGCACTGACGTTTTGAGTTTTGAGGCCAACTAAAAATCTTGGTAACACTTCACAATAAGGGTCCCTTAATAAATGTCAGTTAATGCATTATTAGGCATTAACTAACAGTGTTATAATGTGTTGATAATTATTAAAAATGCATTGCCTACCATTAACAAACATATTGCATGATAATGCATTATTACGCAGTTAATTGTTTATTCATTCTAAAGTAACATCATAAGTAAATGATTTCTAGAGGCATTATCAAGCGTTACTCATGTATTAATAAATGAAGAGTGATGCAGACATAAAGGATAACTAATTACAAAATGTATTGTTAAATGTTGACGTTCATAAATGTATTTATTTACTCTGAGCATTGTACTCTCATTAATTACTTATTAATGTATTAACTAATGAGTTAGTTAATGTTAGGTAAAGCATTATAACAATTATTAACAATTATTAAACTGTTAGTTATTTCCTAATAATAGATTAAATAACATTTATTAAGGGACCCTAATTGTAAAGTGTTACCAAAATTTGAATTTGAACCAATTGATTGTATATAATGTAAATTCAAGTTTTGAGAACTCTGAGAATCAAATCCTGCTCCTGTTTTTATTTTCTAACTTCACAATTGGAAAACAATGACTTTACCACTGATCCATATCCTCCCCACCAACTCATAAACCACAAAATAATCAGCTTCTGATCATTTGAGCAACCAAAAAGCTAGAGTTTCAATTCAACATTCAAACAAAAATGCTCTCCTTTGTAGCCGTGAAATCTACACAGAACAGGACAGATGGTCGCACTTGGAAAAATGAAAATTTAGATAAAGACCCCTGTAGATTCTAGTTGGAGACCCCACTCTTTGCTGAAGCATACTCAAAGAATTTAGTTATAACCTCTAATCTATAATTTTAAGTTTTGCAAATCTAACTCATGAATTAAGACCAACTTTACTCAACAAACGTATGAAAGGTAGTTGAAATAACAACATCAAAGTAGTTTGCAACACAGTAGAACTTTTTTGTTCACTTTATAACCAAAAAAATCATTTTCATGATGACAATTTTCAGTTTTCATTATTACAGTACATCATTGAAATTATACAACAGATCTAATGTAAAACTCAAAAGGTGCAAGGCTCAGGGAAAAGGAGGCTATTGCAGATTCTGTGTTTTACTTCAGCACCATGGACAGCACCATGTATAGCACCACAAGCAGTAGCTGCACCCTCATGCAGCTACTGCCAGTGGTACAGATGGAGATAAGATGTTGAGAGGGGAAAGCTGTGATTCATTTTGCTAACACATCAGCATCCTGAACACCTAAAATAACCACTAAACTGCATGAACTGGTTTGAAGTCAAGGGTCTTAAGATTTAATGCACAAGTTCAAGGAAAAAGAAACAGAATTACATGAGGTTTATGGCATTTAACTCAACATTCTTGAGTAAACAGCTGCTAAAGGATGTTTAACTTGTTGATTTGGCCAACAGAGTGCAATGATCTGGTGGTAAATGAAGCAGAAACTATGATTATCCTGTCTTTTCTGCCACTGGGGGGCACTGTTGAAGCAAACACAAGCACCTCTCCTCCCTGACTGGCCAGGAAGACATCGACTTTGGTCCTTTTTTTGTGGTGTGTGTGTGTGTGTGTGTGTGTGTGTGTGTGTGTGTGTGTGTGTGTGTGCGTGTGTGTGTGTGTGTCTGTATGTGTGTGGTGTTCTTAAAGTTGTGTTTTTTTGCAGGAACAGCTGGAGAAGTGAGGTCTCCGTTTTCCCAGCCCTTCTGTGTTTGACTGAGGCCAAGAGCTTAAGGAAAAGGATTGGAGATGGAGAGTTAGACGGCACTCTGGAACCTCTGTCTCTGTGAGTGTGTTTGTGTGTGTGTGTGGTATATTTGCATGTGTGTGTTGTATGACAGAATATTCCACACTGATCCTCCCCCCTGAGACCCTTCGTCCCACCAGTAGCTCATCTGACAGTTTGTTTCTTGCTGGACCGTATTTACTGTCTGAATGCCTGTCCTCAATTTCAAGCATAGATATGCAAATCACGGCAGAGTTATTAATCGCGGTGTCACAGGGATTATGCAAATGAAAAAGAAACAGGAGAGATGGAGAGGAAAGAGAGGAATCGGGATGCTAGCAGACAAGTTTTGTCGGATGGAGGTTGTGATTATCAGCCTCCTTATTTTGACCTAAAAAAGCTTGACGTGCTGTTCGGTCTGTCAGGGTGCTGAGGAGTCTGTTGTTTCCCAGACTGCATGTTCACAAGGATGCCCCTTCTAGTGATGTTAGAAGAGAGTGTAGTCGAGTAAGAAACTGCAGTTTCTTAAGTGTCCACTTGGGGCTGTCTGCAGAAACCACTTAATCCCTATTTCCATGTTAACTTGCTCAACTTTACAATGGAAATAGACATATTCACAGCCAGGCACAGAATCGATCTTTTCATCAAAATTTATTCCTACCTTTGAAAAAAGAACTGTGTGGGGTGATTTTTTTGTTTTTAACTGCTCTGTTTCAAACTTATTTGGATTAAGATTCTTGCAAAAACTTATATGATCAGTTGTTAGCAGTGTTTGGCAACAGCTCGGTGTGTTGCAGCAAAGAGACCTGAGGTCCGCCATTCTCTGTCCTTGAGCTTCATAGTTCCTCTTCAAAAACCAACAGCTGATATCTTTGAGACTACATCCATGTTTTATTTCCTCTTTGGCTTTACCTGATCAGGGAAAAGTTCAGTGGAATAGATTGATGTGTTTGCAGGTGAACAATCCACAATGGAAATTATCATCAAATAGAACTGGAAACATGTGCATCATTATCCAGGTGTGCTTGTGTTAATATCATTACACTAACTTGAGCTGAAACAATAATCTTATTGTAATATTAATGAAATCAACTCCACTTTTATTTGTTAAGCACTTCAAAACAATTAAAATTGACCAAAGGGCTTTACAGTTCAAAAGGAAAATACACAACAGCTCGAATGAGATAAAACTATTCCCACTACATGAAAAAAATACATTTTTTGTTTAAAAAACGTAAAACATAAGTAAATAGAAAATGTGAAAGGCAGGTAAAAGCAGTTCAATAGATGACTTAAATGAAATAAAACAAGAGAGGCAATTTTCTTGCTCTTTCAGCTCCTAAACTGCATTAAAAAGGAAAATGAAATGCTACGATTAAAAGATTCTTAAGATTTGTAAGCACGCACACACACACACACACTCACACACACACCCTTAACGTCAGCAGGACAACACAGTAAAGCCAGTTCGTTAAAAATAAGTGGACAAAAGATTAAAAATGTTCTTTGGAGGAAACAGAGTGAGAAAAGTCAGAGTAAAAAGGTTACAGAAGCTCTCACTGCCTGACAACAGAAATCAGACAAAAAAGCCACCAGTGAAGGAGGAGGAAAATATAGAGACCTGATGCTACCATGGAGGCTGAAATATGAGCTTGAGACAAAGATTTTAATCCAAAAACTCTTAAAGAGACAAACAAACCCATGGCACAGAGTTTTTAATCCTCTGATGTGTTAAGATCATGAATAGTTTGGTATTTAGCGAATATCATTGCTGATGATTCAAAGATTTTATATCTGATGGTAGTTTCAGGATGTTGATACGTGAGGATGCTCAAAGCGGCCAATTGTGCTGAATGTCACAATTAATAAACACAAACAAACAGCAACAGCAAGTAACTAAAACTAAGCTGAGTATTTTATCAGATACAAACTGGTTTTCAAATTTCCACCAGGTAAATCAAAAAGTAGCCTTAAGAGGGAAAATACAATAATAAAATAGACGTTTTTTAGCCTTGGTGAGCCAGATTTGATCATTCCTGTAGGAGACTCATGATTAAAAAATTAACGTCTCAGTCTTTTTGATATGTGATGAACTTAAGAGGACAGCAATAAAGTCACATGGTGCCTCGCAGGCTGTTTAGTCTGCCCCAGAGTCACATCAGCCTCACCAAGTATTGGAAGTCGGTTTAAAAATAAGGAACACGTTTTGAGTGAAAAAAGTAACAGAACTCCTGTGATGCTCTCGGCTCTCAGCTGCTGTGTAGTCTCCTGTTTGTGTTTTTTTCACAGAAGCACAATGTTGCAGCTACTTGGTTCCAGCGTCACTCTAAATCCTTTTTCCACTCGTCCCTAATCTACCTGTGGGACAGTACAGATTGGAAATAGATCACATGAGGAACGCCGGGTACCTGCAGTCACTCTTCCCCGCCCTGCTGGACGATTATTGGCAGGTTTTGGGGCCCTGCCGCCAACAGTGAACGAATGCATTTCTGCAGATGACTGTGAGGCAGGGAGAGATTGAATTCTCACTCCTCCCCCGTGTGTGTGTGAGGCGGAGGAAACGGGTGAGTCTCCCAGAAATAGGCAGTGATAGATGAGCTACATGGAAGAAGACAGCTACCCCTGCTCTCCAGCCTGGCTGAATCAGGAAACTGTCTGCCAACTAAATGCCTCTTCTCCTCCCCTCGCCCCCCCCTCCCTCCTCTCTCACACTCTCATTATAATTTCCTCCTTTTCCTCCTGGCCTCGTCTCTTCCTCTGCTTACGAATCAATCGTTTTGTTAGTGCTTACCAGACAACAGATCTTTAGTCATTATGAGATTGTGCTTTATATCACTGCTTAATGAGCACTACACCCTCTGCAAGCGTTCCAAGCAGCAGCTAATGGTAGAAAAAGCTTCACTTTCTTTCTCTCACTTTCCTCTGTGTGTGCATGAGAATAAATCTGAGTTAATTAAAATGTTTGCATTTTGAGAATGCTGCTGCTGGATGTGATTCTTTCCCATCAAAATAACTTCACCAGGTTCAGATGATGGTAGAAAATAGAACTAAAATGGCACAAACCAGGACTGTCTTTCCAGAGTTTCTCCTAAAATTGAAGAGATATCACGGGACCATAAGGAGCTGCTTACTTCAACATTTTCTAATTAGTTTCACTTTTAGCTCAGCTTTAGAGAGCTGTGGTGGTGATACTGACATTTTTCTAACAAGGGTCTTCTTTTAACACATTCTTTTGTATAAATGTGGAATTTGGGGCTTTGCACTGGTTGGTTTTAATGTCATCCTGCAGCAGTCAGTGCATTTACAGGCACGCAGTGGTCCGACTAAGGTCAAAGCTCGGTTGTAGTCTTGTCTGCATATATATGCATATATACAATCCAACTTCTGGCCAAGAGTGTCTCACTCCGCTCTGATAGGTGACACTGTGTCCTTTTCTGGTAATCAAGGCTTTGAGATAGATGCAGCTGTGTTCTTTCTTTCTTACAGACTACGTGTGTTAATTCAGTTAGACATTTGGTCTGTGATGACTCTTTCGTTATTTTTGTTTGTTTGTTGTGTTTGAGCGCATTGACAGTAACTGATCAATGCAGCATAAGTGTAGATCCTTTTGCAGCTGTTGGACGTTTAGACCCTGGGTAATAAAAAAATGTTACCCAGGTGTAAGTGGAGCCCTCCTGCATGTGTGCGTTTCCTGAGAAGCTGGCTGTTACTGAAAGCTCTCCAGTTGGTCCCCTCTCTTTAACAAACCTCTGTACATCACTTCTTCTTCTCCCATTGGTGAATGGCTGAGAGTCCAGGGTTCACTGGGCCAAGCCAAAAGTCACCCAATGACGGGTGGTGGCCATCTTTGACCTTTTAAAAGGTTCCATTCGAAAAGCCCTCTCCTCTAGAGCTAATGTTTTCCCTCCCTGTAGCCTTTGCTCCGCTCTGGCATCTTACCTCGGCCTCCTGGTGCTTCTTTATTCATTGCTCTGATAAATGTACATGACCCCTTAAAATAACAGAAGCTGCCCCTCAGGGAGCACTCCAGCCATGTGACATTCCCGCCAACCTGAGATGACTTTTAAAGAATGGATAAGTGAAGGATGGACGGGAGGATGGAGGGGAAAATGGAAGATGAGAGGGATGGTGGGACGGGTAAAATCAAATCAGTGTCAGCAGTGAGGTTGAGCTGAAAAGGTTAGATATATATATATATATATATAAAAGAAACCATCTTTTTGACTTGATGACCTGTTCCTTTATCTGGAAGAGGCTCTCTGTGTCCTCCCTGTCCACACACTCAGGAGCTCTCAGAAACAGGAAGCTGTTTTCACAGTAATTGAGACACTTGACTGCTCCTCATCCCCTAAGACACCTGAATGCAGCTTCTAAATTAGCATGCAGCTAACACAAGGTCTTCTGTCTAACACACGGGCAAGCTCTCATCAAGGGTTCAGTGTTTAATCAGTGCAAGTTAATGCTCTACAAACAGTCTGTGTAAAATGTTAATCAGAGCTCTAATTAGCCTGTTGTGCACTCATAATCACCTCAGATAGGAGCTAAGCTGGAGGTGTTTCAGCAGGCTGATGGTCTGCTCCTCACACTCGGCCTCCTCATCGAGCTGTCAGGTTCAAAGAGGAGCGATGAAGAGCTCTCACTCTGCTCCTCACCTCTGACTCTGTCCCTCTCTGTGTGTAAACATTAAACTCTTCATCCGTGTATGCACCAAATCCCCGAGCTCCACACGCATGCTTACCCGGGCTGTGTGTTGTTTGGATTTTTAATGTTTGCAGGAAATGTTTGATATTCTGCTTCAGAGAAAATCTTTGGCTGTAATATTACTATCCAATTGAGCTCTTTGGTGAAATACACAAGATCCTGTAACATATACAGTTTGATTCATGGATGAAGGTGGAAGCAAGAGAAGTTTAGTTAGAAGTTTTGAAAGTCAGGGCTCATGATGTTCCGAGAGACTACAGAGGAAACATCAGAATTACACCGGACGCTACACACACACACACACACACACACACACACACACACACACACACACAGAGCAGAGGAAGCTTTGAATTGTCTGAAATGTTGAGTATTTGGACTGAAAGCAAAGAGCTCCTTGACAGGGAAAAGATGATGAATAGAAGAAAGTGATGAAGCCAAACTGTGTGAGCTTATGTGATCACAGCACACTGTCGTGGTGTGGGAGGAAAATGTTAATGTGTGAAAATGACTCAAATCATTGTAAATCTACAGTGGACAATCTATTGCTAGCTACAGTTATTAATACGCACACTAGTTTTCACTCCTTGTTTTCTAAAGCTCAGCTTCGTCAAAGAGGATCCTCTGATTCTTCCCATTGTTAGTTTTTTTAAATTGACACAGGTTTGTTCATACTTCAGACATCTGCCATGCCCCACATAGCTCAGGCTATTAGTTCACGGCTTTAAGCTGGTCCAAAGTATTACAGCTTGACTCATGAAAGATTCAAGAAATACAAGAACATGACCCTGATCCCAGCCTAATCCAAAGAAATCACCTCTGAATATCTGAAGTGAAAAAGTGAAATGAAAAGTTTCCCTTCTTGACGGACTTCGACTCTTTCAAAGCAAAGGTATTCAAAATGACAAAAGCTGTCAGCCATACTACTGACAGGCTCTTTTGCCTTTGTTGGTTGTAAAAAGATATCAGAACTAATTCAAGTCAGTTTCATATCAGCTGAAAATTCCTTAAAACATTTCGTTGTGGATCACAAATTCATAGCAAATGCTTCAAAATGAGTTTATAGAGGAAACCGTTGCTGAGAGTCTGTATTGTCCTGATTTAGATACAGTTCCAAGACATGATGCAAGCAATGAATAAACAAATATATCGGGAGTGATCTGTATCTTATGATGATGAGTGAGTTTTCCCCAGAACCTTAAGTTTTTCAATGTAAAAGACAGAAAAAGATCTAATGAGTGTAAACAGTGATGTAAGAGCTGCATTGGTAATCGCTCTGTTCAGTGTTACAGGAAGCAGGATGATATCACTTTGACACAGTGCGGCAGTCATCTTCTATTCTTCATATTCTCCACACTCCTCACAACGCCAACATACAACGATGATTTAATTTGACTCTAAGGATTTTTATCAGCACTCGACGCAGACCCACATCGCCATTATGGTGCTGATGATGATCAATCTCAAATCAATTAGGCGGTAATTGCTGAGTCAATGGGGGAGGCTGGTTAAATATTGATAAGTGTCTAAAAGGCCCATCAGGGTCTATTGACAGCTCAGGGAGACAGACAGCAGAGGCTCAGCTCAGATGGACGGATGGTTTCAGGGCTCGGCTTGTTTTTGCTGCTGAGGTTGTCCACTCTACTGATCAATGCAAACCTGCTCTCTGTCTCTCAATGTCCGCTCAATAGCTGCATTTTTCTTCACAATTCTCCACAGGTTTGGTAGTATTCTGAGTGTCGTAGTTCAGGGAATAAAACAGAAGACTTGGGATTTAAGTTTGCAGTTATTGAAGAGTCCAGTAATATTTGCAAAGTATTCTGCACAATAATGTATAATGTTTGGAATATTTAATCTCTTTTTTGTTTTTAAGTAACATTCTGCAGAAGAGTTGCTGTTAGTAATCTCATCAAGAAGATAATTTGAAGTGATATTTGTACTCATTTTTGTATTCTAGTCTATGTCAAAACAACATTTCATAATGTCTCACCAGTGTGGCTGTGATTGCACTTGTTTTCTGAGTCATTACTTTGTGAGTTTAGTCAAATCCTGTGTCTTTTGTTTTACCTGAGTTAAGCTTTTGGTTCCTTTATGCAACTCCTTGTTACATTTGCAGCTTTGTTTCTCTTTTGGGTCTAATTCATAGAATTTTTAGGATGTTTGAGTATTGAAGCATCAGCAAAGCAACATGTCTGCTAATTTCTTGCACCATGGTTATATGTTGAGATATACAATTTGTTGGGGGCTCTGTGGAACCATTTTGCCACATAAATTATGAACATGATTTATCGTGCTAATGAAATAATTGAGTTTGTTTCAATGGTACAAAGTTCTCCTGGCATCAGTGTTTCTTGTCCTCCTCACCCTGCAAACAGCCGGTCTCACAGGCTGTCTCAGTATGAACTGAAGTGAAAATATCAGAGTCAGTGTCACTTTTGGCCTTTCTAACCAGTTTAAGTGGCACTGTGGACTTTTCACTTTGACTCACACTGAGTCTGAAGCCCCGGGGAGCAGATGAGCGAAGACTCCTCTACAATGATCATGCCAGCTCAACGTGCTGTGTCGGTTAAACACTGTTTGCAACACATGCAACCTCTGTCTGCTTATTGCAGTGACTTCCCGACACTCCCAATCAGCGTGATTGATTGGATCCTGAGCTGGTCACTAACTCTGATTGGCAGCTTAATGACAAGGTGGGAGGAGAATAGCTGCAGGAGACAGAACGTTTAATGCTGGTTAGCTGATCCAGAGGTAGTTTTTCTTCTTTAATGTGTGTGTAACTCCCTCTCTTGTTTGTCTGCAATAAGAGCAGCATGAGAGGAATACTCATCCATAATAATCCGTCTGTGCTCTTCTCTTCGGCTTCCCCCATACTGTCACATCCATCACAATTAGCTGACTGGTGGAGCCCAATTCTCCAGTAAAATGAATCAATCTCACTGAGCGCCTGTGAACACCGGAGCCAACTGTCCGTGGTACTCATGGTGTAACCAACTCTGACAAATATTCAAGGCTCATACTAGCGCCAAGCAAACGGCTCGGTGATCCGTCTTCTGCAGGCACACGTGTTAGCATCCATCTGCATTTGTTTCTCAGAGACACTTAACACTGTTAGCCTTTTGAAAAGAGCGATTATCTTCAGATTAAATATAAATCTTTGACTTTTATTATCATACATCAGAACAGTGCTCTCTGCTACTGTCTTCTTAAGCACTGACCCTTTCTTTGTCCAACTGTTCTGAATGCTCTTATGGAGTCATGAGACCGTCACAGAAATAATAAAGCCGTAAGATAAACATCATTCAAAGCATGAAAGTGGATAAACTGAAAAATATTTAATAACAAAATAATCTAAAGTTTATGAAAAGTGTGTTTTGAAAATTATTTAGTGTTAGGTTATTTTTTACTTGGTGGCATATTTTTACTTTTCATTGCTAAATATTTGACCCTGAAAAATATTTAATAACAAAATAATCTAAAGTTTATGAAAAGTGTGTTTTGAAAATTTTTTAGTGTTAGGTTATTTCTTACTTGGTGGCATATTTTTACTTTTCATTGTTAAATATTTGACCCTGACTGGCAAATCTATAGAGTTTATAGAGAATGGACAGTATAGCTCTACTTTTACTGTAGTTTCGAAGTCAAAAGAACCCTGTCACAGGTGGCACCATTTTTACAGTCTGTGTAATAGTGATTATTTTTTTTAGAAGCAAAGGTTATGTCAGGAAGAACTAGATCCAACATGTTTATCAACCAAATCACTGTTATCTCCCTGTGCCTGTTGACTCTGGGGAGAATGTTTATGGTCAAATCAATCCAGATCTGTCTTGACTCCATATGCATTAAGTTTCAATTTAAGTCAAGTTAACGACAATCAGTTTGAGCACCTCAAGCACTACAACAAAATTACAACAACCAGTTGACTTTTAAAATAAAATACCCCGTGTTGATGTCAGAAAACAGACCAACATAATGAGAGCAGTCAGGCGAGGGGTCAACAGATTTGAGGTTTTAAGAGCCCAGCAAGACTGAGGAAAGGACCAAAACTGGAGGGGGATGTGTGGGAACACTTTGGTCTTGCAGCCTTCACTGTCTGGTGGTCTAGTTACAAGCCAGACTGAACTTGCAGCTGTTGAGAGTGAACGGATGAGAGAGCACGCAGTCAAAATGCAACAGAGTGGAAAAGGAGTGGACACAAATATGGTGCGAATCTGATGTTAGTGTCCATCTCTGGCTTTTCTTTGGTGTGGATTAACAATGACAGTTAGCAGAAACAGATGTGAGAGCAGCCTGAGGAGCTACTGCACCCCAAACATCTGTGATAGGGAAAAGTGGAGGTACTTTCTGTCCTGTAATCCAAACCATGACAGTAGAGCTTGTGAAAGCATCCCGAAACTCAGAAACGTCAACATGACACCCAGCTCGACATTCCTACCAAATCCATAACCACAACCCACTCAACTATCACTAACTGCCTCACTGCAATAAAAACATGGATGCACAAGAATTACTTATCACTCAATTACGACAAATCAGACCTCATACTAATTGGCCCCGAGTCCCTCACAAATATCGATCAAAACTTCAACTCAACCTTTTTTTCCTCACCTCACATCAATAATCATGGCATCATTTTTGACAGCAGCCTTTCTTTTCATCACCACTTGCTCACCAAACCAGCCTATTTCATCTCAGAAACATAGCGCGCCTCCGTCCATTCTTTTCCTTTCCTCTTCCGTTGAAACACTCATCCATGCTTTCATCACTTCCTGTTTAGATTATTGCAACAGAATCTTCTGTGGAACATCCTCCAAAGTCCTCCACAAGATGCAGTACATCCAGAACTCTGCTGCATGCCTCCTCACCTGCACCTGCTCACATGATCACATCACCCCCATCCCCCAGCGTCTCCACTGACTCTCTGACCCCTACCACGTACAGTTCAAAATCCTCCTCCCCACCCACAAAGCCCTCCACCACCAGGCCCTTCCTGCCTCACTGACCTCCTCCACCATCACACTCCTTTCTGTAACCTGTGATCTTCACATGCCAACATCATGTCTCCACCTGACAGAAAAAAGGACCAGACCTTGGGGAAAAGAACCTTCTCCATAGCTGACTCCTCCCCCTGGATCTCACTCTTACCCATCAACCTTCACCTCTGTGAAAAACTTACCTTTGCACTGTTCTTTTATGCTGTCTGAATTATGTTATTTGATTTATGTATTTATTGCTTGGTGAAGTGTCTTTGAGTTTTGAAAAGTGCCAAAAATAAAATTTATTATCATGCATATTAAAATCTCTTTAGGGTGATACATCTGTTAGGGTTCATTAAGTGTAATCTTTTTTTTCACTTTACCTCCTTCACTGAATTAAATCACAGTGCTATTGCTGCTTCCCTACTCATGCATGCTTGTATTCACTCATTCTTACACATTTTCACCCTCCATGTTATCCCCAAAACCTCTGAACATTGTGTTTTTTATTCTCTCCTCTATCTTGGACACCTGCAGTTTGTGAAACCACCTGTATGAAGCTCTGACACAATGTGAGTCATGGTTTCCTGCTGCTTAAATGCTGTTTAACATCATTATGAATTTCTTTCAGTCCCAATGTTTGGTGTTTCTTGTTTCCATCTTTCATTCTCCTCAGACGTGTTGTTTTTATTATAACATTCTTGCAGAGAAAAATAGGACCTTTATCAGTTCTTCTCGAGGTAACAGTGTCCCAGTGGAGTAAACTGTTTGTAATCAGAGAATTAAAGAGCATTTAATCTTAAACTGCGTGTCATGTGGGATTCTTTGATGTGCACTAATTCGATATGAACTTAACCCGGGGGCCCTGAAGACGTAGATCGGGTTTGAGACAAGATGTGTGTTCAGAATAACAGCATAGTGCTCAAACACACACTGAAGACTAATTGTGTAGAGAAAGTCTTTTACAAACCTCCAGAGGAAATGCAATGATGACCAAACAAGAGTTGATGAATCAGGCCTGTGTGTTTGACTCTAAAAAAAATGTTCTGTCATCTCAATCACAGGTGAGTTTGTAGAAAACAACATCATGACCGTGGCAGTGACAACAAAGGGTTAATATTCAGAGCAGCTGGAGCACAGCACTCTCCCACCATTACCAACTATAAACCTCTATTTATTCTGCTGAGCTTGTTAGTGTTTTAGAAAGAAACGGTGCTTATGCCGTGCAGTCTGCTGGGTGTGTGTGTGTGCGTGTGTGTGTGTGTGTGTGTGTGTGAGAGAGAGAGAGAGAGAGAGAAACAAGGCTGCATGCTCAGCAAAGCTCTCCAAGGTGAATAAATATTTTAAAAAGGAACGAAATGATAAGTCAAAGTGGCTGAAAGTACAGATTTTACTGATTCACATATGAATACTTTACATTTGTTCATGCTTTTGGATCGACAGCAGTGACGTTGAACTTACTAGGGATGAAAAAAATAGAAAAGTTAACTTTCTTCACAGATTTTAGGCTCTGCAGTTAAAGGAAAAACTTTGCATAATTAGGTGACTCATCCAGTGCTTCAATGTGCTGCATGATCCTGTAGATGACTTGCTTTTCTCTGCATTAAAATTCATCTACAGTTCTTACAATATTTGTGTAGGTTATGAGTGAAGTGAAAAAAAGCTACCAAAGGGAAGCCAAAGAGGCTTTTGAGTAAATAGAGAGGGCCTGTAAAGAAATGGGAGTCTTCAAAGCTCAAAATCTACTCATAAACGGTCCGAAAACAGGAAATAATACAAAGTGAGATCATAAAGTGATTGCATTGATTTAAGCTCAAGATGAAAAATCTGACAATCTATCAGGGAATCAAAACACACTTTTCACCTGAAGTTGCATCAGAAATTGTGTTTTCGACCATAAAAAATACAAGTGTTTTTTTTTATTTTTTTTTTTACTGTGCTTTGCAGGTCTCATCTTCCAAACTATTTCCTTTCCACAAATACCCTTCATACTGCATAGAGAAACACTGGGTGATGAAACAATGGTGTTTGTTCTCCTGTATCTGAAAGGTGATATTTTCACTGCAATTGTTTTACTACATGAGTAAACACTGAGAACACTGCAGAAATATTTGTCTGAGTATTGAGAAGCATTGAAGAAACACACTAAAAAAGGTTTGTGTCATGTGTCTTATTTATATGATAAGGTCATTTCTGTCTCATGGGGTTTGTGATTGTCACAGTTCTCCTCTGCTCTTTGCATCACGCACAGTCAAGTTCCACCCTGATGCAGACACACACACACACACACACACACACACACACACACGCACACACACACACACGCACACACGCACACACACATACTGATGAGCACACTCTGAAAATTGGACAGGGGGCCAAGAAAACCATTGTTTTCTCTAAATATTCTGATCAAGACGGTGTTGAGTTATTTTGGCCCCTATAATTGTAAGGAGATTTTTTTTTTTTAATCAAATTTTGCAATGTGTGTGAAGTGTTTATCTGCCCAGTGTTAGCACCCATAAATCCCTTATTTTCCCCATGGTTCAAAATATTCTGTTTCTTTTTTTTTTTTTTTTTTTGTCCGAAAGAGGCCAGAAAATACTTTTGATTTTAGAAACTTTGTTTCTCCTTTATTAACTCCAGATGAGTTATGGGTTCTAAACATTTTTAATTCACTAACTGACAACTCATCACTAAGTGATTGCAGCTGTAATCATTTCCTCTATTGTTGATTCCACATCTGTCTCATAAAGTATGTCTGTTACTTCATTAAAACAGTCTGAGATTGTTTTTTTACTTTTTTGTAAAGTGGATACTGTTAAAAAATGAAGAAATCACACATTGTTTCATGAAAATCTCTCATCACATACAGGGTGGAGGTTGTAGGCTCCACAGAAACAGCTTCCTGAGTCTCGTCAGGTTTTGAAAACAATCAGTGGACACTGGGGGGCTCAGGTGGAAAGGTGTGGTGATGTAACTGTGAGCAGATTGACTTCTACACGAGCGGCCATTTGGTACAATTCTAATTAATCCTTGGAGTCTCACTGGGACTGTTGTTAGCACCGCACACGCTCACACAAACTTCCTCTGCCAAGGACACCAGCTAAGAGGAATTTAATCAACGTGATGGATAACATTTGTCTCTACTGCTCTCCCGGCACTTCTCATGTTAACCATTCAGGGCGACGGTCCTGTTCCTCCCAAATGTTACTGATTCTGCTGCCGTGTGAGAAGGTGAAGAAGAACCTGAAGGCAGAAGCATTACAATCACAGAGGAGGAGGGACGGTGAAATGCAACAGCACCCAAAGGTCTGTGCAGCTTCTCTGTAACACAAAGAGGAATGAATCCTGAGTTTTAGAGCCGACATTTCACTCAGACTGTTCAGAGCCGTGTTTGCAGACACAAACGACTTTAATTCAGATCCAGAGAGCAGACAGCCAGCACTCTGGTGTGAGAACAAACAGCACACTGATGATTAGCAAGAGGCTGACTTGGTGTTTGTCATCTGTGAAACGTTTTCTGGATCTGTCTCTAACAGATCTGTGAGTGTCTGTATGTGAACTGTCAAAGCTGCTGACTTCACTCAGCAAACATGCACACGCAGATCAAAAACATGTCACTGTGAGGTCAGGGCTGGTTCAGAGCTTTCTGTCTGTACACGATGAAGCATCCTGAAATGCTGAAGAAATCCTCTGATCATTGAAGCTCCTTTCTTTGATCAACTCCTCCCTCAGTTTACATTAAGACCTTTTCAAAGGTCCCTTAAATGACTTACCTGAAGTAAACAAGCCATCATTACTGCAACAGTGCCTCTGTGTTTGGATGTAAACAGTGAACAAAGTGGTGAAAAATTTTCGACTCGAACTGTGAATTTAGAAGCAATGGACCTCAGGAAAACCTGTGGAGCTTTCAGGAGTGACAAACTTCTATTTTGAGGAGAAAATATGCAACTGAGAGCAAATTCCCAAGTTTTTTTTTTCTTAATGAAAAGTCCTCTTTGAAGAGCTTTTCATGGATTCACAGGCTGCACAGAGAATGAAAATATTTTTCAAAAAAAAAGTCAAAGGTCACTTAAAATGATGGCATTTAAAAGCAAATTCTGCCAGTAAGAGACAAAATTTTTGGTACCACATAAAAGCCCTGTTTGCACAACATTTCATCAAAAATGGAAAAACAACAACAACAACAAAAAAACCCACACAGAAAAATCTGCATTATATTGGAATGCTGAGGGACTGAAAACACTTTAGTATGCATGCCAGACCCATAATTGGTGTAATAACTTTTAGAGCTGCAGAAATGACAAAGGTTTAGAGGCTGAAGTTGAGTTGGGCTGATCACCAGGGGTATATGTTGAATACTTCTTTGCTGATTGCAGAAGTGGTGCAATAGAGGCACATTGTCATAAAAGGCAGTCAGCAGATTCATCAGCACAAGCATGAAACAGTAGCCCACCATTTTTGTTTCTGTTTTCAGGTCCACGCATGGTCATGCCACAATGAAAGTATGATGCCTGTGTAAAGTGGAGCATGATTTCAGTGTTTCCACTGAAAACTCTGGCTTGTTGTTTACATGAAAACGGTGAATCAGTGCTTCAGAAAAATTCCAATCTGGCAGCCCTTCTCAATTTTTTTTGTTTTAGATCAACTAAAACACTGTTTTAGTGTAAATGAAAAGCAACAATACTTTTGTGTTTCATCCTAAAACTGTTGTCGTGTCATCAGCTCCCGAAAGTAATGTGTTAAAGAGCAAGAAAAGTTTACATGCGTTAGTGTACGTGCATCATCTATGAGGTGGAAGGGACCCACAGGCACTTTTATTTCTTCAAGCAAATATTTGCAATGTTATAGTTATGTGGTCACCCCATCCTTAACCTCAGTTAAAAAAGAAAAAAAATAGGATCTGAGAATGGAAAAAAAAGAATTAGTGTGTGAGTACCTCTCAGCTTTCCAGCCAATGTCAGGGGGAAAAAATGTCATAAACAATGAAAATATCTACGGAGTGATCATTAATGACTAACTGGTGAAGATTATTTATAATTGGCAGATTTTAATCCTTCATTGCCTTATTTCACACATGAAACATGGCAATGAAGATGACGTGACTGTAATCACCTCATGCTGTACCTCAAAGTCAGTGTGTGGTCCATATGTCTCTGAACAGAGCAGGTGAGGCAGATATTCACAGAGAGAGGGAGTGTTTCAGTCCAATAGATCCCCAGCTGTTCCTCCTCCCCCTCCTCTTCACCAGTATGTTCTCCTCACAGGTAAAAAAAATAGAGGAGGCTACTCGCGTGTCCGCTCTTCTCATTCAGAGCTCACCGCCTTGCTGATCTTTCACAGAGCTGAGCAGAGAACCGTGCACAGGACAGGGAGCTGCAGACCCACACCTCTGAGTGATGAGGGAGCTGACGGAGAGCTTTTTCTGCTTTCACAGGTCCCCTCATGCCATGCTGCGTGTAAGAGCAGGCAATCTCACTGAACTGATCATGTGTGGGATCATGCAAGCAGCCGTTCCCTCCTGCTTCTGATCATGTGATCTGCAAGTACTGCTGAAGTGGGGACTCCAGGTATGAAGGTGTAGCCAAACATATGAATCAAGTTTGACTCTTGGGGTTTCCGTGAAATCAATCCCTTAAGCCCAGGAGTACTATTCCTTTAAGACAAGTAGAGTTATATAAAGAAAAATGGAAATATTTCCACGTGATGAAATGCTACAAGAAACTGCAGCAAAAACCTCCACAGTACACAGAAAGAGGGCAAGTCAGTCAACACATGCCAAAGAGAAAGAGCAGGTTCTGGGCATGATGCGTATGTAGGGTTGGTAGAGATGTTCAGTGTGAGAGCTTACAGGGGGGTGAAGACAAAGCTCACTGCAGTTTTTCTCTTAATATGAGAAGGGGTGGCACTGAACCAACAGAGATACAAGCACTGACTGCACCAATGTGACATAAAAAGGCTGTAAAAAGTGTTGTGTACAGAAAAAAAGAAAAAACAACAGTGTTGTGAGAGAACAGTTGCCAAAACCACCCAATCCATCAAATGTGAAACAAAATATATATCATACACATAATGATATTGCAATGTTATTTTGTGGATTTTGTTAAAACGCCTAAGTTAAAAAAAGTGATTTTCTGACCCTTTTCGGATAGGCCAGGCTTTAGAGGGTAAAAGCTGTTTGAAGCGTCTGCCTGTGGGTACAGTTAGTTTTATTGAGTGCAGAGCTGTTTGAACAAATCTTTAAAGTCAATACAGATGCCTAACATGTTTTGACAAATATTACATATCGCCATCTGCAAATGTTTGCACTATTGTTTCCATGGAAATTAGAAAACTGGCATGAACATCAACAAGCAGCTTTCACCGAGGCAGCTTTCAGAACAAAAGAGTCAAACTAAGTTATCCTGACAGTCACATGAAACCAGTAGTCAGAACAAAGACTACATGAGACAAACGCTGAAGACAAACACGGGCCTGTCATGAATATTAATACCTGCCACTGTTGTGAGTCTGGTGGTCCTGTTCAATGGAGCAACAGTGTGATTGACAGCCCGATGGCGATGGCACAACGATCAATCAACCACTTGAATGAGCGGTATTCCCAAAGCCATATGCTGCCTGTGTGTAGGACACTGCACTGTGTGTTGGACGCACTGCCACGCTGCATTTTTTATAATTTCATTTGAATGAATAACAAGAGCGACCAAGCGGGTGCTCGTGAAGAGGCTGAATATTCAGAGGAAATGTTAATGCTTCATTTTATGGAAATTAGGCGACGAGCCAAGAGGCAGCAGATTCATCAACACCTGTTTGCTTTTGATGCTTTGGCACAAAACTCAGCAATTCAATCAGCAGAGGGGAGACTTCAACTTGAGAGACGTGTGGGGAAAATAATGGAGAAGAAGAAACAGCATGTGTTAATGGATTCTTAGCAGACACATTACAAGGATGATAAAGTCATTAACTGATGTATGTTCTAAGAGGAGGAGAGAAATCTGTTTCTCTCCATCAGAAACGTGTGAATCTGTCCCATAAAATATTCAGAAAGCTGTTTTTCTCTGGGAAAGTCATACTTCATCTAAATATAGCCTCCATTTTATCACTCTTCCTGGATCTTGGATGATTCCTGATTCCGGAGATGTATTTTCTCTTCCAGACTTCGTTGATGAGAAGAATGCTGGATGAATAAAATATTCAGCTGCCTACTTAGTCATGGTGGCAGAAAGAGAGCAAGAGAAAGAGCGTGTGTGTGTGTGTGTGTTGCTGTCATGTAAGTTACCATAAATATCCAGTGTACTGTAGCTAAACATAGTTCAGAGAAAGGCAGTGAAATTGAAGTATTAGAGCAACCATAAGGGTAGAATAATAAAAAACAAAAGCTTGATGTCTAGGTTGATTTAAAGGAAAGTTACAGTGTTTTTCAACCGGGGCAGTGCTACTTCTAGATTTGGGCTCTGAAGTGTTAGAAATCGTTCAGTCGATGTCTTCATCCTTCAGCTGTAACATCTGCAACATAACTCCTAATGGATCAGAGTATCTTCACTAAAAGTCTTGTTTCTGCCCTGGCAGCCCAGATTGTTCTTCTAATGCCAGACTCACACCAGATCCTTGTCAAATCTGTCTCTGCTCTGTTGTGGTTTGGCTCCGACTTCTCCTATCAACAAACCAACATTGTAGCATGGATGCAGCACGGAGCTGAGCTACAGGACATCTGGAGTCATGTGAGCTTCCCTCTCCTCATTCATGTTGGACTGTAAAACCTCAAACCAGTTGACTCCTGACCCAGCCAACCTCAATGTTATGTGAGTTTGTTGTTTTTAAGTGAGGCACAATCAGGCTTCCATGCCATTTCCTCTATGATGAAAGTCATCCAGATGTTATAATGTTGTTTCGGTATCCCACTTCCTGTCTCACTTTATCTATTCTACTCTACTCTGAAACTCTGTTTTTCACTTATCTACCAGGGCATCCAGCCCCATACATTCACCCTTTCATAAGCAGATGTCTGTGAAACACACAGGCTCTGATTATTCCACTCACACTTCACACCTGATCCATCTTCCGCTCCCTCTGGATCTAGATTCTCCAGTTCCTACATAACCCAGCGCTCTGTGTTTTTCAGAGTCTGCAGATTATTGAGACTTTTTCTTTTCATCTCGCCGTCGTTGCTGTATCTTGCAAGGGATTGGGATGGGCCGAACACAGTACCTTCAAAGAGCTCAGGAGGCTTTGATGAGTCCACTTCCCCTTCCTGGTGGATCAACAGGGCTGTGGCCTTTACTCCCTGCAAGGAAGACAAAGTCCGTCCTTGAAGCGATAATCAGCTGCTGCAGGAGAACGTGAGCCAAGACTCTGAGTGAAGAAATAACACCAGCGCATTTGACGTGTGGTTTCACTCTGTGTGACACTCAGGGCTTTGATTTCAAGGTACCCAGCTCTCTTTTCAAGTAAGACAGTGGGATTATCTTTCATTAAAAATAGATGCCTTCATAATTTCCTCTTTATCCTGATGAGCCATCATGATGTCTCAGGTCTTAAGACGTAATTGTGGGAAAAGACAGTTTGCAGGAGGCTAATCTTCAGACTGAATAACTCACATGGTCAGTGGTGTGTGAGATGATTCTGGAAGAAAACAAGAACGTCTTTCAACAAAACAGAGGAAACACACAAATCATTCAGATTTAATTAGATATACACCCTCATTACATACATAAATAAAATCAAAGCTGTGCACTTCTGCCTGCTACTCTGATTCTGAACATTTGTCGTGTGCCTTGAGTGAAAATGTTAGAGGACTGCAAAATATGTGACTTTTTAGTATGCCCCTTTTGTACTTCAAGGTCGGCAAAGGTTGAAAGAGACGTCTTTATAGATCTCATAAATTGACAGTGTCATATCTTGACAACAAACCAATCCACTAAATGAAAAGCAGAAATGTGAAGTTGACCCTGGAGTACCAAACCAAACACAACAGTTTCCATGAGTGACCTCTAGAGGCTGTCTCCAGCAGTGAGTCATTCCCCATACAGCTCCATGTTAAAAGATGTAACTTCACAGCAGGAATCAACATTTTCACACTCCTTACAGATAGGAAGTTTTTCATCACACAAATGTGTGGCCAATTACTTAACAATTCAAACTGTGTCTGCTGTTGCCATATAGTAATTTATAATACTAATGTATAAGAATTTATATATTATATTTTATACTTCTTCAGTGGCAGCAGTATTAGACGTGTTAGTTTGTATATCAAAAGAGTCAGGAGTGTTTCCTGTATCACAGAAATGAATAAAAGCAATTTGGCATCTTTTGGCACGGTTGGAATAGGTTTGGTCACCAGAGACTAAAAACTCTATAACTCCTGGAAGATTTTACTGAGAAAGTTAACATTTTATCCAGCTGTAAATGACAAGATGTAGAAGTGATGTGGTGAATGTCTTGCCTGGCATCTTGAAGTGATTGAGTTTCAAAAAAATGGAAGGGAAACCAAAATTGTTTCACCTACATTTACCCTGATGTGTGCTTTAGACACACATTAAGACATGACATTTTTTTAAACCAGAGGTTACCTTTTCAACAAAGTGTCACTGATGAAATTTTGACCTTTTGGTTCTTCAGTTATTAGCTTTGGAACATAGTATAGTAAAAAGGCCAGACTTAGGTGGGAACTAAGGGATTAAATCAAGGGAGGATCAGGGATATTTTGCATCCTCAAGATATACCATTGTTCAGCAATCACCACAAAAACAACAAAAGCAACATTAACAACAATAACAACATTAACAACAGAAATCTCACTCTGTATAGAAAATGAAAAAAAAGTCCAGTGATTCATGTTATTGTAGTGGCCATGCATTTGTCTTTAGTATAAAACATATACACCTTTGAATGCTTCTTTTGAGTTTCATCCTTTTTTGTTTGAAACACTGATAACTGCCAGAAATCAGCACTGTTTATAGAAAAAGTTCAGGATTACATCACTTTTCCTCAAACCTAAAGGTGACGTAATGGTTCAAACTATTTTTGCACTGCCTCATCCTTTGCAGGTTGGTACATTTTAGTCTGTGTACCATCTGGTCTTTTCTAAATTGTAGCTCACAGTTGTCAAAGTTCAAATATTGCTAAATAGAAGCAGGACAGTTGGACGTTTGAGTTGAGATGAGAGAAACTGCAGGGAGCTGCTGCATACCGGGAAGCAGAGATGACCAAAGTAAACCTGCGTGTCGCTGGGCAGGGCCAGGTGACGTCTATGATTCTAAAAGTGGATTTTGAGACCCTGTTGTGGGCTCACAGTACCTAAAGAGCCCTGATTTAAGTAGGAAAGGGTTTTTTAATCTTAATTCTGCTAACACTTATATGAAAGTGTAGCTTGAACAGGTCTAGTAAGTGCACTGAGCTCCCCATGACATCCAAAGTATTAAAAGTGTTTCATTTAATAATACACAGTGAAACAGACTTTAAAATGCAACTGTAAAATAAATAGCCCATAGTCACTTAAGTCATTCCTTGCCTTTTCTTGAGCTGCTGTGGTTTAAACTTTGTGTGAAGTCTTTGCTGTCCTAACTTTGCTTCAGTCATTCTGTAATCCAGGAAATATTAGCTGAATCTTTGCCATGCATGCACCCCATCTGCTGCGGTGGGAACTTCTGTTCAACTCTTCTGTTTTCTACATTTTACTCTGTCACTCCATCTGTTTTTAAAAGACGCATATTATACAACTCACCATCTCTCTTCAGTTTCCCAAATATTAGTAATGCTAAACTTAAATTAGGTGTAATGACTCCAGGAAAGAAAGAAAGAATTTATGAGCTAAGGTTAGTGTGGTTTCTGATGAACAGAATGAAAAAAAGTACACTATCTTTATGTGCACACTATTATTGGCTCAGCAAACTGAATAAATAAAAATGACTGCCAAAAACTTTCAAAAAAACCTCATTTAACCCTCACCTTGCTTTTATGTTACCTCAAAAGTAATACCAAATACAGATTTCTTCAATTCTTAAATAACCACATCAAAAGTTTCATGTAAGCATGAAGCAGAGTACAGACTAACATATTGTTTCAGCAGAACAAATACTGTTTAACACTGATCCTTCAGGGCTTAGAGTTTTATGGTGCCACAGGATACCAGGAACTGAGCTCCGGACATTTCTCTTGACCTTAGACCCACCGACCTGAGCGTCCTTTTTCAGAGTGGCTTCCTGCACACGTCCTTGTGGAGATCACTTTGTTTCTGTTCAGTTTTCTCCTTAGAGTGCAAAAATGTGGTCTGACCTTTGAGACCATACATACACGTTGGAAGTTCCTAAATAAGCATTGATTTAGCCTCCAGAAAAGAGATTGAATTGTTTCTGCACATGCTGTTCTTTATTTTACAATTGGCTACATGTGAACACATCAGGAAAATTACTTTTGGATAAAAGCAAGAGACAGACAATTCACTTTAATGTTGTTTGAATATAAAGCAGTGAAGAAATTAATTTAAGTGAGAAAGGACTCTGTGAAATGTGATTATTGCAAAAGCAGTGGTAATAATTTGGTTGTAATGAACTAAGAGGTTGTTTGGTTGCAGGCAAGAGAAAGAGGACGCTGAAAAACAAATGAGCTTTCTGATGACAAAGTAAAACTGAAAATCTTATAAGTAGACTGTATACTTACACACCACCTTTAGTGTTTGGGCCTGACTGTCACAAATTGAGCCAAATCATATGTTGTTGCTAATGTATTTTGACAAGTACTGTACTTCATATAAACACACTCAAAGGGGGCGGGGGGCGGGGTGTGTGTGTGACATGCTCTCCCATATTTAAAACATGGAAAGAAAGTGACAACTTTTCATGTTTATATGGCAGGTGTGGAATTTTTGTATCCCGACATAGCCACATGTTTAAGAAATTTCTGCTCAAAATGCTCTGTTCCTGACAAAAAAAAAAAATAGATTAAAGTCTAAGGAGATTTTAGCAAAATCTTCACAAGCACTTCAAAACAAGACTTGATGAAATGATGTGATAATTGCAGGATCTCTTGACTGGTTCATGGCACATTGGAATGTGGGCCTTAAACACCAAGGTCTGCCCACAGCTGCGCCCCTAAAAGGCCTCCAAAAATCTGACCAATCAAAAATAAAGGGGTTCGTAGAGTGGGGAGCCTCATAGTGACAGCAGCTAAAATAAAGGGAGTTTCATACAGAGGATGAAATATGGATGAATCGTTCTCTAATTGTGCTATTTTTTTTTTTTTACCTGTTTCTATACTGGTGTTAGGCTGAGTCCTCAGTCCTAATATGTTGACCTGCTGTATATTGTCTCTTCAGAAACCAATGGGTGTTGTCAATGTTACTGTTACTGTGTCCATGTTTTACAAAATCCAAGACATGAACGCCTTACTATAAAAAAGTCCTATAATGGCTAACAGGGTGCAGGTTTGGCTCAGCTCATGGAGCCCACCCACATGAAGTCAGCCTACAGTCCTATCCTGGGTTCAGCTCAAGCCCTCAGCTCATCCATATCACCTGTCTCTTCAGTTGTGCAGTGGTTTAGAGTAAGAGGCATCATCTAGTTTCAGTGGGTTATTTTTCTTTAACAGTCAAAAGAAACCTGCGTTGTTTTACCTGACAGTCAAAAACAACTGTGTTATTTTACAGGACAGTGATTGACAGACTCAGTTTTCACAGGTGACAGCAAATTGTTGAAGTTGACATTGAAATTAGAGCACAAAGTAAAAAGAAATAAATGTTACATATTAGTTTCTGTTTATGGATCTTTACATCACAGGCTCATCATCTCCAAATCCCTCATCAAGTCTCACCTGAGCAGTCACCTGTCACTGCAGCGTCAAACACTGCTGACAGACAGAGTGGAAAAAAGAAAAGTTCAGCTTATGTGAAGATTTCCCTGCGGAGCCTCACCACCAGGTAACACCAGCCTCCCTCTAATTGCGGCTCACAGTTAAAGAGTCATTTTCTCAGACGCAGGAAGGGACTCTGGTCTTAATTTGCTGTTAACAACCCCTCAGACCGCCACCTCCTCCAGACAAGGCTATATTAGGCTTTAATTAATTCTGGTCCCAGCAATCCTCGGAGGTAAAGGTGGTGCAGGTATGCAGCTCACAGCACAGGTCTGCAGCCCTGTAATGAAGAACACGGCCAGAGTTCAGAGGGACGTCTGGTGTGGGACACAACAGGAGCTCCATTTCATGAATCGCTGGAGGAGCTATGAACTGGCTGCTGCAGCAGGAGAAGTGCTGTTAGGGGTTATTCTTTCGGTCATGAAGTGTTTTTGGTTTCTTCTTTCAGGCAGTTTTACTCTTTATGAACCAAAGGTCTGGATTATGTGATGTTCCTTCTCTGGTGCTCTCAGAGAGCTCTGTTATCATTATTAGCAAAATAAATGGGGGCTCTGCTCACATTCCCTCTTGCATTTCTTTCCCTGCATAAACACATAGTGCAAGGTGCTGAGTCAGGACAAAATCTCAAATCTAAATGAATATATTTGTCTTCTCTCACCTTCTAAAAACTACACTGACTAGACAGGTCCCAGCATGTTCCTTATGTCAAGATATGATCATCCTGAAACAAGTACATAACTGCTTGTGTAGGTTCTCGCATTGCATATCGTTTGAAAAGAAAATTTCACTTTCTGCATGCACAGCCATTTTGAATCCTGATGTTTGGTGTCTGACATCCTGAGAGATGATTTGTGTGTGGCCTTGTCAGGTCAAGTAATGGACCCTGGGATATTTTGATGACACTCTTAGTTGGATTTGAGTTTTTTGCTGAGGGGAAGGTGGTTTAAATATGCCCTAAAACTCCTCAGAATTTAAGAATGCATAAATCTTCACTGAATATCTCATAATTTTTTTTTTCAAAATGACTCACCAAAGCTCTTCTAAAATGTTCAAATATCAAGAAGTCCCTGAGGAAGGTTTCACCTCCATGTCTGAATTTTGATAGGCCTCATTACTCTTCTCTGAATATCTCACATATGATCATGGTCTAACTCTGAACATACAGTACATGTCAATATTTAAATACAGTCATTGTATCCCCTCATGGAACGGGCAGCCTAGGAGGGGACATTAATTTCCATGACATGTTCAATCCTCTCTAGATTTAAGAAGTCTGATCACAGGCCCAGCCCAGAAAAATGAACAAATCAGA
This sequence comes from Thalassoma bifasciatum, assembly GCA_008086565.1. Classification (NCBI taxonomy): domain Eukaryota; kingdom Metazoa; phylum Chordata; class Actinopteri; order Labriformes; family Labridae; genus Thalassoma; species Thalassoma bifasciatum. The sequence goes on along the minus strand of RPOG01000733.1, from coordinate 40,454 downwards.
ACACGAAGAATAAGTCACACTGAGTCCTTTTCACACCATGTAGTAAAGTTAAGTTGTGGATCTACTCCTGCACAATCTCATCTGTTCAAAACAGTCTGCAGCTGTAATTCTCTTTTGTAATGTAACAGGAAAAAAAAAAGTTTTTTATGTGTGGAGGGGTGACAATGTCCAAAAAAGGAAAAAACTAAGGCAGACTACTTTAGTACGCTTCAAAGTCCCTATGAGCAATTTTCAGGTCTGGACTGGGTTTAGCACCCTTCGGGATGAGGTTGTTTCATATCTCTGTGCTGATTTTGTCCTCTATATATATCAGTTGTGTTTTCTGTAAAGCCCAGACCCGCTAACTTTTTAAAATCTATTTGAATTTACATTAAAGCTTGTTTCTTCAGCATATACTTGATCCTCCTGCTTGATCTGCTTACAGAGGTTTCAAGCATCACTAACTACACAGAGAAAAGCCGTTGTGATCTTTGCCGCATCAACCTGCCCTGTCTTGAACTTTTTGCAGTCTTGAGACTCTGAGGTGTTGATAGTCGAAGTAGTTGAAGAAGTTTTGTGAATATTGTAAACTCTTTGTTTACTCTCAGAGTCTGATTGAACTCAGGTACCAACTGTGCAACTTCCCTGAGTGCAAAATATTATTTTCTCTGTTGGGTGGAAGAAAGAATGTTGTGAGATTCTTGGTTATCTTGTTGTGCCGTTTTAATCAGTTCTTCTTGTGTGAGTATTCAAAGCTGCAGCATGCTGCTTACATTTGGTCTGAAGGTCAGGGGGTGTCTGAGCTCAGCGCTGCTGGCAGGCTCAGGTAGGCCACGACAGTGGGTAATCAGAGGGGATTAAACTGAAACACACTTTGATTCACCTTCATCGTGGAAATATCTGCTCCTCTACAAACACACACACACACACACACACACAAATCAAATGTACACGTCATACAGTGAATTATCTGCTTTCACACAGCACATACTGCCCCCCCCCCCCAAGCACGCATGCACGCACACACACACACACACACACACACACACACACAGTGTAACCCCGCTGAGGTTCATTTCTCCTGTTACAAAGATAGTGTTATTGATGTGATGGGTCACATTGCAATTTAGAGGCAATTAAAAGGTAATGAATGTGCTCAAATGAAACCTGTGCCTGGAGGGCATTAGCAGTGTATGGTGAGGATGATATATGTGTGTTTGTGTGCGTGTGTGTGTGAGTGAGTGTCTGTGTGTGTGTGTGCGCTAGACCCTGTTTTTCCTACAGCTTTGAAAAGACTGAAATAAGTCATTGTAAACGGTGTTTGTATGTGACAGCTGTTCCAATATTTTAACGGTTATTGCAGTGTGTAAATCATGTAGTTCATTGTAAGTGTAGCACACAGTTCTGTGTGTCTTAATCATCAATAAACACTTATTATTCAGCTTTATTTCCACACCTTGGTTCAGCGATGAAGGTGCTATTTGTGTGAAATTGAACCCTGTTGGGTCTGGCAGTTACTCCCCTCTTCCTCTCCTCTTGTCCTGACATGCATTGTCACCAATTTATCCCCAACAAATTATCTGTTTGAGTGGAACCATTTTTGATCTAAACTTTCAATTGAGGACTTTCAGAGATTCACTTTGCTGACCTGCTGCAGGGACAGTGTGTTGTTAAAAGAAGCTTTTTAGGCCCAAATCTTGGAAAAGTACTTAAGGTGGCACTAAATATGAACATGTTCAAAGACTACAGTGCTAAAATATCCTGTCATATATTGTGAATTTCCTTTGTACCTTTTGGGATATCTATTATTATCATGCTGATTTAACTTTCTGATGTATTTTTACTTTTTTTTTAAATGCAATAAAAGAACACTCAAAAATCAACTGCCACTGGCTGATATTAACTAATACCCAGTTGATTAATTGACTAATTTAAGTTGAAAGTGAGTTGGTACTGTAAGCTGATATCAGGTTATCAGGTTGGCTTGTATTGGGCTAATAGTGGTCACCATTTCTGATATTGTGATTTTAATTGCAAATGTTGGGCTTTTGTGGCCAATGTTTGGCTTCAATGGCTGAAGTTGGGCTGATTATTGGGAAAATTTTAGTTCATATTTGGCTGATTTTTGCAACTTTATTGGCTACTAATGGGGCTGACATACACCAATATTGAGTTGATATTGGCTGATTTTGGTCCACGTTTGTCTGAAGTGGGTTGATTTCAGCTCAATATTGGAAATCGATGTAAATTCTCAACGTGGGAGAACATGTTTTCAGCTGGAGTAAAAGTCTTTTGGAAAAAGTACAATGCAAGGTGGTTAGATGCACACCTTTGAGCACTGATGAATTAAAACAGAAACCAAACAACATTTTTGTGGCAGTCTGATTCTATGCCACAGAAAGCTTCATAATAGATTTTCATATCATGGAAGTTCACTGTTGGGTCATTATATGTACAGCAACACAAAAACACAAAATTTCATAGGTTGTGCATGCACAACATCCACATGAAGAAGGTTTGTGGTCTTTAAATCTGAACAAATACCTGTATCAGCTGAGATATGTCTTAAAGTCAAGCTACGATTATTAAGCACTGTGTACTTGCACCTATATTCATTGTATTTCTGGGACACTTGGTGGATTTTATTTCCACATCCCAACAGCAATAATATGTACTCCTTGTTTAAAATCTACTTGATGCAGCAAAACTTCACTGCAACAGAAACTTCATCAAATAAAAAAACCACAATATTTGTAATTTCTCCAGCAACAAAATGGTGTGACTGACAAAGGATGAAACAGTTTAATATTCATTTGAATTTTGAATGAAACATGTTTCTGTGCAGAAACTAACAAGCCACCAGAATTACTCCAACATCTGTCTTAGCTGTGTAACAAGCCAAAAGGAGGAGGGGAAATGTTTTGGTTATGCACAGATGTGTTTCTCTGAAGAGATGATGGCTGCTGTTGTAAAGGAGGAACTTATAGCAGCAGTACTCATTTTCATGTTCATTAGATCTCCCTAACCTTCCAAACCTAACCAGGTATTACTTCTTAACTGCTCTCCTAGGTGTTTTTAATTAGTGAGGAATCCTCGTTATGTGAGGCAGATGGCACAATCCCCCATCTTTTGTTAAAGTCACACTAATTAGGATTCTCTGCAAAGATGCGTCCAACCAGAATCCTTAATAAGGAAGCCTGTTAAGCCGAGTAATAAGAAACCTGATGTCTCCGAGTGTTCACCTTGAAACTGGAACATCGAAAACAGTCAGTTTTTCTGCTCAGACCTTTAAGTCCTGCTGTATGTCTTTGTGATAATGTTTGAGTGAACTTGATGTAAATATATATATTTTTTCAAAATCTGCCTTTATGGTGCTAATTATGTTATTTCTTGCTAGTGCACACAAATGTTTGTGGTGAGCGTCTGGATGGAAATGATCACTGATTAAATCGATATGACTGTCAAGTTAAACCAAGGTTGAGTCAGACACTCTTTTGTGTGAATGGAAATAGCTCACACATCAAACCGGCACGTCTGTCCTCTCTCAGTCTTCCAGTTCTTTGAAAGCAGGACTTTGAGTTAGATTTGGAGGCACTCTCATCTGCGTCCAGAGACCCCCTTCTAAACAAGCACAGATGGCAAATTAAGGCAGATATGGCCTCGAATGAATCTAAGTGAATTTGGCTTCCTGCACTGAACACAGACTGACAGGAAATGATGCTGGCTTCAGGTTTCAACATTCGACAATATAATCATTCACGCTCTGTCTGCAGGAGATAAACCTACCTGACGTTATCCACAAACATTCTCAGACAGATTAAATTACAATCAACATTTTCCTCAGGTGCAGATGTTGGCTGCATCTTTGTTATTGCTGAAAAAAAACAGATGCTGCTGCACTCCATGACAGAAATGAAAAACCAATTGGACCAGTTAGATCAGTGAGATGAAAAATAAAATCTGATTCCCTGTTTAGGCACCAGAGGATGCTCCTTGCTTCAGGTCTGGTTTCTAGGTCCATGCATCCCCATTGCAAGGCAGAGGCCTATACAAGTATCCTGATGTGCATTTTGGCTAAAATGTATAAGACTGTAAACCCTGTGATTGGCCAGCATTGTTGCCTGCATTTACATTTCCTGCATTGAAGCACAGTTTATACCTTTATCTTTATTCTTTCTTGTTAATAAAACTCAATATAACATGATACACTTAAAATTGCTGTGAAAAAACAGAAAGCCCTACAGCAAAAAACTGCCCGCGTTACGTCAAAAAATGTGTTTTAGGTAGGGATGGGTATCAAGAACTGGTTCCTGTTGAGAATCAGCAAGAAATGGTTTAATCCATCGGCATCATTAGTCTTTTAGTTTGACGATTCCCTTGTTGATTTTGTACATCACTCGTTGGAACCTTACATTGAATACTCTGTCCTAACTATCTTAGCTTAGCAGATGAATAACAGCTTCTGGAGAAATCTCTGATTTATGAATTTCTGCCTGAATTTTTACATACGAAGCATCATAAAACTGAACACACAAAGTAATGTACATTACTCTTTCTTATTTTTTTAATTTATTAACCCACAAACTCAAAAGTATTGTTGACAGAAAACATGAAAAGCCTACTTCTTGTAAATTTAGAAGAGGAATTAACGAGGAAATCAATTAAGAATCAGATCGACTAGCTGAATAAATAAAGGCAATGTACCAAAAAAAAAGTCTTCTCAATACCCATCCTATTTTTTGAGATATGCTCTAGTTATAACTGTATTTATGAAAGTCAAAAAAAAGAGAACAGAAAACTGATTACAAATTTCTGAGAATTTAAGATTTTTTAGAAAATATTCTTTTAGAAGTTTCTGCTCTCTGGGATAAATTGAGCCACCACTACTTCTAATGCTTTCACAGCTTTATGCAGCGTTGTGATTTCTATGGTTCGTTTATTGTAAAATTAAATTCTTACAGCTGTGTCTCTCAACAGCAGTTCTTTTTACGTAGTTTTTATATGTAGGCATTCTTTTTTCCATAAAACATACGCAAAAGCTTAGCCAATAAAGAGAGATTAAAAACTCTGAATGCATCACATAGTTGCGTTTGCACTGAATGTGTGTTACATGACTTTCATACCTATGACTGTGTTCTTCTGCACACAATGGTATAAAATGAGAAACAAGATACGAAGACCACAGCTTTTCTTTCCTTTTTGTACTCATCTTCAGGCCTCTCCTGAGTTATGATCAATAACAGAACAAAAAAAATGATAAACCTTTTATTACAAACACAAAAGTTTGGGTTTCAGCCGTTCTGGTACTTATTGGTTGCTTACCTTGGAAAAGGACAATATATATAAATCTCCAGACGTTCCCAGTGTGCGATCAATACCGGTTCAATAACTCCTCATCTCCCCTGTGTACTAATGGCCTGAGCTGCTTTACAGAAACAAACAACACTGTGTTGAGGAGAGAGAAGGAGAGAGAGGGCTCTGTATCCTTTGCTCTGTCTTCAGTTATGAGTGAAATTCACACAACAAAGCGTTCTTGCACAAAGCTGATTCATTCTTCTTGTGGTCCAGTTTCTCAGCATCTCTTTCCCTTAGCATCAATCAGGTTGTTAAAAGAATTCATGTGGACATCCTAATTAAAGAGAATAATGCACCACTTCATTCAATTTGCTTTTTAAGACTGAATTCATAATAGGCGGGGTGAATGAAATTTAAAAGCTGAATCTTTTTCATAAATCTTAATAATGAAGTTCACTCTGGTGTTGGCTCCAAATGTCACACCTTGAACTCAGAAACATGGCGCCTTTCTCTCAAACCAATTAATCTTTAGGGTGAACTCTTCCCTTTTTACAAGAACAAGCTCCCCATTATCGTCCATCTTCTGTCTGACAGAGTTTCCACGCCTCGTCTGTGATTTCAAGAGGATGACTTCAAGTAACGCAGCCTGTGGGTTTTTCTGCAGGAGTTAATTGAGTCAAGGATGAAACATGCTGCTAGTTTCTATTTAAACACCTACATAATGAAAAATGATGCTCTTTGGTTCAGGTCCTGCAAACATGAAACATCACTCATGATCACTGAAGAGTTACAATTCTGAAGTTCAGTCGTTCAGCTCTAACCGAACTGTTTGTGTTTGTAAACCCTTCAGATGGAAAAAGAACGAGGCACAAGTTGATAAATAATTTCAGGTTTGTGAGCTACTGTCTTATTTTTTTTAATTTAAACTTATTTAACTTCTACACAAATCAGCAAACAGTATAACCTGCTCTTAACTTTATGTAAGCCCTTCTCCAATCAGGTCAGACCATTTCTTCATCAGGTTAAACTCTTGAGATGTATCAGCTTATTTTAAAGGGGGTCCCAAGTCTATGCACTTCTGCTGAGGAAAGTTAAAAAAGTGTGCTCTCCATCATCTCGAGATAAACTAGTTTTTCATCCATCTTCATTATGTCGGTGCCACATGATCTGCCAGTGAGAGAAATCACAGTGAAAACAACCTGTTGGTGGCTGATCACAGTTAGGTTTCACATCCTGTAGCTAAACTCCCACCTCCAGAGCTGAGACTAGCAGGGTGTCATCCTTTTGTTCCTCATGCAGTTTGACAAAAACATCTTCAAATTTATCAGAAAAGAGTGCACAGACTAATTTAAGTTGAGAAAAACAGTAAAAGAATTGTTTCATGTCACTAAGTTTTCATCAACTTCACATGGTTTGTGTAAGCTGCAAGTTTATCTCAGGTTTAATGCAGATGATCTAAAACCTTTTTGTGTCCATTATTATCTTTTCACACTTATTCCTGTCATTTTGAAACCTTCCTTCAGAAAAAAAGGGGGTTAGTGGATTTGATGACCTGCAGGACTTTTTTGGAGCAGGAAGTTTTTTTAGTTGGACTTACTGTTTGTCTGTTTCTGCGGCTCCGTGTCGTGAGCCTTGAATTAAAATCTGTGGTGATAATGAGAGCATTAAGAGGACGAGTGTGAGCAGGTCTCACCTTGAAGTACCACTCGCGTCTCCTCATGTGCTGATTTATTTCCAGGTAATTAAGTCACAGGCTGGAAAGAGAAGCTGGTTTTACAGGGCTGTGGTGAGGAGGAGGACACAGCAACGTGCTCCTCGAGATGCACCTCCAGCTCTCTGAAGCTTTTTTTCAGCCTGAGAACAAATTAAAAGCAGTAACAAGAGGCCAATGCAAAGAGAGGCCGCTTCACCCTGAGTTCAGCCACAATAAATAGCCCGAGCCCCCACCACATCCGTCATATTGATTTTCCCTTAATGATATGCACAAGAAAGTAATTTCCTTGTCTCTGCATTGTCAGCGGTGACTAATCAGATTTCCCCGAGACAACCAATTCCATAGCTCAAGGAAACGCTCGGCTACAGATTCTGGTCATCCGAGTGACACAGACATCACCTAACAGCCAGTACAGGTGCAATCTCTCTCTGCACGCAGCCCCAGAATACTAAGTGTGTACTACCTGAGCTGTGTCCTTGGTGCTTTAAAGCTACATGTGCTCTGAAGAAACAGCTGCGTGAGCACATGTATTCAAGACTTTACTGTTCCTCCACATACAAGAATATAGAGTGAAGAACTGATTATTTTAAGGTGGCATGGGGCATCCAAATAAAGTGAAATGAAACTGTGGATTACAATACAAATAAATCAAATACCACACAAACAGGTGCTTCAACTGAGCGAAAGTTTACTGCATTTTTGGTAAACACCTTTTGAGTCTGGAATCACAAACTCATTCCCGTCTTGCACCTCCATACCTGAAGTGAGCTTGATAGTAAGCGTGATTAATAGATTAATTGGTTAATAACATCTTCCACAATTTATGTCAGTGATCAGAGTAACAGATGCCAAACAGTTCACAGTTTAAATCTGTTGTACCGGGGAAAGTAACCTGACACGCCAGATGGACAGTTCCATATATCAGCCACAGAAATATTTCACTGGTCCATGTGGGACAGAGGTTTTGAGAGAAAACTAAGAAAGCTAGATTTAGGGTCAGTGCTCATTGGGCTATTACAGTAGAGTGTTAAACTTCCATGATTTTATTCAAAGCAGCCAAAAGTAAAAAAAACGATCATTTAGTGTGACAGCTTTTACAAAGCAAGGTTAAAGAGTTCGGTACAAACAATCACGCTAATAGTAATAACAGTATGAATAAGCTTTAAAAGACAGATTTACTGAAGGTCAGAGGGTCTCAATAGTGAATACTTTTAAATCCAACATAGAAGGTGAGTACATTTTTGTGCAGGTTTCTCAGAATATTTCATAATTTCGTCTTAATACTACATCCCAGAACTGTGATACCATCGTGATGCCAGGATTTCTAGAAAGAATCCCAGGATTTAGCCACATGTTGAATTTTAGGATCAAATTTTAAAACCTGAGCTCTCTTCCACCAAACCCTCTGAATATGGAACAACTGAGTTTAAGGGGCCGGTCTTTGTGTAACACAGTTCGTGAGATCATCCCTTTATTCTTTAGGAGGGTAAATATTACTGCTCTTATCCTCTGAATGTATTCATGGAAAGATATTTTTTGCTCTGAGCTTCTCGGACAGACAGAACTAACTGTTGAGACACTGTTTGCTACTATGAAAAGAAAAAAACGACCTCAGTTTAATTCAGCAAAAGCGGTTTTGGGTTTATTTGACTGATAAACAGCATCAGAGTAAAATCTTAGACAGTCTTCCTGTTAGTAGTGAGTTACTTTCATCCATGTCTTCAATATTTAACCTTGGCCAAATGAAATTTGAATATCTAATCAATCACGGTGTGTTAAGGTTGAATGCTAATCGCCGCTGGCTCATTACTATTTCACAAGGCGACTCCATTTATGAAATGTCACTCAAAATAGTGAACCCACAAGCCAATCGATGTGGGCCGTCTTTCTGACTGAATGTTTGATTCGCTGTAAATACAGAAGCTCTCAGGTATGGATCGAGGCCGGCAGTAAGACGCCCACATGTGGTTTCTGTGCACGGGGAGCAGGGGTTTGTGCTGAAAAGGCATTGATCAGCGGTGCGGCTCAGTGTTCAGTTTCATGGAGACCCGGTCTGGAGCTGCAACAGGGGCTAACAGAGGCCGAGACGTTTGGAGTCAACCCATGACCTTTGAGGTTTTTTGGACACCCGGCTATTGATAGACAAGCAGCTTCTGTTACATAAACACTGTGAGCTGTCATTTTTCAATAACTGATATCAATAACTGTGAACAAGACTGTGCTGAGAGGGGGAGAGAGAGACAGACGGACACAGAAACAGACTGATGCAGCAGAATAAGCTAACATCTGAAACGTGTTCCTCTATTAATTGAAATATGTTGACAATCTATCAATACATGGGTACTTCTCTTAACCCTCTGATGCATGAATTATGAAAGTCAGTGTCAGAAATTTTTCCTTGAGTGTTTTTTTTTTCAGATATTTTTAACTGAGCATTCAACTTATAACAGTGTGAACTTGATGTAAATATGACTTATTTTTTGTTTGATTTCTTTTCTTTTTTAGGTAATTTCATGAATAACCTTTTTTTTAATGCTTTGCGAAACATTTTAACTCTTTCATCCATTTTAACACCGAATAATTCATAGTTATTACGCTGTTTCACCCTCAAATGTTTGTCTATAACTTTTTTTAAAAATACATATACATATATTTGGAAAAAGAATTGAAAACATTTTTTCAGGCCCCAAGAAGACTAAAAATATCCTGACGCAGGCTAATATGAATTTCCACCACAGAAACCACTGAATTTAGGAGCAAATAAGTTTTAAATAGGTGTCCACTGCAGTGACCACTATGCACCACAGGGTTAAAGGGATAATCCTTCTTGTTTTCAAAGGCTAAGACTTAAAACTGCATTGCAAAAATCTATGCATTTTAAAGGGTGTGTGAGGACTTTCGACTTCATATTTAATTTCAGTGGGGTTCAAATTTGTCACCACACAGAAAATTATGGGATGTGAGTTTATGTACAGGCTTTGTTGATAATTTTAGCTACAGTCATATCTATTGACAATATGTACAGGTTTATTGTTTTTAAATAATGCAGAGGAGGAGTTGTTGTCATTGAACACAATATCAAGTGTACGTGTCATAAACATAACTATACCTCAGTTCCTCTAGTTTTCAGTCGGATGATGAAGCACTTGTCTTTGTGAGTCAACTGCTTTTTTTAAACCCAGGTTTATTTGTATTGAAGGGGCCTTCTTTTAGTCCCAATAAATGTCAAGGGCTCATTTTGATTTGGACTAACAGCATCAGTGCACAGAGATGTTCCTCCCTGTGCAGTAGCCTCTGCACATACTTGATGCTTCAGCTTTACAGAGCACAATCATGTTCCCTTTGTGAATCAGACTTTCTCTGACTTTTAACTCCATTTTAACCTTTCTGTTTGGTGTGAATAACCTAAACTGTCTGACACCTTTTATGTCTATCTTAAATGTGTTAATTTTCTCTTGATAGCATGTTTTCTGCATCGATTGTCACATCAGTTACTCATCATTTAACCTGAAGAACAAGAGGACTGATAAATGAGCCAGAATGGATGATGTGGATATGTTATTATGCAAACTGAATTATAATGAATCATCCTCTGCACAGTGAGAAACAAAATGTTTCCCTCTGTGTATAGAGACAAACAGTTTATCTGCTGTTTTTTCAGGCAGGAATTCATACTGTAGACAAAGAGTTACATTTATCTCGCTACCTTTGGAAAGCTTTCTGGGTTGCAAAGGATAAACATTGTCCAGAAATGCTGTATGAATAAGAAGTTTATGAACTGACTGCTCACCACACAGTTATTCCCTCATTAGCTGTAAAAAAATGACTTTACATTAAATCCTTTAAACATAGTCACTTTTATAAAAGAGCTGAATTAATGCATATTAACAAAAACATTTTTACTTTTTGTTTTTCAAATAAGCTCTTTATTCTTTACTGGTTAACGGAGTAAACAGCGTCTTATCTGTAGCTCCACACACCTGTCACCATTCTGAATAGAGACTGAAGTGTTAATTGAGAAAAGGAAACTACAGGAGATAATACAGAATTTATCATGTTTACTTGAAACACATTTGATACGAATAAAACGAGTTTCATGAATAACCCAGATAAACGCATAAAAGTAACTGTGTGTTTTTTTTGTTACCTTTAATTGGTGTTAGCCATGGAGTTGTTTTTATGTGAAACTTCCACTTCCATGTGTCTTCTTCTCTGCAGCTTTTTCTTGATCTGTGCTCAGAGCAGAGGACGGGGGGAGGCAGCTCAGTGTGTTTACAGAGCCGGCTGTGTCATACCCGTCTCTAAACTTACCACCCACTTCTGCACGCCAGCTCGCACGCCCCCTCCTCTTTGTAGCCCTGGCTTTGCTGAATTTTCCTGAAATACACACATTCACCACCGCCAAGGGCATAAACAATTATCAATCAGCTCTAATCCACTGTTCCGCATAAATAAGAGTCTCTCACGCAGTTTGCTGAGCTGAGCTGTCACTTTTTTATGACTAATAAAATCTGACTTGGCACACAGACCAACATGAGGTAAAACAACTAACACTGAAATCCCAAATCTAACACACATACAGACAGATGTAGTCTGCTGCAGCTGCAGTGTGAAGCTGTGGTTTACAGGAGTGTTGGTACCTATTTTGTGCAAAGTGTGTAAGTAAAAAGTCTACTGAAGCAGCAGCTAGACCACCATGGGTATAAAACTCCTCCTGTACGTTTAAATTAAGGGGTTACAATATATGGGGGCTTTGACCGACCTGATGCTTTTGTAACAGCAGGACAACTCTTGTGTGGAGAAATGAAGGAAGAGCTTAAAATCAAGAAGTACCTCCATCTGCAGTTCCTCAAATGTCCACTAGAGGATGGCTGCAGAAACACCTGGAACCACATACACACCAATTCAAAAAAGCCAATCTCTACAGTAGGTGAAAACAAGTTTAAAGCCTGGTTGAAAAGAGGATCCGAATAGTTAATCTTCTCAGCACCAAGCAGCAACCTCCTATATGAAAATATGAAAATGTGAAATGATGCAGAGGTGCTTAGATCAGCTGTTTGTGGAGTGTCTGCTTGAGGCTGGCCCCGAAAGTCACATACACACCAAAAAAAAAATAAAAAATAATAATAATAATAATAATAATAATTTGCAGAACATAAATTAACATGTTTAAAGCCTGGTACAAAAACTGTTTCCGTTTTGAATTGTTAATTTGGCTAACGGCACTCACTGTGTTTGTTGTTTATTGTATTCTATGTTTAGCATGTACTTAATATGAGAGTGAAATCTTTTAACACATTTCTAAGGCTGCAAGTTTTGTTAATTAAGGGTGCTGCTGAGTTGATTTATTGCTGATGATACAGTTGCTGTTAGTCAAAAGAGTAATGCCCAACTCAATTCAAAATAATAATAAAAAACAAATAGGTGACATCACATCATAGAGACTACACTCAACAAACTTCTACAACTTTGGTTTTGGCCTGAACAGCTAAAGGCTGCAAATAAGTTGACCGGCAGGCAGGCAGGTATGAAGTAGCTCCATCTCTTTTCCTGTTTAAGGTGTGGTTGGAAGTTACTGTAGATGAAAACACATTTTTCCTATATTTCCTATATTGCAACTGCCATCTTTGTGCCTCCTCACCTCTTCAGAAACTAGTGGATGATGTCACTGAGATTGTCCACGTTTTATGCAGAGTATGATCACAGCAGCAGCATAAAAACATTTGCCAGTGCAGCTCAACAATTGTACTTAATGTTTTATTTAGACTCCATTATATTTGAAAATATAGCCCAAGAATTTCCTTTTCCATCTGCGTTCAGTTTGTGGGCTAATGAGAGAGGAGTAAGTGAGTAAACCAACAAAACTTTACTTTTTAAGACATTATACTGTGAGATACAGCTTGTTAAACCAAAACTCCTGATGTTCTGCAGCGCTTCGGTTCACTTCAGAGTGAATCTGTTTTTACAGGCATTAGAGAAAGTTTGTCAGTAAGACTGTAAGAGTTTGTTGAGGACACGTTTGCACTTTATTGGGATACATACTCTTTAGAGATAAAGGCGTTATGCACAGCATGTGCCATTTTGAATAGTCCCAAAAAGTGAGCAGAAGCACACAGTTGTAGACAGAGCGTGTAATTGCCTCCCTGTTCCCTCCTTCGGGCGTTTTTCCAGTCAAACTCTCAAACAGCCAAAGGCAACTGTTTGTGTGCATAACTCTGAGACACTAGGAGTGAAAGTGATTAGACTGAAGGCCTGTGTGAACATTGTGCACTGCAGGGCATTTGTTTGGCATGCATATTGTTTGCTTTGTTGTCAGCGTACGGGCTCATCAATAATGCAGAGCGACTTAACCAACAATTACAAAGATGAAGACATCAAAATGCAAAAGAGAGGGCTGTGCTCTGCTATCCAATGAGAGCAGGACTACAGACCGGACAGACTTTTAATTAGCAGCCTTTGTGTGAGAGCCAGGAACAGCAGATTGGCTGCTCGCCCTCATGTCATCTAAAGACACCCAGAAGTTGAAACATGACCATTTGAATTCTGGGTAATTTTTTGTAGTTAATGAGAGTTTGATGACAAATCGCTTTCCATTCAACTTCACAGGAGGACAGATAAACCTCTGGCAGCTGGATGAAAAAAGATCTTCCTCATCAGTTTTAGAGCTGGATGTCGGACCACGGTGCAAAGACGATGTTTTGGCTGAATAACAAAAGAGGAGTCGCCAAGATAGAAACACATCCGTTACTTTGATTTGTGATGATTATTTTCTGGGATAATATTCCGTAGGAGAGAGATGATGTAATGTTTTTTGAAATTACATTTTCCATCACAACCAATATGTCTTCAGTCAATACAGATTAAGTTATGTTTTCATGGGTTTCATTGATATGAAATGACGTCAGCTGCTTTGGAGGTGAAGTGTTTGAGGAGCAACGTGAAACATAGTTGTCAAAAATTTCTCCTCTGTTTCTTCTTCTGTCTTCAGATCACTTAAGAAAGCCAGAGTGAAGCTTCTGTGGAACTGACCATTTAAAGTCAAACTGAGACTCAGTTCTTTAGATGAAAAATGAATGTATTTTTAGCTTCAGTGCAGAAAAACACCTATCACCTGAAATATACTGTGGTCTGGTTCTGCTGCTGTGCGTGTTGACTGCGTTCGTCAAGTCACACTGGCTGTGTGTTCAGTCCAATGAGCCTCATGGCAGACAGACAGCTGGTGTTCGAGATTGAGGAGCTCCCATGCGTCCTACCTCATAGACTGGTCTCTCTTCATTCATGTTGGGCTTTAAAACCCTAAACCTGCTGACTCCTGACTACACAATTGAGAAAGCCTTCCCTCTTCATTCATTCAATTCACTGTTCAGGTCCGTAAAGCATCTGTTTTCTCTTTATTATCCTCCAGCAGCACTGAGGATGTCAAGCCTTGTGTCTAATGATACATTAAACCTAATTAATAAGTTATAAAGTCACATGAATATGTACGTCTAGTTTGATGTCTGGATCAGAGAGGATTCACTCCTCAGACATAGAGTTAATCCAACAATGCCCAGCCTCAGTGAGCCCTCACCCTCAGTGACCCAGCGCCTTCAGAGTAGAATATCATGTCTGACCTTTCCTGAGGAACTTGTTTTTGTGTGGAAAGGCCCTTTCAGCGAGGCTTTTCATGGACCACTTACAGTACCCCAGCTTTTATTCTAGTGGCCGTTTGTCTCTGAGGAATACTGAACTTCAGCACCCAGACGACAACAAGCTCAAGAAAACCCAACAAATTGAGGCTACATCCATCTCCCAGCATACACTTTGTTTTTCTTGTAGTTTGTTTCAAATATAAGGCCTTTGATTGATAATCTTTGAAATCAAACATAATGTGTGCCTTTCTGTAGAAAGTTTCTTTTCACTCTTCCTTTCGTCTTTCAATCAAATCTCTAGCTTTACTTTAGACTTTTCTAAAGCTTTTGTGAGTTAGAAGTATACAAAGAGAGCAGACTCAATCTGCAGTCCAACACAGAAGTAGCTTAAACATCTCCTCTCCTTTTAATAACACTGCAGTGGTTCTTCATCTTCTGGATTAACTCAGAAAACTGAAACATTTCCGCCAGATTTTCATTAAATCTGCTGAGAACATTGTGTCTGAGCTCTAACTACTGCAGGTCAGGATGAAATTACTTAATTTTTCCTTCAGATAGAAACAGAGTAAAAGTTTTTGTCATTCCTAAAAAGACATTTATGCAGACCTTTTGCCTTTATTAATTTCTGGAAAGATACAGTGAATTTGAAGAGAAGGGTGTGCTTGATGACATGTAGCAAAGGGTGGAGGACAGGAGTCAAACTGTGGCCAAGACTTTATTCTTTGTACAGGACGCAGGCTTTGACCACTCAGCCAAACTGGTGCCTTAGGGTGTATTCACACCTGTGACTTGTTTACTTTGTTCCTTTCCAGGGGCAAAAATGATTTAATTGTTGCAGTTGTCACTTGATGCGCTTATGTCTGCACGACAAAAGTCTCTTGCAGTCCAAAGCTGTAAACAAATGCTGTGTGATTTCATTTTTTCTCTCATTGGTCAGAAATGTTACTTTGAAGGCAGAGGAGTTTCCCTTATCCTCACTTATTCATTCAAGTTCTTGACTGTTTTTTTTTACGATCAACGGTCATGAAGCATCAACAGCATGTGTGGCAAGTTTGGGTTATTGTGTTCATCTAGCTTATGTACCAGTGATGTGCTGATGCACGTTTTAGGACAAAGACTTGCTGCCTAACAGAGATGAAGATAGGCTCGGATGATTATCTGATTATTATCAATATCCTCTACTGCTTTTTCTTCTACTATTGTTTTGACTGGACAGTCAGCAACCGGGCACATTTTAACCACCTCACACACCTGAACTTAATTTTATTTTAGGTTTGAATTAAAGAAAAATGAAAAACTTTAATTTTGGAAGATACATGAGGTGATTTGACTAAACTTTAAAGTCAGGGAGAGTAAATAAAAACAGCTGAAATAATGACCAACAGTGATAACTGTTGATATATCAGTATCCCCTCCATACATACATTTTTTGTTATATCATCTGTTAAATCTTAGACAGGTAGCACCCTCTGCTGTTTGAAAGTGATGTCAATATTCATTTTTCATCTCACTGATTTAATCATCCATCAGGCTGGGCAACCAACATATTATTTACAAAGCCGCATTTTGCGGCCTGAATGACGAGGAGAAGTGACCTGATCTACAGTGGCTTGTTGGAACTGATTATTTGTCCATAAGTTATGCAATAAACGTCATGTTGTATTTAAAACGAATCTAAACTAGAGACCGAGACTGTATCTGTTAATTTCTGAAAGAGGGACGTTCCTTGTTTCCTTTCCCTGGAGTTAAAAGAGAATCTGTCACAGCTTTCAGTAATTGTAGAATAAGTTATCTGCTAACGAGGGCAGACTGTGACATGGTTCGATGTGGACTACCTGACACGCAGCTTGTGTGTGATCATGGGCTCTAATACCTCCTTTAATCAACAGCCAGGTCGAAGGTATTCTGGGGGCATTTGTCTCACCTCGGCAGCGACACTCGCTGGCAGATGCTTTGCATATCAGGCCTGCTGGATCAATATGTTATTAGAGAACAACCTCTCAGAGGCATGTCAATTAATTCTGGGCCGTCAGCACCTCCACCACCCTCACATCTTGCAGGGTAACGAGGAGGAGCTTTGGGTGTCTTTGTGACTCTGTGCCTGTGGAGGTTTTGTGACCTCAGTCGCCTCAAGGTTTACACCACAAAATAGAAACAATATCAAACATATCCAAAGTAGAAAAACACTCATGTTGACTCTGTGATCAGAAATTGGTCTAATTTAGTGGGTGTTTTTCCTATATTGGTATTTGAAAAAGCCTGAGGAAGCACTTTTTTTTCAAGGAGATCGAGTTGCAAAAGACATTTAATCCGTAGTCTTTTTAATCCGTTTATTCTACCTTCATACAAGAGTGAGACTATTTTTAATCTTAGTAGTTCATGATTGTGTATGTATAAAACAGACTTAATTTAAGACATTTAATGGCTCATTTCTACAACAGAGGATTAGAGCCACGCTTAAAAAAGTAAATTTATGAGATTGATAAATTTATGAGAATAAATTCAAAAACCTATGAGAATTAAGTCATAAACTTAAGGAAATGAAGTCATAAGTTTATAAGAGTACTTTTATGTTTATTTGAATTATCTAGTGCACATCTGTGAACCCCACAGGCAGCCTGTTTTTGCTTCCTCTTGTTTTCCAACTTTTTTGCCAAGTTGCAACTACTCCATTGCATTGTGTAAAACCATCCAAAATCTCTCTGCAAGGGCTGAATCAAGAAGGCACAGCTTAAATGAGCAAGCTAGCAAGAAGAATAGAGTGGTGAAGATAATAATCAAGTCACGAAGAACAAAAAGTTGGAAAATAAACAGGAGCAGTGACAGACAGCCTGCGCGGTTCACGCCTGCGCACAAGATTATTACATAAACATATGACTTTATTTACGCAAACTTCTGACTTTATTCTCATAAGTTTTTGGCTTACTTCTCATAAGTTTATGACATAAATCTCATAAATTTATTTATTTATTTTCAGCGTTTCCCTAATTCTCCATCGTATATTTCAGCCCACTTCAAACATTTTTTGAAAGTCTATATTTCCATTGTGTTTCCTTCTCATGCATTTTGTTAACTAAATTTTATGGTGTTCTTATGATGCAGCTCAGTGTCCTGTGGATCATGTTGGATTCTCTTCAGCCTGCTTCACTGCTGCTGGTTGAAGAAATGTACCGAAATAGCCCTTTCAGTCTTTACCCAATTTCCAGAGAGCCTATAGATTTAAACGTCCATTTGTTTTAGTTTGTTTGTAGAAATATCTGTTCACTCTGAGTCCACTGTATAGGAGCTGGCTACACTGTTTGTGTGTGTGTATGTGTGTGTGTGTGTGTGAAGCTGTGTGTGTAAACCTGTGTGTGTGAATCTGTGTGTACAGCCTCGGTTCTGCCTCAGAAGGACAGCAGTGAGATAACCTCGATGACTCATGGCACTTTTATAGAAGCTCTTTTCACCTAGAAGCCTTCACACTCCCTGAATCAATGCCTTCCAGCGAGCCTCTGCAGCATCAATATGTTGACGTTCTCTTTGTGTTGCAGTTACTTCACTTCTCAGAATTTAACTTCACACAGCGGGGGCACCCAGGGACTGGCTTCTCCCACTAAAACCTCTGAGGTCGCCGGTCCATGCTGCAGCAGGTCCATGCTGGGTTTTTCTGAAATCAACCCCGGGAATGCAACTCTCCCCGCACAGATTTCTCTGCAGACATTCAAAGTAAAGTCATTGTGTGTCACCGGATGACAAAGATGGAGGGAGTATTATTTGAAAATGTGATGGATGGTTTCTGTGCCTGAGAGAGAGAGAGATGGTGTTGATAGATGAACTGATACACTCTGCTCTCTTTGTTCTGGAGGTGTGTTGTTGATTCACTTTTCTCCAGCTGAGGTGATATTTCTCTCTTCCTCAGCACAGCCACCCTCTCTGGCTGAGGATGTCTTCATTAAGTTCCATCTCTGTATTTTCATTTTTGCTCCCCAGCAGTCTTCCCCGCACAGAAGGCCTCTACCTTCCTCGTTTCAGTGCTTTAGCCGGACATTTCTTATGACTTTTAATCGAGCGTTTTGTGAACTTTGAAAACAGACGTTGTGTCTGGGGTACAATGTTTAATCAGAGTGGAGAGGAAAGTGCTCGGGGATGAAACAGCTGCTGTATGTGAAGCGATCCAAAGAAATATCAGAGACGTCATTAAAAGCATACATACAGAAAATGTCTAAATGCAAAACAGCTGCAAATGTCACAGAACCTTTGGCTTCTTCTGCACTGTACATGCAGAAAATTTAATACAAAAATACCAGAGTGTAAACTTTTTTGTTTGTTTTTTTTAGCACTTTAAGGGTTTTTAGGAATTTTTTATCATCCTTATTATTAACAATTTACTTCACCTCTCAAATTGTGCAGAACATCTTTAAGCATCCAAAAGTGACACTACCACACATTTGCTCCAAATATCTAATGTGTGTGTCTGTGTGTAGCTCTGGTGGAGGTTGAGTTGGAAGCAAGGTATGACTCATCATCATCCTGGTCTTTGTTTTAGTAGCTGAGACATTCAGTTTACACTGAATTCTTCTTCAAACATGCCGTGCTTTGCTACAGAGCAGAACGATGTGTCTTTGTTAAACCCAGACACAGCATCCCCTAAGGCCTCCCAGTTTGTGAGTCACTGCTTTAATGAGTTAGAAAGGATTATTGACACATATTGGCTTCTACTTAAGGTTTTTACAGATACTGAATTATTTATGTAGGTTTAAAAAATACTGAAAGAATGGCATTGCAGGAAACAGAGCGACACCACTTAGGACATGTTATTTTCGAGACAACCTTCTCGCACATCAGCATTGTATTTTCTTTTAGCATTTCTAGCTTTCATTTTTTATCAGTACAGTGTATAACTTCAGAACTTTTTCCCCCCCCTTTTTTTAAGTTACCTCTTAATCAGACTGTGTGCATTTGTTTAGAAAAATCTGGTGCAAAATGTGACTGTAATTTATGTTGTTGTATATGACCTGACTTTTATCCTTTGGCTTAGGCCTCCTGTAATTATGAATGAAATGTGGACTAAAGCTGGAACTCAGACTAAAAGGCCAAAGCTGCCTATTTTACTGGGCAGTAAATTAAACAGGACTGTCTACAAAACTATTAATTAAGCTAGACTAAACTTGTCAAAACTAACATAAATTGATACCTAAGATTGGAGTTGTTCAGATGTTAGGCATATGAAGCAATTGATTTTTCATTATATCAAACTTGAACCACTTTGTAGCACAGTCTTCTCACTTGTGTTGTAAATTGCCGCGGACAAACTTCTGCTAAATGAAATTGTCGAACAGTAGAATTTTGAATATCAGCCCAATGAGCACCAATGTTCAATACAACTGTGTTAGTTCAAAATTCATTCTGATAAATTATCAGATTTCAATAACTGAAAAAAAAAAAAAAGAATAGATAATAACATGTATGCATTTTTTCTACATCCAGAACTTCTTAAATGTAAAGTTTGTGTGTTTAGTTAGTTAAATTGAATATCAAATATGAGATTTTTGGTAAATTCTGTATTTCAACATTTTGGTTCATTTGGTTAAAAAAAAATTCTCACATAACTGTTTGCACAGGTTTTGGAAATGAGAAAACATTTGAATTAACTTAAAGCTATGTAATCACGCTATGAAGCAATGCTCATGTGGGTGTTTTCCTTGCTTTGGTGAGACGTTGGTTTTGAACTGTTATAGTGACCACTCCTCTCTAACTAAACTTCATCGTTTTTCATGTTTGTTTATTTGCCTCCTCTTTCCTTCAGTAGCTCTTTTTTACATCTTTGTGACCAGACCTCGGGGGACGTGACTCTCCCTTGATATGCAGAGCGCCGCTCCTTTCAATCAGCTCTTCTGAAAGGTTGTTACTAATGATCCCAAAGGAGAAGAGCCAACCTTGAATACACACCAAGCATTTCTGCAGGTGTGCAGAGCATGGGGAATGTCACGACTTACTCTTATTTTAATCTTTGCTAAGGTGCAGCCGAAAAAAATCTGTGAGATAGAATTAAAAAAATATATCTGCTTTTATTTCATGGCTGCAGCTTTCTGAGTGCTTAAACACACAGCTTCATTCAAGTAAAGTTAAAGATACTTCCAATCAGAATCAGGATCCAGATCATGAGCAGACCTCTGTGTGATGAAGACAGTGCTCTAACCCTGATATCAGAGATGATGAAGATGGGCTCAGTGAGACAGGTGTATGAGGAGTGAAGGACTTTCCATGTGTTTCTCCTAACAACCAGTGAAGCTGCGATTCAGAGAATTGTGCTGAAAGAGCTGACGGCGCGGGTCCACACCGCGGGCTTTCTCAGGAACAGCCGAGCAGGCAATATTCGAAGTATAATTAAAGGGTATAAACCATGTCATGAAGCCATTAGACCAAATAGCTGGCAACCAATCTGCTCTAACATTAACACTGCAAACCAACCGCGGCTTTATAATTCAGCTGTTGTTAGAAAGAAAGTCTGTTTTAGATTTCTATAGTTTGGTTCATAAGTCTCACTGAGGCAGTCAGGAGTTTATTTTTGTGAACACAGAAAACTTATTCTCCTTAAGTGAGGATGTCAAAATAAATGTAAACGTCTATGGACTTAGACTTTCGAGTATGTTTATACAAATTCATGTCACTGTCACGTTGGCATCAGTTTCAAGGCTGCTGTGTTATCAGTACTTAGTTACGTCATACTACCAGACTGGATATATCAGGCTGAATGTTACATTCTTCTTTTGTCCTGTAATCATCTGAATGCTATATCAACACAATGTTCAGGTCTTGGAGTTCAATATGTTCAATAAGAGGAATGGTAACAATATTTCCATTTTCATGTTTTCTTTTTCCAGGAAGAAATTATCCATCTTTCTTTTGTGCATATCAATGGAAGAAACTGAACTGAATCCACCTGACCCAGACCAGAGATCACAAGGTGGACGAGTCTTGAGTACCAGAGCTTTAAATTGGACTGTATGCAAAACACTTTGTCCCCAAGGGGTGTCAGAGTCCACATGAATAAGATCTTGTTTGTCCTTGTCCTTTCAAATGAAAATTTCATGAAGGGACAATAAGTTGTTGACTGTAGCTGAAAAAAGATGAAACCTGGGCGAGTTTGACAGGTGAAAAATCAATATGAGAAAATAGGGTATTTTTGGAATGCAAAGCCTTTAAAGCTAATGCACAAACACCAGAGGGACAGTGTGAGGCCTAAGAGGAGAAACGATAACTCTTTTCTAAAGTTACAGCACCTGAGTGATGCATCCATCCATTTTCTATACCGTCAAGCAAATGCAAACTCCGCACAGAAAGGCCAACCATGCCCAAACGGGGATTCGAACCGGCGACCTTCTTGCTGAGTGCTACCCGCTGCGCCACCGTGCAGCCCCCTGAGTGATGCATTTGCACCTATAACCTCTAACCACAGCACAGAGGTGGTGGTTGCAGCTTGTTTTTTGCTTCATGTCTGCTATCTTCAGTTTGTAAGACGTCCCTGTATCTCAGCTCTTGGCATGTGATAGCATTCATTGCTCTTTTTATTTTCTTCAGCCATTATACGCTGAAGTTTTGTGCTCTCTTATTAAATTGAGGAATATTATCTGGTGCTAACAATTTTCTCAACAGAAAGAGATGATATCGTATTTTTTTGAAAAGGCTCTATTTCTCAAATCATTTTTAAGTATCCTGTCATCAGGTTTTCCTTTTGGCTGATGTCTGTTTTTGAAGATTGAGAACAAAGAGACTGAGTGTTTTCTTTCCTTGTGTTTAGCTATCATATAATTTCAACCATACAAAGTGCTGTATCAATGCATTAATAATGAGAGGTTCATATCAGGAGGAGATTCCTATAAAGCAGCTCCTGAGTCCGTCAACCAGCACCTCCCAGACTGCTGGAGGAGAAACTTCATCAAAACTTTGAGCTCAGTTTTCCAGCTGAGAGGAGCAGAGGGCAAGAACATCAGAAGAAACAAAAACTTCTACTGTTGTTTTTAAACTATCACTGACTGAAATACACCACCAGCAGAGTCAGAGAGAAACCCTTTAAAATTCAGGACATGATTCACCTTCAGCTCTCTCGGATTCATGAAATGGTACACTTATTTCATCCACTAAGAAGTGAGAGTATTATCACCCTTTTGCACACTTCACCATCATGGTAAAATGCAGTCTGCCGCAGGCTCTGTGTTTGGAGTCTGATAGCTTACCTGTAAAAAATTATGAACACATGGATACATGAAGAAAACTTGAGCATGAAAGTGATATGCTTCGAGCTTTGTTCTGCACTTGTTGAATGTAATTGGATCAGTGTAAAAACCTGTCTCGAACACATTAGAAATTAACTTTAAAAACTGACAGTATCCTGGTTCCCTGATTCTCCTCCGTCTCTGTTAATATGTTGTCGTAGTCCACTAAAACAAAAGTGAGTCGTATAACTCATGTAACAGCGAAGCATTTTTCAAAATAAAAGCCACAGTTTGCATCTTTGCTGCCAGCAGAGCATCAGCTGCTCTACATTCTGCTGTTTTGATGAATTGATTTTACACACTGGGGCGTTGTCTCTGCTTATAATGGGCTACTTGGAAGGATTGTCGTTTACTCAGCAAATGATCAGATAAGAAATTACTCTTAATGGAAACTATGGATCCTTCCCAACCTCCTCTTGGTACTCTCAGCGTAAAGATCAGCTCCTATAGATGGTCTCTGACTGCAGCACAATTTACAGCTGGCTGGAGAGCGGCCACACAGAGGCTGATAGAGGGAGAAGATCCATGTGTGTCGCAACATGTTCTAGAAATATTGAACTGAAAACTGTTGCTTTACTCCAGTGTGTATAAGAAAATTAAAGTGCTGAAGCTTTTGATTGAGATTTCTGGTTATTTTTTTTTCTGCTAACTGAATAGTAAAAAAAATAAGATGAAAGATAGAAAGAACTCACCACATTTCAATCTATTATTTCATATCGAGTCACCAGAGCAAACAGAGTTTTATACGCATGTTTTGCAAATTATACGGGAGTCAGCCAGGATGGGCTTTACAGTTATTTAATTCCTCTAAGTTTGAAGATTTTGAGGTTTCCGTCTGAGATCAGAGTGTGTTTACAATTTCATCTGCTGCAGAGAAAAATAGTGCATTTGAGCTTTTGCTGCTTGTGATGTCCTTGTGAGTGTATGTTTTATTTTTCAAACACACCACATCTCTGAAATCGCTACAACTTAACAGGGGGTGCACACTTTTCCCAGTGATGATGATTTTTTTTTCTAAAATTCATAAACAGGATTGTGCAGTTAGCTGAGATTGAAACATTGAGGCTGTAATGACGGAATAAAAAGATGTGATTAACAGTTTGCTGTGAGAAGAACAAAGGCTGTTTCTTCCAGAGTTTATTTTAGGGTGGTGCAGCTACTCTTAGGACTCATCAGGTTCTATTTCAGGTCAAATTCGTTCCCAGGGTTGGCTTTAGTTCCTCATGGTACTGGTCTGATGTTGGCAATTAAAGAAAGTCTGATGATGGCTCTAAGCTGAATGTTCAGACACTTTTACTTCTTGAACCAAGTTAATAATCTGTTCAGAGCTGAGTACTCTGATTCTTGTTTTTTTTCCATATTCTTAATTCATGCAAAACAGACCTTATTCAAATACAGAAAATTTTAACTCTAAGTCATCGAGTGAGTGAAAAAAGGAAGGTAAAAGGCCAACAAGATTATGCTGCTGCTGTTTCACTTTGGCAGGCTTGTCATTTTTTACTGAGAGTTCATTGTAGAGCTTCACTTTATTTCCTCCTGTAGCCCAAAGAGGAGCTGACCACATGGACCAGAGAGTTCAGCAGAGAACCAGACAGAAGTGCAGCAAATCCATCCACTTTTTAAAAACCCTCTTATTACTTTCAGGGTCATCCACTCCCAGCATGCACTGGGTGGAAGGAGGGAAAACACCCGGAGCAGGTCAGCAGTTCATCCCAGCTCTAACACAAACATTCACATTCACACCCACATCCACACCGTGGAGAGTTTCACAGTTTCCAGGTCAGCTGAGAAACTGCAGACACTACATGCATGGATAAAAAGTCATCTTAAACAAATACAGAGCTGCATCCTACAGGTGGAAACTCCTCCACCCTGACTGTCCTCTGCATTATGTAGATGACCGTTTCTTAATGTAGATCTTGACACCTGTCTTTGAAAGGGAGGAGTGCATTAAGCGACAGATATATGTGTGCAGCTGCTGTTTAGCTGTTCATTATTTCTGTACTAACAACAGAAAACATTTATGTGTGCCTTCACTGAAGCTGCTAGAGGAGTAGTGTTGGTCCTACTGACCGACACAAACCATGCATGATGATTTGTCTCTTCTTCATTTTATCTTCTGGCAACATGACCTTGTTTTTTTCTGAGAAGAACACATTTTCATTGAGAAGAGCCTTATGTTGCCTAGTTTTAGCATAATACATGTCACTCAGCAACAGAAGTGAAGTTATTGACTACATCTTTTCAAAAATTGCTCTTTTAGCTGTTGATAGATGTCACTTGGGGTCTGTGTCTGATGATGTGAAAATTGTACATAATCTGATTTCTATCTTTGGAAAGAGAAGGGAGGAGCAGAATAGACTTGGACAAAAGTAGTCATCTTAGCCAAAACTGCAGTCTCAACCCTTTAAATTTTTCTTTAGAGCATGTTCCGGTAATTTTTGCCTTTTTCATACAGAATAGCAAATGAAAGCTAGCACACACTCTGAAACAAAATTTTAAGACCAGTTAGGAAATTGCAAAAAAAAATGAATGTTCTAAGCAGAGTTTTAAAATGAAAAATGAAGAAATAGGAGTGAGATATAAATAAACAATTAAACAAATAGACAAATCAGAGATGCTGTGGTCAATGACAGCTCACAAGTGTTCAGAAATTCATCTTACAAACTGATGAAGTTGATTATTTTCAGGGTTCGCTTTCATGGGGTGAAACAGATAATTTATACTATGAATGCTAAAGCTAATTTATACTCCAATTATTAGTTAAATCCTACTTGCAGTGCTCGGATTTTCTTTTAAATCAGAAGAAAACAGGATCACAGATGAGAGGTGATAAAATCCAGATGTAGCAAAAATCCGAGAATGTAAGTGTGAAAGCTGAAATATAAAGGTGAGTGAGCTCACCTGAAATAGGTCAGAGTGTAAGAAATTGGTGCCAGACTACAGAGGGAATATTTTTTACACGTACAGCGTGATGCACAATTACAGCTCGTGCCTCAGTCATGTGTGACCCAGGATGCTGCAACAGTGGGAAAGCAGGTGAAGCAGCTCTGACAGTGAGGAAGTACAGTTTCTGGTTTCGGATCTGCAGGTGCAGCCTCTCTGTCTGTCACATATCTGAAAAAACAGCTCTGACTTTATGAGCTGTCTGTGTGTACAGATGTAGCTGTCAGAAACTGTACTTTAATCTTCCTCCATGTTTCAAATCCTCTCTGGTTTCATGTCTCCGCTGCTGTGCTAAAATGTAAAAACAGGAAAAGAGAGTTGTTATTCAGGGATTCTTCACAGGATAAATAGGGTTTCCAATGTCTTTGTTTAGTTTGATACACGACAGGTTTTTTTTTTTGTCAAATCCTCAGACTAGTTTAAATCTTCAAAATGATTTTACATTGAAATAAATTATGTCTACACGAGGGGATACTTTGATATGAGAGGTGTTTCGGTGTCCATCTTTACATTCACAGTATGAAAAATACACTAAGATACAAAAGTGCTGGATACTAAGACACTTAGTCATAAACATTGTTAAGGTTGCCTGACTTCCTGAATGTATCAGAAATAATAGATCAACCTCTGTCTAATGAATAAACATCGCAAAAGTAGTTTTCTCCTCCTCTTGAGGACAGACCTAACAAAGCTTGACTTTTGACTTTTTTGGCAATTTGTAAAATGATACTGTTGTTTCCACAATCTGATGGTACATGGTCATTCTCTGAAGCAAAAAATAAGAACAGTGTGAACCAACAGCTGGTTGGAAAGCTTATAGATGTCATGAGTTATGCTCTCCTTATCACATGTAGTGACAATGTGATAACTGAAAAGAAAAACCAGTCTCAAACTACAACAAAACATAGAGCAAACATATTTTTCTACCATGTTGCATCAAGCAACTGTGGAGAATTTTTGATATTGTACTTTTGTAAAATAAAGAAAAAGTTCACAGTACAAAATTTAACAACCGTGGAGCTGTCGACACCACAGGATACAGCAGGGCACCTCCTGCGCCAACACTTTGAAGGGAGGGGAAAAAAATGATCTCAGTAGTTGACGAGAAGGGGTCAACAGGAGTCTATTTCTCAGCTGGAGGTGAGACTTGAACTGTCAGTTTATTAAAAATCTATCAAAGAGACTCCCTGAAACACCTGTATCAGCACGTCGTGTCAGGATTCAACAGTGTGGAGAGCTCCAAGACTGTCACAGTGAAGCTGTTGCTGTTCATGGCAGAGATCACTGTGTCCTCTGAAGAAACAAAACACTAAACTGAAAAATCATTTAAACACAGACTCTGACAAACAAAATACTCATGGTTTGATTTGTTTCAGGGAAACATTAGAGCAGTGCTAATGATGAGGTTAATACTCTGACCTACATCTCTGTAAATTTTAGCTGGCAGGAAAATCTAAATATCAAAATACACCCACACCAATAAAGTGACACAACTGATATTCCTGTACGCCTGTACTCATAATTCAGATGTTATCCCATGATCCTGAAGCTCAGTAAAGTCCATGACTATACTGTTCATGTCCATGTATGTCTCCATTCTTACAATCGCTCTTGTTCTTATTCTGCACCTTAAACATGAACCAATCAGTTTTTACATACTGTACCTTGTATAGTCATTTTCACTTCTCTGCCTACTTTTAGCCTAATTTTAGCTGTTGATTGGTACTATCAATAATCATTACAAAACAATGTGGTTTCGTAACACTCAAATAGGCAAAACTAAAATGACTGACAAATGATCATCAGTGTACCCTGGACCAAAGGGTGTTATCACTATGTATCAGATACACTTCTGAACAAACTCATACAGCTTAATTTGCATTGCAGTAAGCACAGCTGCCCCCTACATAAGGCATCTGTTATAGGAATGGAAGCAGGTATTCCTCATGGGTCACCAGCCTCTTTGCTAGGAACACCGTGGTAGTCCAGGGTTGGACCCACTTTTGCCTTCAAAACTGCCTTAACTCATTGAGGCATAGTTTCAACAGGGTGCTGGAAACGTTCTTTAGATTTTTTACTTCATACTGTCATGACAGCATCAGACATGATACATCACTGACACATACCCAGTGATCAGAAATGTGTAGATGGACATATGTCAAGACTTAATGCTCCGATGAGTGAAAACTTATCCACAGTGAGGTTAGTTCAATTTGAAAATCTGCAGGAAGTCTAGTTTCAGGATGCTACAGTGCCAGCAGTAAATTCATAGAGAAATAGATGATGGCTAACAAACATCGAATCATCTCCATGAGAAGAAGACACGCTCTCTAGGAGCTTTAATCTGCAGGTTGACACAGTCATTAGCTTCATATAATCTGAGCCCATTCTGCCATCAGTCTATACGAAGTAGAAACAGATAATAAAGTCTAAGTATGTGGTTAAGTTATGCTCTATCACTTTCATATTTGTTTAATCAAATATACTCTATCCACAAATTAAGTGAATAGCCTGAACTGCTGCAGGGTGCCTCTCTGAACACAACATTAATACATGAAATAAAACTGTGGTAAAATGTTACAGAGAATATGAAAATCAACCACCTCAGGATGGAGAGCAAATAAAATCTGGTAAAGGATGGTGGTAGAGCTCTTAGCAGGGGGGGGACACCCGTCCCCCTCTCTTTGAAGCTTTCGCTCACTCCCTTCCCTTCTCTCTCTCGCTCTTTCACTCTCTCTCTCTCTCTCTCTCTCTGTCTGTCTCTCTAAAAGAAGAGATGAGAGGTGTATAGAAAAATGGCCTCAGGCGTAGACCTCCACTAACGCTCAGCTGCAGAACCCCGGCTGTTTCAAGGGAGCTCCTCATTGTGGTTCAAAAGCTTTCTACGAATGGGAGCCAGGCTGGCTTCTAACCACAGGCTGCCTCCAGAAAGACCCTTTCAGTCACTTGGCTTAGAATCAATATAATAAAAGGAAAGAATCACAAGCACACTTGGGAATACCTGGAAGAAAAAAAAAAGAGTTTAAGGGCAGCCCTAAATCTTCTTCAGAATTTGAAAAACTCAAAACAAGGGTTTTTAGGCTCAGGCTTGGTGCAAAACACAATTTCATGCCAGTAGATGGCATTTGCTTTGCCTTGGGACAAATATTTCAGACAACTTCATCCAAAAATGGAAAGTCCAAATTTTGACTGAAGCAAAATCATCTGGCCTTATGTTTTTTTGTTTGTTTGTTTGTTTGTTTGTTTTTGTTGTTGTTGTTTTTCCAGAATTTTGAAAAACTCAAATCAATGGTACAACAGAACAAAGAGACGAACAACAGAGTTGGTAAAAAAAAAGCACATGAGAGCATTGACAAGGAATTGTTTCTGTTCATCATGTCAGATAGTTTACACTGTATGCAAATTACAGAGTCCAAATGAGGCTTGAAGCTGATAAAAACACATGGCACTGCCTCTTACACCCACTCCACAAAACACAAACTCTCTCTCACTCACAGGTACACTCTACCTTTAAATTCAGCCCTTGGTGCGACTCTGAATCCTGAGTGTTTCTTCGGGAGCAGTTTTCGAAAGGCATGAGGATAGTGCTCTCTTCTCCCATCCTTTCTGCTCACATTTCTACAGAGCGGTTAAAAAACGCCGCTTGTGCTCCGCTCGGCCAGAACTTCTGTCGACTCAAACGGATTAATCCAGATGTTTCCTGTGAAATGAAATCTGAGTGCTCAGACAGGCCAAGGAGCATCTCAGCTGGCAGTGCAAAGAAATGGTAACAACATTAGAGCTGACATAGTGTTTTATTACAGTCCTGTGCAATCATCAGGATCATTCATCTGCACATTCAAACTCTTTACTCTCTCATTTGTCAACCCAGCGGCTTGGCTCTGGGATGGAGCGGGGCTGCTACTGGCCTGTTGTCTGTGATGTATGACTTTATGATAAGAAACTGGGCGCAGAATATATGGATCTGTGTTCGAGATGTGAGATTAAATGTCTGGTCTAGAAAGAAATGCAAACAAACAGGCCGTCCAGTGACCAGTGAAGGTCTGCTAATGTATCTGTCCTTTCTATGAGTACAGCTCATGCTTTTGGATTTATAGCAGCTGATGTGTGAGCTCATCCAATGATGGAGGTTATATACTGGTTTCAGAGAAAGGTTATCTCAGGTAAAATGGTAGATGAAGTGTTAGCCCTGTGATAAGCAACCTGTTCTGAATTTTATTCTTGCACCTCTATAGATTCAGAAAAAACATGGCTTTACACTGATCTAACTCAATTAGGTCTTCATACAGTGTAATAAATTTTAAAAGCAATAAATCATTAGAGTACAAGACAGAGAGGAATTGGTTCTCTGACTTTAATCTTGAAAAAGAAGAAAAGAATTAGTGTTTAAGGCACATTTTCCAATTTATTTAACTATTATTTATTTATATATTTATTTAGTTACTATTTTTCATTTAACTATCAAAGTGATAACCAATCAGAGTGTTATACCATAAAACACAACAATGATGAAATATGTCTTTAAGTCTGGTAAATGTCACTATGCGTTGAAAATTTCATTCTTTCGGAACATGCAAATTTACACAAACCATGTGGCCTTCAGAGCTTGATGAAATGCTCTGTGAACATTTTGAATATATGATATTCCTTACAGTGTTTCATGTGTGCTATCGTCACCTCAATCTGAATATAAGACATTATTTCAGCCCCTCTGACGGTGATCTGAGATCATAATTTTAAATCGTTTATTCATCAGGAACGAAATGTTCCCTTCTTCTTCTTCTGCAAGGTATCAACTTAAATGTCACCAGCCTCACAAATAAACAGTAACTTTCTTCTAATAAGAAAATGATTCATAAAGGGAGAAGTTTGAAATGTCTCTCAGAAGTATTGTGATATTAACGGTAGAGGTCAGATGCATCTTTTGCTCCCAGCCTTGATACTTCATATCTCCTTTCATAGACAAAGAAAAGGCTCATCAGTGAAGAAGAAGGGACCGGTGGCTCAAACAACTTCTGCCTTTCTCTGACTCTCGGCAGGTGTCCACTCATAACCCTTACTAAGACTCTGTGTCCAGGTTTTCATGAGCTCTTCAACTGACAAAAGTTAGATTCATTAGAGGGCGTCAAAAGACTTGACCTGTCCTATGTTCTGGATGGATCTTTGCTGAATGGAGTCATCTTCAGAATTCAGCCACCACTAAAAAATGCATCAAACTCTTGTCTTTTTTATATGCTCATTCATGGCCTCACTTTTTTCAGGAAGAATGGAAGACCACAATATCAAACAATATCCAAGAGGGAAGGACGGGTGGATGATTAATGTGAGATGATGTGAGAACGTCAGTGAGTGTCCTGTGAACAAATAAACTGCAGTGACACTTACCATGAAGATGGATGTTCTGGCACTGCTGTAGGATTGTGTTACCTTTGTTACACTTCTACCGTGAGAGACACAAAAAATGCTCTCCTACCTCCTCTTCATTCATACCGTCATTGATTTCTGTGTCTTCATTTGCACTTTCTTGAGACAGTCAGGTCTGCTAGCTCATTTGTTTTTGTTTTCATTCATAAGGTGCTTTTCATTGACCCTCTGATCTTTGTCCATCCATCTACCATGGATAGTAATAAAAGACTGATTCACCCTTGCATACTCCCTTCTGGTTTGGGATTCATAATGAGAGCATTGCTCAAGTGTGTTCTTATGGTTTAATGTTCGCTTTGCAAGTCACACAGTAATAATTAATCTGCTAAATATAGACTAATGAAGAGAAATCAGAGGCCAGTCCACTATAATTGTAATAATAGTAAACATGCATGATTGATACAAATTTCACTTTAGTTTTAGCAACATCATGCAATTTGTTTGCTCTTTTTTACATCCTAAAATGTGAATATTTAAACTGCTGCATCCTCAGCTGTTGGGTCTTATTCATAATGTTCACACATGAAATCCAGGTCCTTACTTCACTGACAGTGTATAACTGGAGGCTGAACATCAGAGTTGGTCACTCATTGTTTTTTTTGTTTTTTTTTTCATCCAGGAAGATGGTTTAACCAATGCCCGAAGGAGACTTTAATCCAGTGTCAAATGTACTTCATGGTTCATCGTCTCAGAATGAATCTTAGTTTTAATATATGGGCCTTTCTGCTGCTGCTGGCCATGAAACATTGATGGAAAGCCTTCAGGTCTGCATGTGAGTCAACAGTTTTTAGACTGATCCCAAGTGTGTTATAAGAATACACTTTCCAAGCTGCAGTGTAGACTAGGTCCTTGAACCTGTCTGGAATTTTTCTCCACAGTTCATAGGTTTGTCTCACTTAAAATGAACACTGACATCTCACAGAAACAGATTTTTATGAGGTTATGTTAGGCGTCTTGTAACGTTAAACACCAATTGTGCAGATGTGCGGTTCAACTTTTACCTCAGATTAGGTTGAATTTGACATATTGCAGGTTATGTAAATGAGTAATGCTTGGATTGCCAGGACAGTTAGGGCATTGAATATTTTTACCTTTGATTGTTTGACACAACACTAAGGTCCTGTTCACTCAACAGTGTCTGATTTGAAAATACAAAAAACAGTGAAAAATTGTATGTTCATACAAAAACATTGAGGGACTGAAAACGCTGTAGTATGCATGCCGGACCTGTAGTTGGCAATGCAACAGTAGGAGCTGTTAACCCAACAATAGTTTAGAAGCCTGAGTAAAGCTGATCATCTGGTGTATACAATGACTGTTTCTTTGCTGTTTGCAGAAATTATGCATTAGATTCACAATTTGTTGAAGGCAGTGTGCAAATTCAGCAGCACAAGCACAATATGGGAGCTCACCATTGTTACTGCTGTTGCTGTTGTGGTTTGTCCGTAGCCATATTAAGACAAAATAAAAGTGAATGCACATGGACAAAGCAGAGCATGACACCATTGTTTCCACAGAAAACTCCAGCTCCTCTTTTACACGGCAACAGTGAAACAGTGTTTCAGAAAAAAAATCACTCTGGAGCATAGTTTCAAAAGTTTCTGTTTTAGGTCAGCTGAAACACTGTTAACACATATACAAGAGGCTGAAACACAACAATACCTTTGCGTTTCATCCAAAACCTGTAGTTGTGTAAACAGCCCTAAATTATCCTGATGATTAGTTGTTTAATTGTGTCTCTACACTTTTTTTTTATAAATGCAAATTAAAAAAAAAAGATTTACTTGAGTTTGCTTTTGCTTTCATTTTCTTCCTAAAAGTGAAGTAAAGTTTAAACTTTCTTCTGTAAATCTTGCTCTAGAACTGAAGATCTTCTCTGGAGAGAGAGCACTTCTGCAAATAGAAGCACTTCTTGATGTCAAAATTCTGCCTTCTTGCCAGTCTGTCTGTGAAAACTTGGCAGCTTTATCTAAGTCATTAAAACTTTTTTCAACCCACTTTGTAGCAACAAGTTCTCATTTTCTCCCTTTTCAAAAGAAACAAGATGTTTGTATTCAAGTAAACTCCACTTAGCCTGAGTTTGCAGGGCTCAGGTTTGAGCATCAGCAGGAGGGCTGGCTAATAGGCTGCAGGCATGAGTCTGTCTGCTCCAGCAAAGACTGTCTGTTCACTACCCAAATATAAATATGAGCTTATGCAGCCACGAATTAAACTCAGCAAATGTATTTAATCCACACTTCATAAGTACTTGTGGCTGAAACGAAGGTCACACATTCAATTCGAATATTAACAAGCAGTTCAAGACTTGTTCCAAACTAAACCCACTGATTAAAGGAAACAAATCCAGGAAGTTATGGAAGGAGAACCTTTTGTATGTTGGTCATAAAAAATGAGAAAAAACATGAGAGTTTAGGATGGACCATTATTTTTTTCAACTGATGCCTGGGAGCCTTTGTAGATCCAAGAGTTATTCAGATATTTAAGGGCTGGGCTTTGGGGCTGGTCTGTTGATGCGTTCAGGGGAGTAAAGTGACATTACCAATGCTTTTGCACTGATTGTTATTTCACTGAATGTCAAAGCATTACTACAAGCTCCTGCATTAATTAATAAAATGCAAAACAAGGACATTTCTCTTGTTGGATAAAATAAACACATCCAAAAACCAAGCTGCAACAACAGAAGAGTTGAGGGCAGAGTGATTCAAACTGCACAAAAACAGTTTTTTCATTCTTTAATTATTTGTGATGTGTTTCCAGAGGCAGGTTGTGAGATGAAAAGCTCCACTTCTAATTTTGTCCCTTCTAAATGTATGCTTTTCTGACATGTAAAGAATAAAACCATCCTTTTTGCTTTTATTCTACAGCATACACACTGAAAGCCCTATCAGACCTCACCATGAGCACTCTGATGGGAACTCAGGCCCAGACAAATCCCCCGCAGCCTGGCGGCGGGATATTCTGCGTGTTGATGGAGCTATTGATCATGCACACATTAAAATGATGTCGGCAGCAGTAAATGCCAATGGTGGAGAGGTCCATTAATCAGGAGATCAATGCTGCTATCAATAGGCGGCCCCAGCCCTGACAATAGATGACAGTCCAGAGGCGGAGCTTAAGGTGAGCCGAGCAGAGAGCATTCAACACTGACAGCTCAGATTTGTCCTCTCCTCCTCCTCATCCTCCCTCAGGCCTGACTTCATCATTTGCTAAATCCTTTCAAGGACTGCTTCGACCCCAACTCATCCAGAGCTGAGAGCATGAACAGGTCATGAGTCATGGAGGGACATGGGGAAGTTCAGCGTCAGCTGTCCCCAGTCTGAACCCCAAGGACAGTTGCCTACATGACTGAGAGGCTCTCATGAGAGAAACTGGGTGAGGAGGTGTAAGAGTGAAGCATCAGCTGGATCCCAACATAGTGAGGTAGACCCTCCTGCAGCAGGGAGACATCCTATCATCCACTGCACATGAGAACAGAGCAATCATAGATTTATTTGTGGCATTGCTTTCTCACTCTGGTTGTGTGTTGAGTCTAAATACCAGTCCGTGGATGAAGTAAAGATCTCTGTTTACTGTAGTTGTCAGCCAATAATTGAATCTGTTGCCACAACAAACACTGCATTGGCCTCGTGACTGCCACTGAGTCTCTACCAATTAAACAATTGTACTCTGATGCTAAGTGGTACTCTGCAGTATACCTGTAATTGATAAAACTGTCATTTTAACTGAATCCCTAAACATTATGTGACTAAAAGGCAGAGTTATTAGGATTTATAAGTCATAGTTTACAAATTAAATGTTCAAAGTTGACTTTCCTTCCTGGCTGCCTTGTCAACATTTCCTGCACGCTCTCCCATCTTTGCAGCAGCAGTATGTTGTTAGTCCATGAATAGCTGAACACCGAAGTCCTCCTGCACATAGCAAGGTCCTGGAAAAGGACAGTTTTCTTAAAATACAGACACCACCACACAGATATAAAGGGCGCAGAGAGCCCGAGGTCACTGCCAAGGTGACCACACCTCTCCCTCTTTGTGTGTTTGAATGAGAAGCAGAGGGCCATGACAGAAACCCTTCTTGTGTCTTTATAATAGGGTGACCATATTATAAAAACCACAAAAGGGACATATTGAGTCAAATTTAAGATAAGACATCAAATTATTGAGATAAGAAGGCAAAATTTTAACTTGTTTTAAAAACATGTTAAGATTTTATCACATTGATTTGACTTATCATCTAAATATTTTTACTTCATGTCCCAAAATTTGACTTTTTTTCTCATATTTTTGACTCTTTATCCCAGAGCATTTTGCATTTATCTCAAAATTTCGCCTCTTTGTCAAAAAAATAAATAAAATTAAATTAATAATAATAATAATAATAATAATAATAATAATAATAATAATAATAATCAACTTAGTATGGGCCGAAAAATAAAAAATCTCAGCAAAGCTAAGATTTCATTTTTATTTTTATGAACATGTGGAGATGGGCCCCAATAATAATGCCTGACCACATGCTTAAATAAAAAGAATATTTATATTTATTTGTATCTATATTTATATGTATATATATATATATATATATATATATATATATATATATATATATATATATATATGTATGTACATATTTCTCTTGAGCAAAAATATAAATGTCTCCAAATCTTAGCCAAAGTTTAATTTAGAATTTTGTGGGTTTTAAATTTTCAGCTGACACATGGGTGCCAGCTTTGCAGACAGGACATGGTGCCAGGGATACCACCATATATCATCAGTTGGTCCGTAAAAGTGCATTTTTACTTCAGTATTCTTGTGACATTGGAGGATCACCAGTTTGTACTAACTATACTGATGTCTTCCAACTTAACACAGAATAACAAGAGTTGCTTTTAATAATCTGGGTTGCTTGATTTAAAGATAAAATTACCTTTGGTGGAAGTGAAACAATGTTTTCCTCTCTCTCACTTTCTCCTCTGTGTGTGTGTGTGTTTAGCCAAAGTGCCTTAATAGCACCAGCAGAAAATTACACTGCCACTCCTC